>VZTG01004172.1:252313-278356 GCA_013397845.1 Melanocharis versteri
TGGAGTTTAAAGGAGGCTGCTCCAGACGGATTTGTATCGCCGTGGCGGATCGCTTCGAACCAAACCAGACCTAAAGGCAGCCCAGTCCCTTCCCCGAGGGCCCTTCTCGCCGTGAACCCCTCCTGCCCACCCCGCCTGCGAGCGGGCTGGAGCCGCGGGACAGAGCCCGGGCCGGGGGGAGCTGCCGAGCCCCGGGAGGGGAGCGGCACAGGGACACACACACAGCACCCAGACAGGCAGCAGTCACACCCTACCTTGATCCATAGACCTCATGATGTGGTGGTAGTGTACCAGCCTGCAGGCAGTTTCTCGCTGCATCAGGAATTTAAAAAAAAAAAAAATCTATAGCAGAAAAAAAAAAATTAAAAAAAAAAAAGGAAAAAAAATATCGCCTTTAAACCATCTTCAACCAGTGCCGCCCGGACAGAGGGAACCCCTCTTGCTCGCCTCCTCAGTAAGTGTTTGGAGGTGCAAAGAGGGATCCGAACTGGGCTGAGCGTGTTCCTGAAGTGAAGTCAGTTCTCTGCTCTGAGATGAGGGTTACTAGAGAGGGAAAGGCCACTTCCTTCCCTGCTCCGAGTGTTTATAGTCTTTGAATGCTGTGAAATAGCGGGATTCCCTCAATGTTTCCTCCTGTTTATCCCAGTGCCATGGAAACCCCTGGATCGCCTCCATCTCCCAAACTGAGGGCTTTCCTGCAACTTCACACTCAGGAATCCATGACGTCTCGCAGCTCCGGGCCAAGGCAGCTCTGCGGCTTTCTCAGTCTGCAGCACAAGCACTTAATTGTTAAGCAGAAAGTTAGAGAGCTAGTAAGAAAGAAATATGGATGATGTTAAAAGTCCCAGTGTGTGCTTTTTAAACAAAACTTGCAGGAACTGCAAAGCCTTTCAAAGCAACGGGGCTTCTGTGCAGAAGTTTTCCTTCTTCCCAGCAGAGACAAGCTCAGGCTGCTGCTGCTTTTACCTTTGAATAAATCATTCAGAAAAGCGAAGTCCCCGGCTTATATTTATGTCTTTTAAATTCACCAGCACCCTATTAATACCCATCTTGTTACTGGCACGGGTTTTGGCTTCTAATTACCACTGGCTCAATTCTTCATACAAAGACCAAAAGAAAAAATTAAAAATCGGTGAATTTGTTTAGAGGCGTTTCACAGACCTCTCTCTGTTCCTATTTTTAGATCAATTTAGGAGAGAGGAGCAACCCCATGGATTTCCACTGATACACGTGGAGCTTAACAAGAGCGAAATAGCCAAGGAAGCCTCGAAACCAAGACAACCCGTTTGTGTTTACGTGTCCTCTGTATAAACAGGAAAATAAAGCAAAAGAAAACAGGAAAATAAAGCCGGAGATGTCATGAACTGCGGCTGCCTCACAATGTATGGTTTTCACTGGTGTGTGAGGAGCATCTGCCTCTCGCTGCGGCGCTGGGCTCTGTGTGTCCGTGCGACTGCACTTGCACAGAGTTTTTTCCAGCAGGGATGAAGAGGTCACATATATAAACGATTCTCCGGGGAGGGTGGCAGCTCTCGCCCCTCGGGGAGCGCTGCCGGGGTCAGCCGGAGCCCCGGGTGAGTCACGGCAGCCGCACTTGGCCGGGTGAGCGCGGAGGGCTGCCTGGCACCCGCCCCGCATTTCCATTTTTCACTCCCTCGCTCCCCAAATCGAGTCGAAGGAGGTATCGCAATCAAACTTTCTGCTGCTCGGGTTTGTTGTCCTGCAGGCTAGCAACTGCAGGCAGCCCGGGGAAACTCAGCGCACCTCACTTTCCTATCCTTTGTCATCTTTGGACACGCCGGGACGGAAATACCTTCCCCAGCCCCGCGGGCCCGTTATGCAACCGGCTTCCCCCGGGGAGCGGGGCAGCCCCGGCCCGGGAACCCCGCTGGCCGCAGCTCCCCCCGAGCCCCCGCAGCGAGACCCCCTCGGCTCTCGGGGAGCCCTTTCCTCCCCGGCCCGCAGGGCTGAGCCGCTCTCCCGGCAGGATATTCCTGCCTGAGCCCTGGACGGCGGGGAAGCACCGAAAAGGTGCACCTGACCCTCAGGCTCGTACCTGGAGGCTTTTCCCGTTCACAGCCCTCTCCACGAGCAGCTTTGAAGCCCCGGCGCTGCTCGGCAGCGGCCCCGCTCCCAGGCGGCCCCCGCATCCCCGGCACGGGTGTCATTCCCAAGTTCCCCGCATCCCCGGCACAGGTGTCACCCCGAGCGCCCCGCATCCCCGGCACGGGTGTCATTCCCGAGTTCCCCGCATCCCCGGCACAGGTGCCACCCCGAGCGCCCCGCATCCCCGGCACGGGTGTCATTCCCGAGTTCCCCGCATCCCCGGCACAGGTNGTCCCACCCCGGGCGCCCCCCCCCCCCCGGCACAGGTGCCATCTCTGAGCTCCCCGCATCCCCGGCACAGGTGCCACCCCCGAGCGCCCCGCCGGCTCTGAGCGCATCCACCACCGGCAGCAGCACAATCGGAATCACCTGATTCCTGTTTGGAAACAGTGAAGGGAAACCGAGGCTGCTGCTTTGCGTGGAGAGCAAAACGATTTCAATTAATTGCTAGTCGGGAAAAATAAGTAATTAACCCAGCTTCCACCCCCGGCGCCCCAGCTCCTCAGTGCGGCTCTGACCAGTCACCCCAGCATCCCCTGTTAGAATTGCACTGGGCATGGCAGAGAACAACTGGGACAGGGCTTCAGGCGAGGGGGGACAAACTGGGGGCGAGCAGGGGGGGACCCACAAGCCGGGGGGGCCGAGGGCAGCCGGCCGTGCCAAGGGGATCCCGGAGCGAGCGGAGAATGGGCCACCCCGACGGAAAGCTCGGCCGCCTCCCACGCGGAGCTGCCGCGGGGGAGCAGCCCCGGCCCCGCGGTTCTGGGCACTCAGGTTGGCTGCCCTAGGCTGCACCGTTTAAAAATACAATGTCTTTCTTTTAATAGCTCGGTTTGATCGGCTCCCGCTAGTTCACATGACAGGCTTTTCCTAAAATATCTTCTTCCACTAAGTTTTTTCCAACTTAAAACTGCTGAATCCTGCTACCCAAATTAAACTCAGTGCAACGCGAAAAAAAAAAATAAATAAATAAAGAAGTGAAAGAGGGCTGGCGGCTGCCTCCGGACTAGCATTCCCTAAACCAGCATATGACACAACTGTAAGATTTCCAAGGCTTTTGGAGAGTTCAGCGAGAGAATCGTGTCCTCCACTGGCTGCAGCTTCCCCGCTGAGTTAAACTTTCCTGACGGAACCTTTCTCCATCTGGCCGCGGCTCCAGCGCGTTGTGAGCGGCCGCGGAGGAGAGGGGGATGTAGTTCAAGTCTTATATAACTGTGCAGGCTGGATGCGGGGGCAGAGACTTTCCCTAGAAACGAGAGATTTTTATATATATATAGTTATTTTTAGCTTCCTTTTTCAAAGGAAGGCCAAATACCTCCGACTTTCCTTTGCTTTCTTATTTTGGTATCACTAAGGGATTTTATTTTTGGAGGTAAGGAGCTATTAATAGCTAATATTTTTAGCTATTTATTCCCTCTTTAGGAGAATACTTCCTCTTCCTTTTAGGGGCACATTCTGGACCGCATCTCTACCCCCCCAAAAACCGACCCAGCCCTCCCCCATGCCCAGGGCACCCTCTGGGATGCGCGCAGCGGGTGCCGGGCTTTGGGGACGGGGGAGAGGTGCGTCTGCTGGCCCCGACCCTGAGCAGCTCCCTGGCTCGGGGGATGGGTTTGGAAGCTGAGCTCGTCCCCGGGAGCGGCCCGGCCGGTCCTCACGCCGGGCTCGCAGCCCAGGAGGCCGAGCAAGGAGCTCCGTGCCCGGCGGAGGAGAGCTGCAGGCGGCCGGGGAGAGCGGCGGCTGCCCCGGGGGGTTTGGGGAGCCGGGGTCCCGGGGGTCCCGGCCCCGGGAGGGTCCCTGACTTCCCCTGGCAGTCGCCCACAGCATCGCCCTGCCGGAGGATGAGCCTCCCTGCTCGGCTCCACGCGTTTGGCAATAAAAAAGGATTATTTTTTAAAATTATTATTATTTCTCATGCTCTTCAGGAGATAAGGCATCAAGGCTTCCTGAGGATGTGCTCTCAGGCCATTGGGGCAGCTGCCTGGATTTTATCATCAGAGACTTCATGGAGACATCTCTGTTTTCCACTTGCAAAAGGTATTTCAGTCTCACAGCAACAATAAGTATTTTTGACAAAAGCTGCTCGCTCTTCCAAAGTAAATACTGCTCTCCCCGAGCGTGCCCTGGCACACGCGGCTCCCGGAGCAGCCTCCACACGTCCCTGCCGTGCAGAGCGGGGCCGAGCAGGGTTCCCACACCCGGGCTGTGTCCCCACTGCACCTCCCGGAGCCCCAGCAGCGGCCAGGTCCTGCCCCCAGCACCTCCCTCCCCTTCCCGAGCAGTCCCGGAGCATCCTCGCGGCGTGGGACCGCTCCAGGCTCGTTCCTGACGCTGCACTTGTCTAAATAACATCTCCACTCATTTAATGAACTTACACAGTGTCTGATCTTGCAATGAGCTCCACGTGGTCCCGGGAATCCACCCACACAGAGCTCTCCGGGTCTGGAACCAGAGCTGCTTGAATTCCCCCAAATGAGAACTCGCTTTTCATCTACAATTGCAAATTCTGCTTTGGGAAGAGGTCTCCAGCCAACCAACAACCACGAGTGAGAGATGCCAATCATTCTACTCAGCCCGGGATTTTCAGGCCCAGCTACCTGGAAATTTCCCGTTATTGGTTCTGTCAGGATTAGAGCTGGCTTGTGCCCCTCCTTCCCTTCGGACAGTGCAGGAGGGAAAGGGAGAGGAAGAAACAGCAGGGCCAGGCCGTGCAGGTGCAGAGGCACCTGCTGCATCAACCCACGGCAGCCCTGGAGCTGCTCGGGCCAGTGCCCATCCCGGGGCACAGAACACGAGGATTTCTGTCCTGCCTGCTCTGTCCAGTGGAGCGGGACACCACAGAGATCTGGCCCTAAATTTCACTGGGTACAGTGGCACAAGGAAAGAGCTGCTGCCTTCTGTACCTCAGTCCCAGCTCACGGAAGGGTTTATGGAACGAGAACAGCATCATTAATTAATCGATTTTTTTTCCCACAAATTCAGAGGGAATTGTAGTTTAGAGTGATATTCTTGAATCTAAAACCAGCCAACCACCCACTATCAGGGCACTGGCAAAAACGTGTATAAATTGATAGCGTTAATTTCGGTTACATCGAGACATAGGTTGGTTTAACAATAATAAACCCACAAATTAATCAAGTTAAACACCTGTGCATTAGGTTCAGGATGGAAACACTGATGCAGTCATTCATTATATCAGACGATGGCTAAACTAAATAAAGATAATAAAGAAAGGTTATGACTGTTTTGAAAAGGTGGCTTTAGCCCTTTCATATCAGCACCAGGGCAAGGGAATCTGATATTATATCCTGAACAGAATTTACAATTCATTACTGGGGCTCTGGCCACACCCGGCAGCTAATCTAGAATTTCACACATTTAATGAACTTCATACTTGAAATATGTGGTCTGTAAAATCTGATTTACACTGTTGTTAAAATAGCTGGCGTTTGAAAGAGAATATATTTTAAACTATGTATTTGTGCACAAAGTTTGTTGTGTTTTTTTTCTTTCCAAAAACCCCAAACCCAGTCATTAATTCACCCCAACACATATAAAACCTTCCCCACAGTGTAATTTCTGCTGCAGTATTTCTTTCAGCACCTCAGATTTACTCCCCACGTTTCTTTAGGAGCCAACTGCATGCAGTTATGCAGAGGGGCAGAGAGCCCCCAGCGTGACCGTAGGCACTCCAGTCCCTAAGTTAAGCTGACAAGCCAGCCCGTGATGGAGTCCAGGGTCTATAATTAGTCCTTACCTGCCACCTCCATAAACCTCGGCATTAGGTCAGGCCTTGCCTGGGCCGGGCCCTGCAATCCCGGCTCAGCGGAGCGTGTCAGCTTTTTATTGGATGTTAACACCTGATATTTCCTCCAGGCTCTGGTTTTACTGAGGGCTTTGTGGCATTACGTTCTCTGGGGCAGGAGCTGAGAGGAGGACGAGCTGGGGCGGTGTAAATCAGCGCTGGCCCCGGCTCCTGACGGGGATCACAAGGACGCCTCGGCGCTGCAGGGAAGGGCTGGCACTCACGTGTGGAACACAAGAGGTTTCTTTCTTTTGAAGGCAATTTATGGAGAGCACGGCACCTGTAAGAATTAGTTCCACACTTCGGTAATGAGCGCTGGCAAGAATCCAGCTCGGGCCTGAACAAAACCCGAGGACTGGGTGAGGGGTGGGTGCGTGTTCCTTGACACCAGCCCTGGGTCTGAACAAAACCCGAGGATTGTGTGAGGGGTGGGTGTGTGTTCCTTTACACCAGCTCGGGCCTGAACAAAACCCGAGGACTGTGTGAGGGGTGGGTGCGTGTTCCTTGACACCAGCTCGGGCCTGAACAAAACCCGAGGATTGTGTGAGGGGTGGGTGCGTGTTCCTCTACACCAGCCCCAGGTCTGAACAAAACCTGAGGATTGTGTGAGGGGTGGGTGTGTGTTCCTCTACACCAGCCCCGGGTCTTCCACCAAGACACCAACACCGTGCTCACGTTCCATCTGCATTGGGAAGCTCCTCTCCTCGGGGGTCAGTGCTGCAAACAGAGATTTCACCCCGAGAATTTGTTTTCTGGAGCATCTCTAGGAAAGATCAGGTACTAAAATCTGACAGAGGGAATGCTGAGCCTTATAAATGTGCCTTTTTATTCCGAACCCTAATGTCAGATTTACAAAGCTGCAGAGGAGTTTTGCCTCTGTGGGCACCATTCCTTGCCTTTCCCAGAGCTTTTCTGAGTGCTGTTTCTCCCCGTGGCAGTGACACCATTGCTGCTGGAGCAGGAAAATGCTTCAGTGACACCATTACAGGGCATTTGGTTTGTTCTTATTTTTATAGGAATCCTGATCAACAGCAATTTGCGTCACTTTCTGACAAGTCACAGACTGGTGGCATCTGTACAAAAGGAACCTGAGGTGACGTTTGAAACCCAGCAGAGGCGGCCCAGGACAGGCACAGGGATGCAGCACCTCCAGCACAGCTCTTTCGGAGCAGATGTGCAGCACAGGAGACAATGTGCTGCCTGCCAGCAGCACGAGGCCAGGACAGCCCTGCGTCCCAGTGCCACCCACGTGTGCTCCAGGGGCTCCTGAGCTGGCTGAGCACAGCCACTCACTGCAGCCCACTCACCTCCACTCATGCTCTCAGTTTATCCTGTGGGTAACTCTACTTTTACCCTGGTAAACAACTCTCTGGATATTGTTAAGCTACTCAGAGTGTACATTTAAAATAAAATCTGTTTCACATAAAAGGACAAATGAGAATGACTATTACCCCCATCTTTACTGCGTTAAATTCTTCTGCACAGATTGTTCTTGTTACTACTCCTTTCTGAGAGAATCTGAAGAGCAGACAATATTCTGCCTTACGTGGACAATTCCAGCAAGCCAAGAGCGGGAGGCTTTCAAGTGGGAATGCAGTGATTTTAAAGCCCTTTTTTGTAACCCACTCAGGTCTTTGGCCACAAAGGGAGGAAGAGCAGCAGAGGGAAGGACATTCTCCTGAAGGCCAGATCCTGCGAGATGCTCATCATCTCTGAACTTAATTACAGCAGCAAAATCTCAGAGATGCACCACGTAGCCTAGAGAGCCCCACAGCACCCAGAGGGTTTTAAGGCCAGCAAAAATGGAAGCTCATGGCCTAAGGAAGCCCCAGCACCAGCTCTGAAACTGCCCTGGAGCAGGTGCTGGAGCAGGACCCAGTGCTGGCACGCTCCAGCTTTCCCTTGATTTCCCGTGCAGCTGCAGAGGTGCTCTGCCTGCTGCTCCCACTCGGAGTCTCACGGCTCACACACACACACTTACGTTTAACATTTAGCACAGATGTGATTTGGATCTGCGGTTCCAGAAGAAGACAGAAGAGAATCCACTGAAACGTTTGGATTGGGGTTTATCAACACTCCCAGTCAGAAGGACAGGTTTTTAAAGCCTGCAACCACATTTGTCATTTAAATCCAGACATCTGAATACTCTGTGGAAGAAGAAATGTTCCTGTAACATTGACTCCCACGTTTCAGGTGCTGAGAAAGTCTAATCATCAAAACAGTAATATTTCTCTGCTTTCTGTGCCCTGCCTGTGGGGCCAGCCCAGATCACAGGTTCCCTCCGGCCCCATCTCCTACCCGGGGAAGGGGAACAGGAGGGAGCAGTTCCCTCCCTCTGGCGAAGATTTAAGGCAATATTTAATGCCACAGCGATGCAGGGGAGAAGAGGCAGTGCAGGTGTCGTGACCTGAGCCATCAGAAGGTGAAGACAGAGCAGGGCAATGAGGTTTTCCTCTCTCCAAATGGTTCCTGGTGCAGGGAGGCCTCTGGAGCTCCATCAGGCTCCAGGCCAGAGCGAGACACCCAATGCCAGCCAGCACCTATTCTTTCTTCTCAGGAAAAAGCAAAAACAAAGACACACCAGTCTATAATACAACCACAATCTGAAAAACAAGGCCACTGGCATTCTTTGGTAAAGCCCAGGCTGAAAACTTACCCCAGGATGCGTGATCTTCCAAAAATCTGCCAGCCCCTGCAGTGTTCAAACTTCTTGCATGACCACAGCCACATGAAGAATGAAATGAAACCCCATGGAAATCTTTGACATTTCTACTATTATGCAATGTTTGGGTGAAAAAAAATTTGCTGAAATTCTCCTTCCCTTCCAGAGTGAGTTCAGAAAAACTATTTCTAGCTTTTTTTAATTACACATTTCACCATTAAAAAGAAACCGTCCATAAATTAAAGGAACCACTAACCAGGGCTTATGTAACCCATTTAGAGTGGGAAATTGGTAACACTTGGGAGTAAAGTCTGTTCCTGTGATTTCTGGAGTCTACACCATTCATTTGATGTGTGCAAACATCACAAAAATGGTTTATTTAATATTTGCATTAACTACTTTATACCAAAAAAAAAATAAAGTCATTAAAAAGGGCATCTGTGTCCTATAGAATCTAAAAGAAACACTTCCATAGATGTTCAATGATCCGAGGGATAGTTTATCTTTGCTTTCATTAAAAGTCTCCCAAGTTAGAGATTTGCTTTATCCAATTGCATTCTTAATTTTCTTTTTTTTCAAGAGTGTTTATGGCTCTATTACATTTTTGGTAGAAAACTGCTGTACTGCGTTTGTACTCAATGTTACTGACGTTTCCCCTGTGGAGAATGCTCAGTGTTAAATCCTGCCTCTCCCAGTTTGAGACCCCTGGAGGGGCAGCCAGGCCTGGCCCTGGCACTGCTCTCGTGCTGAGCCACTCACTGAATCCAACGCCCAAGGGATGGGACATTCCCAGAACAGCTGCTCCTGCTGCCGTGCACCCCTGCTCTTCCCAGGGCAGGATAAACCTGTGCTCCAGGGAAAGATTCCCTCCTCCTTCTCAGCAGCAATGACCGTCCCCGTTAACACCAGCACTGGTTCTGCAAGGCTCGTTTTTGGGATATGCATTTCCCACACACGGGTTAAAGGCCCACAGCACAACTCCCCTAGGTCCTGACAATTCCCAGCACGTCTGGGGCTGGGCATGCCACCACTAACCAGGTGCATCATACAGGGGTGAAGTAAAGAAGTTGCATAAAATTTATTTTTTCCACCTTGTTTTACAACATTCCCTTTAAAGTTCTTACACATCTGCGACATGTAACTCCACAGAACAATAAATAATTGGCATTCGTATTTCTCTTGACTCAGGAGTATTTACAGGTTGTTTAGCTGGATGACAGGTACAAAACATCGGCATCACAGTAAATAGCATTTTGACACCAGAATCCATTTCCCCGTTAAAAATTAAATTAACTTAACATTGATTTTTAAAACAATTTTAACAATTAAAAATGTTCAAAGGCATATAAGTACACAAGTTGTTGTAGGCAGTAGTAATGGACCATATTGGCAAAGCTGTGAACCACGGGATTTCATGCAAATCATAGAGTTTAACACTTCTGAAATAACTAATCATAAACAAAGAGCCCATCCAGCTCCTACTGAAGTGGGCACTGGACTGGCCCCGGGCACTGTGGGATGAGCCCAACGCCACAGGAACGGCTGGGGACACCGAGCTGCACGTGGCAGGGTTCACATCCCCGGGTCACAGCTCTGCCTCTGCAAACCAGGGCGCTGGATGCAGCAGAGGCTGCAGCAGCTTTCTGACACACAAACCCCACAGAGAAGCTTTAGGGATTCCCCTCCTGACCCGGGCTCCCTGACAAACCCAGCTCAACTCCGGCACGACTTCCCTCGGCCGCTCCAGGGACCGAGGCTGGGGTTTGGCTGGGACAGCTCAGGGAGCTCAGGAGAACACCTCTGGAGCTGCCCAGGCACAGCTGCAGCTCCCAGCACACAGTCCCCACCCCGAGGGACACCAGGGGTGTCCCTGCCACCCCTCAGCCAGCTCGGATCAGGCCCTGCACAGACTGCAGCTGCTGCTGGTGAACACAATGCTGGGTTTCCACTGCACCACGAGCTGAGCAAAACAAATGTCTGCACAGATGAACAGGACAAGCTCTGTGGAGGAGAGAAATCCAGAGTCAAGGGGATAGAGAGGGCTGTGCCACCCCTGGAATTACTGCAGAGGTGCAAGAAGAGAACTGTGTGTGCCACAAAACCTCACCTCAGCACTGAGCGCGGGCAGCCACGGGCAGCAGGAGCACAGTGAGACCCACACTGGGACCCAGGAGCACGGTGACACTCACACTGGGACCCCAGAGACCAGTGACACTCACACCGGGACCCAGGAGCACAATGACACTCACACAGGGACCCAGGAGCACAGTGACACTCACACTGGGACCCAGGAGCATGGTGACACTCACACCAGGACCCAGGAGCACAGTGACACTCACACTGGGACCCCAGGGAACAGTGACACTCACACAGGGACCCAGGAGCACANACCCCAGAGAACAGTGACACTCACACCAGGACCCAGCAGCATCACCTGCAGCAGCCCCAAAGCTCACAGGCCACACATGAACTGCTACAGCACATAACCCACACAGATAAAGGAATAGGAAGAACACTAAGGCCACAACAAGATACTACACTGAAGAAGAAAACAACGCTTCACTCCCCATAAGTACAAATTATGAGCATACTAGAGGAAAAGATAAAATTTCCAGCAGAGAATCCATTTATTTTAATGTACAGTAAATATGAACGCATGTATTAAATTTTGCTTTTAAAAACATTTTAAAATAACTTAAGAGAAATGGGTTGCAAACATAAAGTGCTAAACTTGAACAATAGAAGTGTTCCTCTTTCCTGCTGTTTGTTAGATGGCAGTTTTAGTCTCTGACTGCTTTGAAAAAATGTAGTGTATATCCAGGCAAAAACGACTTCCTGGATTTACTACCTTGTGCAAAAACACGAGCTGCAAAGAACATAATCCACACCCCAAAACACAGCTATAGATCACTATCAACTCTACTAAATATGCTACTAAACTTATGATTCAATAAATAGAAATGAAATCACAGTTCACTCCCTTTCTTGGTGTAAGCTAAGAGTTTGCAAATATGGTCCACTCAGTGTAAACTGTATTGACTTGAGGAAACAGTGAATTCTACCGCTTATATGTCTCAAATATTTACACACAGTAGCTTGGCACCGTTGCTGTTGCAGGACACTGAACTACCAACACACAGGAGAGAGGGACAGGGCTGGGCACCAGAGCCCAGAGGGACTGGGCAGCTCAGTCACCACCCGGGCCAAAAGGAGTTCTTGGTTCTCGTACTCAGACTAAAGAAAGCAGATTAAATTGGATATTGGGAAGAAATTCTGCCCTGTGAGGGTGGGCAGCCCCTGGCACAGAGTGCCCAGAGCAGCTGGGGCTGCCCCTGGATCCCTGGCAGTGCCCAAGGCCAGGCTGGACAGGGCTGGGAGCAGCCTGGGACAGTGGAAGTGTCCCTGCCATGGCAGGGCTGGCACTGGATGGGCTCTGAGGTCCCTTCCAACCCAAACCATTCCACGATTCTCTGAAATGCTGCCTGGGGACTCCAGAACAGCGGCATGGCCAACACTATCCAGTCATGATGAAGACAAGGTCAAGGATCTTTTTGGCAAAACGGCACCGATTCACAAAAGGCTGTGAGCCCAACTCCCAGAGGGGAGCTCAGGGTCTGATCTGGGACAGGAGCTCAGGCTCTGGGCTTTGCTTTGGGACAGGAGCTCAGGCTCTGGGCTCTGCTTTGGGACAGGAGCTCAGGCTCTGCTCTGGGACAGGAGCTCAGGCTCTGGACTCTGCTTTGGGACAGGAGCTCAGGCTCTGGGCTCTTTCCCTCCCGTGCAGCCAAGGAACAACGGCGCCGAGCAGTGCCAGCTCCGCCCGTGGTTCCTCTGATGTGGGAAGAAGACAGCAAGCAACTAATTCAGCACAGACTGAAGAGCCTTTAGTCAAGGATGGCTGCCACTAAAAGCTCATCCGTGTTTGGTGCACCAACACAGCTCTAAAAGGTCCCTGTGAGTCTCTATCCTTCTGCTGAGAAGCCCAAGAATGTGTTGCTCTCCTAATGGTATTATAATGTGGACCAAAGTTTATAATAAAGACAGAACTCATTGAGTTTAATTTCTGAAAATTAAAACCGCATAAATTTGCTCTGCACACGAGCCTAATGCCTTTGTATGGACCCACTCCTGTGATTCAGGTTTGGTTTTTAGAGCAAAGCAAGTGCAAGGTTCCAAAAACTGCCTCTCTGCAGGGAGCATGTCATTAAAACATCCACCTAGGAGTGCCTCTGCTTATTTGCAGCTCATCCTCACAGTTTCACACTAACAGGAAACAGATTTCATGGAGCTGTGAGGAGTAGCAGCTCTGTGACCTCTCCTTGCAGTCTCCAAGGATTCAAGACACGTCTGCCACATTGTCTGCAGAACAGTACGAGTCTCTTCTCACGTTGTCGACACATTTCAAGCATGATCAACTGCAAAGTTCTGTTCCAAAGAGGATTTGCTTTAGTTTAGATAATTTTCTCCTACACAAATAAATACAGAGTAGAACTATTATGTCACCGGCTCCTTTTAACAGGAAGCATAAAAGCTAAACAAAACTGAATTCTCTCGTTTTGAGCTACCACTTCTCTGTCTTTATCAATGGCTGGATACCTCCAAAATCACTGTGGTGGCCACATTTCAACGGAAGGAAAATCTCAGACACGCTCAGATCCTCCAGTGTGTGGAGATCCGACAGGCTGGAGCCCCATTATGGAAACAACATGCCATAAATCAGGAATCTGCTGTCAGCACTGGAGTGCATCACCTACATTAAGGGATTTCCAAGATGTAAAAAGAATGTAACTACTTGAACCAAAAAGACGAGTAACATAAAAAAATGTAACACAATGCAAACAACAGCGCAGACGCTTAAAAAATTCACTTTAAATTGTCAAATGTAAATCCCAAGGTCAGGTAGCAGCTTCCACAGACTTTGAACCATGCAAGAGAAACCCACTGCCATCGCAGTTCCATGCATTTGACCCCAGCTAAGTGGAACAGAAGTGCCAAGAACTGGATGAACTCAGAGCCTCCACCCTCAAACACTCCCTTTTGGTGTTAGGTTCCCGCTCAGGGGGGTTTGGAAGTCTCCCACGACAGCAGCAGGTAACAGAGATTACCACAGGGTCCTGACGCAGGTACGGGATGTGTTCATTGTGGGAACAGCTGGGTTTGTCTCTGGACCCCGGGCAATGTCTGTCTGTGTGCCAGCAGCAGCCCTAGGACGTGAGCTTCGAGTAGCTGGGGGGAGAAAACCTCCGTCTCAGGTACTTGAGGACGTAGAGGGGCAGGCAGCTCACCAGGGTGATGACAGTGACCTTCCACAGGAACGACAAGGTGGCAATGAAGTAAACATCTGTGTGGGGAAACCAGCACGGAGTCAAAAACACGGGAATGTCACTCTGGGAAGGGGTACAGAAGAGCAGCTCAATCTACCAGTGCTTCCTTCTGCCCATGGCATAGGCTTGGAACCAGATCATCCTTAAAGTCCCTTCCAACCCAGGCCATTCAATGATTTTATGATTCTCAAACCTGCCCTCAAAGCTCGTATGATACCTGGCTCCTCACTCCTCTGCCCTTCTCTTCCCCAGAAGATGCAGAGATG
The DNA here is from genome assembly GCA_013397845.1 of Melanocharis versteri. Lineage (NCBI taxonomy): Eukaryota > Metazoa > Chordata > Aves > Passeriformes > Melanocharitidae > Melanocharis > Melanocharis versteri. The sequence continues at coordinate 266,477 of VZTG01004172.1, forward strand.
TGCTGGGCAGGGCGGTGTAAGGGATGTGGCTCTCACAGGTCCCTGCCCTCCCAACGCCCCCTGACACAGGGCTATGCCCTGGCACTGCCAAGGGCTGCGTGTGCTCCCACTCTGGGAGCTGCCTCTGCTGCTTGGCCGAGCCCAGCAAACACAGCTCTTGACTCAGAACACCCCAGAATCTTCACAACAGGAGTTAAAGCATCGTTCAAAATGGAGCTGGTGTAACCCTAGGCAAGAGAGACAGATCCAGCCAGGGGAAGTTATCCCTGTCGTTTTCAGGAAAAGGAAAGAGCTTTATGGAAGAAGCAGTGACATCTTGTGGTTCCTGAATGAACACTGGAACAAGCCCATGGGTCTGATATCTGCAACTTGACAGTTACTGGGGGAATCTGGAACCCCTCACCCTTTTTCCTCTAGCCAAGGCAACTGAAACACCACCAACAACCAAACCCACAAGAGAATGGTCTCAAAGAACAGATAAAATAAGGTAAGCTTTAGGAGGCAGCTCCTTCACCCAGTTTAAAAGACCAAATCTTTCAATCCAACAGCAGAGGATTTTCCATCTTTGATCTCGAATTCCCATATGGAAATAAAGGTCACTGCTACATGAGACAGCTGCCACGTGCTGGAGCTCAAAGAACGGATGAGATTCACAGCACACTCTGCTGACCACCTTTACCTTCTCTAGCATTTTGCTATGGGAAGGAACCATAAAGAATCTTCCAGGTGCCTCAAATCACACAGAGCTTACTCTGGTAGCACTGTCACTGTGCCTATTGCTGGCTCCACCCGCTGCCTTTTGCTCAGTTCTGTCCTGTCACCACCCAGGCCATGAGCTGAGTGGAGGAGAGCATTGAACCTCACCAATGAACTCGTGCAAGAAGACCAGGGAAGCGATGTAGCACGAGAGGCTGAGCAGCTCAGCCACGATCATGAGCCAGTGCCACGTCTGGATCGTCAGTGCCACCATCAGCAACTCGGTGAGAATCAGGGAGGTGAAGGAGATGGCAACGATGTGCACAAACTCGGATTCGAAGAGGAGGAGTGCTCCATACATGATGATGCTACCTGCAAGGGAATGGAACTGTTTGAGTCAAACACCAGGCTCAGCTCTAAAACCCACAGTTAGGTCTTGGAAAGGCTGAAACAATCCTATCTTGGGGCTGTTTTTCATGAAACCTGATGAATGTAATGACAACGAATCAGTTACTATTTAGGAGACAGAACTGATGAGAAGACAGGGAAAAGTTACAGCAGAGGTACCCAAAGTTTTCTAACAGTTGATCATACTCATAGACACATGGAGATAGGAAATTAATACATGCTGTTTTGGCAACTGGAGATCTCTAACATCATGAAACTCTATCCTCCCAGAAAAGCACTTGGTCACTACTCAGAAGCTAAAAGGTATCAAATTCTTCTATATCCTACTGCATTGCCTCGGTGCCAAGAGGCAGCAAAGTGCTGAAAAGCTCAGTGGATACAAGTGAGCCTGAATTTGCACTGCCTGGGCCGGGATCTCTCCCCTTTACACCTCCCCCTAAGAGAATCCCATTAAACTCTGCTAACGAGGCATTGTTTGTGCTCCTATCCCGGCTGGCCAGGGCCAGCTCCAGGCCACCTGCACAAATAACTCATGTGAGCAGCATGAGTAATCCACAGCAACATCCATCACCCGGGCTGCCTCCGGAAGGGAAAACCTGCGAGGGAACGGGGCTCGAGCCACAGAGTTCAAATCCAGCTGTGAACTTTCCAAACTTTCGGGCTGCTCAAGTTTTGGTCGGGCTCATCTCTGCTAGCAACTGGCCCCGTTGTTTGGCCGCTGTTTGCTGGTTATTGAGCACAGCCCTGGTGAAGTCACTTTAACCAAACCCTGTAACCAGAGAGTGCTCTGAGCTCAAAGAGGAATCTTTCCCCCCGTGCATCACCCTCTGGCTGCAGCCTTCCCCCACCTGGGAGTGTCCTCTCAATGCCCTGGCTCTGCCATCGTGTTACACAGCATCCCAAGCCCTTGATCCCTGGTGTGGCACTCTTGTCACAGATTTCAGAAAATGAAGCTGACAGAGATTTCACACCCCTAGATACACTCCCTGCTGAGGATGGCAACATCAGTTAAATCCATAAGAATTACCTGCTGCTTTTGACCCATTATTCTGACTCGTGTTGATAAAGGAGTTTTGGAAAACAAGAAATATTGCCACTTCAGCTTTTAGCTCCACATTATTGACCTGTTTTCTACAATTCCCTGATTAATACTTATAGAGAGTATCTGAGTTTGAGGGTACTTGATTAAAAAAAAGACAAAATGAAAGAGAATACCTTCTTAGATATATACCCAAATTACTACATCCACTGTTGAAAATGCATTGTAATTAAGGCATTTACTGAATTGCTTTAGCAGCCTAATTAGAGTGTGTGGGATATGATCAGGAACCTGAGCTCGACTCTGACCCTGCATTACAGATGCCCGTGAAGCAACCAGAACTACTGCCACTTCCACTCTCAGATAAAATACAGAAGGCCACAGATGCTGCATTTTCCAGGTCGACAAACACCTGCAAAATCTATAAATTGGAGAACTTTTTCCCAAAAGAGGGGGGGAGTCATGAGCTCTGCTTTACAGATGGGGCAACAACAGCACTGCAAGGAACTTGCACAAAATTACAGTGCATGGTTCTGATGGGAAGAGGCACAATGGTTTGAATTCTACATCGCAGGGTTGACCAACTACTGCCAATACTTGGTTTTAGATAATTTTTTCCTTTGGTAATGCTACCGGCATTTTCCGAGACAAAAAAAATACATACTCATCACCACAAGGATACTTTGGGAAATTAATTTCATGCCTTACTTAACTTCCTGCAATACCAAAACTTAGATAGTCCCACATACTCCAACATCTAAAGGCACATGCAGAAGTTTATTTCTTACCTTGATAAATGCTTATCAAGACCCAGATTAAAAACGTTTTATATGACAACGGTCGTCCCTGGGTGGGGGAAAAAAAGAGACAAAGCTCCATTGGGGTTTTCTTTTATGCAAATTCACTTATTGATCAACTTAGAAATTAATAAGAGACTTGGAAGGCGATTTGGAAAAGAAAATAAAACAAATTAAGCAACCCTGAGGCAGTGCCCCTTTATTCTCATTTTTCTGGGTGCACGAAGGGGCTGTGGAAGCTCAGGGCTCCCCCAGCACAACCTGGCCCTCACTGCACACACAATTAATTCAGTGTAAAATGTCTCAGGAGTTCAGTCACCGTACTGTGAAATGTAAGATGTGAGTACACACATCGATGTGAATACATTAATATTGTATTTCTAGACACACACAAATCACCCTCATACTGAAGGCAGATAGATTTAAAAAAACCATCTCCAGCCAACAGAGCTATACCAGCACAAAACCCCCTATGTTTAGACCAGGCCTAAGGATGGTTGAAGAATTAGTGGTTTATGACATAAGAGACAACATCCAAGTGAAACCAGATGGAGACTTATTGAGGCTCTGGAAAAACAGGCTGTGTTTCTGAGAGTATCTGTTTAACAGGAATCCTTGAGGGAAAGGATCTGGTGAAGACTCAGTCCACCCTCTCCTTCAACTAAGAAAGATGTTCCCAGGCTGCATACCCCAGTTATTCAAAACATTTTCCATGGAGGAAGAAAAAAAATTTAAAAAGAACCTAAGACAAGATTTATTTTCCTGATATTTCTACGGTAAACATAAAATAAAGTTCTCTTTGTCTAAGGAGAAGCACCTGACATAGATGCTAAAGCTACAAAAATGGCACAGCAAGCAAACCTTTAGATCATGCTCCAGTCAAATTTCTATTGAAGAAACTCTGGGAGAACCTCCTGCCTCCACCAAATGAGCATATCCCTCCCCCTCTTCCCTTTTCTGGCTTCAGGACAGCACCAAATCCCCAACAATTTCTCTTTTCCCTTTATTATGGAACAAATTGGCAATATTAAATCCCTAGAATTCCCACAGAATGGAACTTCTACTTTCCCAGCCGTTTTTAATAAATTGCATTTCATGTAGCATTCAATAAGCAACTTCCAGGAATTCTGGTTCTATCTGTTAATGCAAACTTGGCTTTAACAGAATTTTGCCTGAAAATGCCTGATAAACTTCTGGATCTCCTGGCAATACACTTGACTTTACACATTTACAGTGTCAAATCAAGATGAAGATCTTGCCTTAAAGCAAAACACACAAATAAGAGTCTCCCCACCTTAAGAAGATCTTTGTAGAGCTCTGGGTACAACATTGCAACTTCAGATTTCACATCTTTGTCCAGGACAAGAGAAAACACAGGAAACATGGTGTAAATTGTGGAGTACCTGGAAGAAGGCAGAGGACCAGTAAATTATCTCAGGTGGAGATGAACAAACAAATTCCAGGGTCCAGAAAGGAAATAAAGTATTCTTTAAGTGCCAATAATGAACACATTATAAAAACTTGCAAATGGAGCACACCAGAGTTTTGCAGATAGGAAAAACCAGCAGGATTGGCTTTTTGAGTGACTTTTGATCAGGAACACTCAAACACAAGTGACTGCTTCATATATTGCAGTGGGTTATTCAAGGACTGACTTGTGCCCATCCCAAAGTCTACTCTACAGTTCAGCTTTGATTCTGTTTGCATCAGAAAGCAATGGAGATGAATTTGCTGGGTTTTCAAATTAAATACTCGAAAGTATAAAAAGTCATACTGGGATTACAGTTACAATCCCCTATTTTACAGTTTTTGGACAGGAACCAAGGTTGGGTTGTCCCTGTTCCTGGCACTGCCAGGAGCTGGGCACTGCCTCTCACTGCTGTGCAGACACCAGCCCACAACAACCATCCCTCTGCTCTTTACTGGGATCAAAGGAACATTCCTGGAGGATGGGCTGCTTCCCAAATGGGACAAACCATCCTGCTGGAAAGGTTTCTGGAAGTGTCTGCGCTGGAAGGGGACAAGGCTCACACCCAGCTCCTGAAGCAGTGCTGTGACAGAGTGGAGAGGTGCATGGCTTGCAGGCTAATCAGCCCAGATGTGTCCATTGTGCAGAGGTTTTCCTCATTACCACTAAGAAGTGAGCTCTTACCCAATGATGAGGAAGCCTTGGTAGAGAGGAACCGAAGCAAAGTAAAATACTGATGAGAAAACGGCCTAGAAAAGAAATGAGCTTTTTAGGCACTGAGATACTGCAGTGAAAGAAACAGCTTAAGAATACACTCTGTTCAAACTGGAACATTCTTGCAGTGGGTTCTCCAAATTGCTCAAATGAAGACAGACTAATGGAATATCAACCCTTTTTGTTCTTTTGGAGCAGGTGGTGGTATTTGTCCAATACCAGGAATTTCCTCATGTGCTTTCATATCAAAGTAACAACCTCAAGTCCTAACCCATGAAAATTTTCAGGAGAAGAAATAGTGGCATTCAAAATGAGACACAGGACCTTCCCTTTATGATTTGGCTTCACCTCTCTTTGGAAACCCCTTACCTGCATGGTGCTGATGCAGAGGCTCCTGTGGATCACAAACTGGCTGAGGGCTGCAGACCTCTTGTAGCTGTTCCTTCCATGGACCATGAGCAAACGGCCCAGGTGCTTGAACTGAGTGATGGAGAAATCAGCTGCCAGCGATGCCTGCTTCCCTTCCTGGGAACAACAGCAAGGAAAAGCACGGTGAGATCATGTCAGCACTGGAAACAAAGAACATCACGTTATTACTGAGTTACCACGGACAGAATTTCTAGGAATGTCTGCAGTATGTTAGGTGAGGGAGATTATGGCCTCAGCACTTCTCCTTCCACTGTGAATTTTAAGTAAAGAGCAAAAATATGAGGAGAATTCCCATTTGAACCTTGGCCTCCAATTCTAAGCAACCTCTGGATTCTGATTCACAACACACATGTTAACGTGACACTCCTGACAAGTCAGTGCTGAACATAAATTCTCAGTCTCAAAAGTTCACTCAATTTTGGCTCACTGCAAGCAGAGTCTGTCTGCTGCTGCCAATCCAGTCCTGCAGCTCCACACAGCTCCACGTGCAGGAATCAGAGCTCCAACCCAGAGTTTGCTTTGCAAACGAATATGATCAATTCCTAATTGTGCATGTAGGGTGTATCTTACCAGTGTAATTATAACTCCAGCATCTGGAGCATCTAAAATCCCCAAACTAACCATGAGGGTCCAAATTCTGCCAAGATCCAAATAATGAATTTGAACTCCCTTTAACAACAGTCTCCTTTATAGCCAAATTATTTCTCATGATAGGGCTACTGGTCTGATGATGACTCTTGTGGGAACTTGTTCCCTCTCTTGCACAAATTTCTGAGGATTCATTTAAGAGTTGCTTGAAAACTGGCCACAGAAATTCTCATTAAACATGAGGTAATCTCACCTTTCCTTCAACTCCAACACCACAGTCAGCCTCCTGAATCATGCTAACATCATTCCCTCCATCACCTGCAGGGCAGAGCACAAACAGAACTGGGAGTTAAGCAACAGGGGCAACCTGCAACCCCACCAAAGTCATCTGCACCACACTGGAATATTACAATAAACACTTAACCCAATCAACAAAAGCAAGATTCTAAATAGAAATCGTGAATTTAAGTTCTTAAGTTTTGTTTTAATAGACCCCCAGGTCACTGGGGATTCATCTCACTTGTAGGTGGTACCATTGTATCTACAATGCTGAAACAAAGCTCTCAGACTAACAGTGGCACTTCACCTGACCAGGTTCAAGCTCTGTTTTGCAAAGATGCCACCTGAAAGGGTGATGGGTGGTTTGGCATTGAATTTCTGCGTGCAAAATTTCATCTTCTCAATCGTCCCACAAAAACACCGCTCCCTAAATCAGCATTTCCAGGTGCTGTGGGACTGATGTCTTAAATTTTAGCTCTCGTATTTTTCAGATTCTGTACTATATTAGTATATAACTCTGAACCTCACACAGAGTGTCAGCAAGTTCTCTTCACAGTTTAGTCAGACAAAACAATCCTTTTGCAGCCTGAGAACCAAGGTCACCATCAGGGCTTCAGGCCCGAGAAAGTATAAACGGTGAATTGAAAAGAACAAACTGGAGGATGGGACTTCATTACCTGAAGCTGTAATTGGACAATTAACCCCAATATGTAAATGGACCAAACTTATAAAAGTGTGAAAACTTGTGACCTGTTGTCCATCTCGGGTGTAGCCTCAGCCAGGCTCTTGTACCGCCCAAGGTGGATCCTCTGAAGGTTTTTTTAATAAATACCCACTTTATTTCTTTACTCTGTCCAGCCTCTGTTCCAGGTGGCCTCTCACGGCACCAAGATGACTCAAAAGGAGGAGCAGACAGCATTCCCCGTGGTCACTGCTCCCTGGCAGGTCACTCACCCACGGCACAGGTGAGCTTGCCCGTCCTCTCCTGCAGCAGCCGCACGATCTGGGCTTTCTGCGTGGGGGCGCAGCGGCAGCACACGACGGCGGGGCACTGGCACGCCAGCTCCATGAACTCGTACTCGTAGTACTTCAGGCACACCTGGTTTACACACAGCACAGCCTGAGTGACACCTGCTCCCCGGGCACGGGGGTTTCTCAGCCCTGGCTCCGGGGCTGTCCCTACCTCCAGCGAGTCCCCCGAGATGACCAGGGCGCAGTCGTGCTTGCGGCGGAAGGCGTTCAGCTCCAGGTGGGCTTCTCCTCGGTTTGTCACCTGGGGGAGGATGGAATGAGCAAGGTGTGCTTCACCGGGGTGAGAAAACAGTAAAGAATCCCAGGGGAACAAAAGTGACACAGCCAGGACAGGCAGCACACTGCGTTAGGGCATGCAGTCACAGAAACAAAAACTCAGGATGGAAAGCTGCGTCAAAAGAATAAAAATACCCTGCTGGAAAACAGTTGTGATCTCACACCCCTCCCGTCCCAGGGTTTGGGGCCCTTGAGAGAGCATTTGTGGGTGTTACTCACTAGTCTGAATATATGGATGTCCTGTGTCCGTGTCACCAGATGAGCGTTCTTGGCTGTACACGTGGCTGTCTCCAGCTTATCCCCTGTCAGCATCCACACCTAAAATCCAAACATTTCATGTGTTAAATAAAGCTTAACAACCACATCTGCAGGACCTCTGCAAGTACCACCTGCCACTTCAGGCTTATAAAAGGACTGTTCAAATACACATACAAATTATTCTTCTAAAAATCTCCTATTTTAAAACACGCAAGAAAATTCTCACACGTGAAAGAAAGCAAAGCTCTTAAAGAGGCTGGGACACAAAGGAAGTTACAAACTCTGTGTAACATTTTTCCCACCTGCAATATTTCAAGATTCTGCTGATAAACCCACAAAATGCAAGCTAAAAAAAAATGTGTATCTGTGTGTTAATGTGTCCCTCCCCGGCCATTTCTCAACCGGGCCCTGCTGCAGAAAGATCCCTCCTGGCCCAGCCTGAAATGTGGATGATGCAACTGGGGTTAGCTCAGTGCTGATGTGTACGTCTGGAACACACTAACTTGCTTGAGGTTTTTTTTAAGGTTTTTTTTTTTTAAATCTACACTGCTCCTTTTATTTTGTGCTGGTGAGGGGAGGGAGTTAGAAAGAAATGTCAGCAGCAATGGCTGGGAATTCCTTCTCCAGTGTAAATATATTAGAGCGAGTTTGGTTTTTTCCACTGGTGTTTTTATTCTTTCAAGACAGTGCCTAAGAATATTTAATGAAAAATACAAAACCCCTAAGAAAATCCCAAAACATCAACAAAAAAACCCACACAAAGACTCATTTATTTGTTTAATTATCTGAGTTGGAAAGAGATTTGATCTTAACAAGATGGTTTCTGTCATGAACTGCAAGACCCCCTTCACTCTGGATTTACTCCTCGCACGCAGTGCCCTGATGAACACTGCAGTGCAAGGAGTGCTCAGCACATCCCACACCTCCACCAGCTCCAGCCAAGGTCAGGAGAGAGGAAAGAAGGAAAACCCTTTGGAGTGCTGGGCCAGGGCTACAACATCACTGAGGAACTCCGATTCCCCTGGTCTGGATTCTCTGCCGAAGTCTCTGCTGGTTACAGGCTCCAAACAAAAAGCACTTTTGGAAGCTTGTCCCAAGCCTTGAACTCCACTTCCTATCTCAGCCCCAAACACACAGCCCTGCTCTGCATTCACAGCACAGCTTCAGATTTTTGCTCACTTTGCAACTTAAAGCAGACAAACCACAACCAGGACCTTTCACCTACTCGTCTTACCCAAATCTGAATGTTTAATCCATTTTTTTTCCCTTTTGCAAGGCTGACAAAGTTTTCAGAGAGAGAAGCGATGCAGGCACCACAGCAGCTCCCTCTCTGCTGAGCACAGCTCAGGCTGTAGGCGTGGAGTCAGAGATGCTGGAGCCCAGAAAGCCGGGAGAAAAATCCAGTCCCTGGTTGTCTTGGCTCAGACTCCCCTCTAGTGGCTACTGAAAACGTGGATATCCACAGCTCCAAGCCCAAAACCAAACACGGCCAAACTTGCCTTGTTTCATGCAACTCCCTGAAGGAAGAATTGCCCCAATGTCTCCTGTTGGACCCCCCTCATGCCCACACAAATCCTTTCTCTGCAGGAGGAGCCAGAGTGTGTGAGGGGATGAAAAGCACAAGAGGTGACACTCACGAGTTAACATTTCCTGCTTGCAGCACGTTCTGTTCCCAAAGTGATGTTTAAAACCCTCACAGGGCCCCCCAACTTCGAATTTACTGCCTGTGGGGCAGTGCCATGCCCTCCGGAGGGTCTCAGTGCTGCTGCTGGAGCAGCCCTGGGTTAGGCAGACCTTAATGCCAGCGTTCCTCAGCGTCTCCAGCGTGGGCCTGACGTCTGCCTGCAGCTGATCCTCCACCCCAGTGAGGCACAGCAGCTCCATCTCCATCTCCAGGCTCTCGATGACCGTGGCCACTTTGAGGGAGCGGTCGTGCACGCTCAGCTTGGCCTGCACGTAGCGAGCCTGGGGACACACAGCACGGTCAGCCTGCCTCTGGGGCGCTCAGGTGACGTTAACCTCCCTCCGTGGCCTTCCACCTGCTCCAGGGAAAGGTGTCCCCTGCACAGCCTGCAACTCCATCCTCTCTAAGGTGCCTTCCCACCCGGGAGATTCTGATTCCACGGCTCAGAGATGGAGCTGTAAGGGCTGGGGAACTCCAGGCACCTGGCACAGAGTGAGGTGGCAAATGCTGCAGGGAGCTGCTGCTGCTGTGCTGCCCCTGGGCAGCTCCAGGTGGGCAGCACAGGGCACACAGAGGCACGGCAGCTGCTGGAGTGGCACCTGCACGGAGCCTGCAAGCAGCTCCCTCCCACCCCAGGCAGCACCTCCGGAAACAATGGCACCAGAGGATCCTGAGCAGTTCCACCAGCACATCTCTGCATTAACTGAACAGTTCCCCTTCCCCTTCTGCCTGCCTGGATGAGCCAGGCAGTGCCCTGGGCAGAGACCCAAACACCACACGTGGAGCCCGTGTTTTCAGGGAGCTGCCTGGGTTGTATTCTGGTTATTCAGGAATTGCTTGGGAGGGTCTTGGCTGGGATACACACTTCACACCTATCACTTCAAAAGCAACCTTGATTAAAAGAATATCGAGACATTTTAGAACAACGATTCTAGCAGAGAGTAGGGAGATGAGAGGCAGCATCATCACAACGGTTTTGTGAGAATCACTGCAGTGATGGTTTGTTTAAAAACAAAGGAAAAAACCAAATAAAAACTTACTTCAAAGTCTTGATACTGCTCTTCTGTCAGAGACTTCTTGGCCACGACAAGAACCCTGAGGCCTTCCCGAGCCATGTTACCACACTGCAAAGAAGGAGCACATTGTAAACCATAAACTCCAGCTCCACTGAAATGATTTATGCCCAGCAGTGTGGAGATGGCAGTGGAAGATAGCAGGTTAAGAAAATAACCATCCCATTTGAGCAAGCCCAGTGAGTCTGTAACATCTGATAAAGTGCATGACAAACTTGAGGGCAAAGAGGGGATCTCCAATGGTTTGGGACCTGTCCCAGTCTTCAGGAAGAAAAATGTCCCCTCTGCTATACCAGGGTGGCAAAACCAATCCCATTGATTAAATTTTCTCTGTCTCTAAGTAAAAAGGCACAAGCCAGTGCTCTGTGGACTTCACATCTTTGGCAATCAACCCTTTAAAATAAGATCATGTTATTATTATTTCTCTGAACACCAGAGAATCAGTAACTGAAGCCACTGCTGAGGATGCCCCATCCCTGGAAGTGTCCAGGGCCAGGCTGGACGGGGCTTGGAGCAGCCTGGGACGGTGGGAGGTGTCCCTGCCCATGGCAGAGGTGGAAGGGGATGTGATTCAAGGTCCCTCCCACCCCAAACCATGCTGGGATTCCATGAGCTCTGTGCCACCATTACTGCTAACCTGACAAACACACCCCAGTACAAAGCTGCCAAATGTAGTTTTGAAATCAGACCTTAGAGGCTAAAATAGATCCAAACACAGAACCAAGACCACGACAAATTCGGTGAGTGCCAATCAGTTTTGACCAAAACCCATTTTATCTACAGGACTCATTCCGCATTAAATACGCTGAACTCGCCACTGACTTCCTGGCTCCTGTGGATGTGTCTGGCTGAGGACTAATGCAATGAACTGCCAGGATCAGTGACCAGGATCACTGGCTTGCAGGTGTTTCAGCTGTTGGGTCCCCCCTGCTGTGGTGCTGAGCTCTGCCAGGCGCTGCCCAGGAGCAGAGGCGGGAGCAGCGTGCCCACCTCCACCTCCAGCCAGTGCCCACCTCCACCTCCAGCCAGTGCCTTCCTCCTCCTCCAGCCAGTGCCCTCCTCCTCCTCCTCCAGCCACCACCCACCACCTCCTCCTCCACCCAGTGCCCACCTCCTCCTCCCGCCAGTGCCCTCCTCCT
>VZTG01004172.1:279514-309980 GCA_013397845.1 Melanocharis versteri
AGCCCAAGTGTGGTTTTCAGTGTGCTGGAACATCCAGCCCTCACATACTGATCCACATCCCACATCCCCAGAGGAAAACGGGTGTCACCCTTCCAAAACAACCAGAGTCTGCTTAAATAAAACACACCACTTCTGGCAGTAGCCAAAGGTAAAGGTTTATCTATGAAATTATTTGATTAAAGAGTGTCTAACGACATCTCTGTAGGAAACTGAATAAAGACTGCACTTCCCGTGCTGCAGAGCTGGCTTAAGATAGTTTAGATTTTTTGTCCAATATAAATACTGTATCAGCTATCTCCTTGCATTAGTCATTTCCTCTGCCCGAGTTCAGGAGGAGGTTAGTGCGTTCTCAGATCATGGCAAGATCACTCTATAAATCTGCACACAGATTTGCCAGTTATATTGTTTTGGAGAAGCATCTTTTTCCACCATGGTCTGCCTCTGGCCCCGGTTCAAAGGCTCCGTTCAATTCCAGATACGACAATAGCACTATCTCTGCTCTACAACAAACATCATTCCACAAGGGTAAGGGGAAAAAAACGCAAAGAAAACGAAGAATGGAAAATATTGTGGTCAAACAAACAGGCCTTCTTCAAAGGGGAAGATCAGTCAGTGCACACTATGGTGAGGAGGCTGCTTGGGTAGAACAGGATTTCTCAGAACTGAAATAATCAGGTACAGAAATGACAGTTGAGTGCAAGGAAACACTCAGACACTGCAGAAATATCCCAAACCAGGTAACATCTTGTTTTCACTATTGACTACTGCTTTATTTACTAGAAGTTGTGTTGAAGGAGATCTTTTCCTAGGGCCAGAGCAGCCAGGATGTGCAGGGAGATGGTGCCTGCAGAGACAGCACTGCTGGGCTGGACGCAGGAACCCTGCTCAGACTGTGTCCCCAGGCTGGGCAGGAAGCCTGGCAAATTCTCACAGGGGCTCCCAACAGCCAGGAAAATCACAGTTCATAAGGACAGGCAGCACTGCACAGGTGAGCAAAATGTTTCCCTTTGGGTTCTGCTCACTGCAGAGCTGAGTGCAGCTTCACCTCCCTCCCTGTGGGTATTTTCTTCTGGATGCTTCATGCTGCTCTCCCTCCCCTATTTCTGTTTTTTAACGAGCAGGACAGTTTAGGAGATGCACTGAAAAGGTGAACACCCTTCAAGTTGTGGATCAAACCAAATGGAGTGCCTACACATATGCTCATATATGTGTAATTTTACATATATGTGTAAATTTTCCTTACTATTTAAGTAACTAAACTAGCTATTTATAAACTATCTTTTTTTTTTAATGGAAATTAAAACCCTGCTTGAAGATATTATTGCGGAGTACACAGAAATGTGGCAAAGTAACACCCAGCCAACATCTGCTACTCAACCCTAATTCTGCACAGGGAGCTGATTTTAGTGCCTTAGAGAAGCTGCATGGCTACAAAATAAAGACTCTTAATTAACACAACAGAGAAGGACCAATGTTTCTTCAGAAGTATTTAGTCAGGATCTGGGCCTGATGTTGCTTCCACTGACCACAAGTGGGAGTTTTGCTGGTTCTGCCTAAAATACTAACAGAAAAATCTAAACAGAGAAATACAAACTAGAAACCATTTTATTCCTAGTCGGAGAGAAGATAAGTATCAGGTAATTTAAAAGGAATAAGCTTCAAATCAAAGAAGGGAAAAGAAAAAGGAGCACTCTTACACTCATGATAAGAAAATTTCAGGGCATTCACTTCTGTTGAGCATATAAACTCAATTTAATGAAGCTCACCCTGGCTTTGATGGTTTGTCCACCTCTTATACTTTTGATAAAACAGCATTTCATCAAAAGCTTGCACTTGCAGTAAAAGCAATGGGGAGGGTGGCTCTTTAGTCCTCCCTCTTCTATTGATAATATTTTTATCCTAGCTCTTGAAAAGATTGCCTGAAGTCTGAAGTCTCCACACAGTTTTCATTACAGAAGTAATTAATTTGAAGGATTTGCTGTACTGAACTGGATACACACTGCACTTGTTGCACGTATCCCCTGCTGCACAAGGTGTTTGTGGGAACACTCAGGACAGTGAGAGCTCAGTTCACTCAGTCATCTCTGAATTCCCAGATTTAACACAGGGATCACTTTGTGCCAGCTCAGCCTCTCAGCCCCCTTCCCCTGCCATCCCTGCTCCTGGCCATGTTTCCACATTCCAAAGTCTTCGGGGTGTTTCACTTCGCGTGCTGCCCAGGGAGGGAGTGGATCTCCCTGGCTGCTGATACCCCAGCCCTGCCTGGCTGCATCCTGTGCTCTGGGTGACACCTGCGAGCAGGGACCCGGCCCAGGTGAGCCCTGGGTCCCGCCCAGGCTGCCCCAGGTGGGACTGTGCCCCCCTCCCTGGCACAGGCTGCCCTTACCCGCACGATGATGCCCATGCGCTTGCTCTCGTAGGTGAAGGGGAAGATCTGCAGGATGGTGAAGTTGAGGATGTGCCCTCCCGGGCTCCTCAGCTGCACTGAGGACTGGTCTCTGCCCACCAGAGTCAGCCCCACGCTCTCTGTCCACTGCACCAGGGCCACCTGAGAGGAGAAGGACACGGTCAGGGCTCCTGCCACACCTCCCGAGGGGGAGGGATGGCAGGGGGCTGCAGAGAATCCATCAGCCATTAATCCATCAGTCATTAATGGTGCTACCCAACAGCATGATTCCACTGATAAACACAGGTGCTCCTCCAAGGCTCTTCCTAACGGGTTTTTCCCAATTCAGACCCTTCCTGCCAGTATTTGCAGGGTTTGGGCAGCCCAGCTCGTGTCTGATGCAGCTGTGGCTCTGTCCGTGTGTCCGTGGTCACCTCCCTGCCTCCAACTGCCATGTTCCCTGGACACCTGGAGTTTCCCCATGGAAGAAAGGGTGCTCAGGCCTCAGCAGNCGGAAATGTCCTGTGCACCCATGGAAAGGGTGCTCAGGCCTCGGCAGGGGCTGCCCAGGGAGGTCTGGAGTGCCCATCCCTGGAGGTGTCCCAGCAAGGGCTGGAGGTGGCACTCAGTGCTCTGGGCTGGGGACAAGGTGGGCATCGGACACAGATTGGACTCCGTCGGCTGGGAGGGCTTTTCCAACCCAAACAATTCCATGATTTTGTTCCAAAGCACAAGCCTCGGCAAGGGTGGGCACTGGAATCCTCCACCCAGCCCTGGGGTGCCCAAACCTCCTCGGGCACATCAGGGAAATCCCTTTACAAACACTTACTTCTGGAAAGTGCTATTTCCCAGCTGGCTGTCTATGAACTTAGGAATTCAAACCAATGCATTCACCCTGGATTTACAATTTCAAAGGCAGAAACACTAATGCAGCACATTAAAAATTCATATTAAAAAAACCCAAACAAAACAAGCTCTGTGTTATCCTCTATGCGTTCAGTAGTAACAGCTCACCAACAAATTTCAACAATTTTGCAGTGATTAGCAAGACAGCTGAAGGCTGGCTCACACACTCCTTAGCAGAGAACCCTTCCCCTTAAACATTAAAAAACTCAAAAAAACCAAACCAAAACACCCAAAACAACGCCCAGACTGTTCAAGGTTTAACTGAACTGAGGTGGGCATCACTTTGATTGCAGCTCCTGCTGTTTAAGGACCTACGAAACTGAGTTCTCTACAAGCTTTCCCTCGATTGCAACCACAGCCATGCCAGAAGACCTAAGCCTTTATTCTGCTTCCTCGAGGATGCCCCAGAGTGCCCAGCTCAGCTGACACATCCATCTCAGGCTGAGATTTCACTCCAGAAGCAGAAACAGATGGAGCAGCAGCTGACACGAGCCCATCTATCACTGGCCCCCAGAAAGGATCAAGGGATACTTTCCCTGAACAGACTCGAAATACTGGAAGTGTTTTACAGTGACATTTTCAAAGGCCCAGGAGTGCTGGACACATGGTTGCTGTCGACTTGAAGGTTAATTATCCCTTCTGCCTTTCAGGTTCTGCCTCTGCTGCCTCAAGCGACCACAAGTACCTCGGTTGAAAATGAAATTGATTTTGGAAAATCACATATAAGGGATACAAATAAAAATGGCACCTGTAAATTCTTGCACTGAGTCTGGATTTTATTAATGAATTGATACAACTGGGACTAACTGGAGAATGTTTTGTGAACTCAGCTCCTTTTCATCCAAAATCAGGCTTAAAAGCGAACCCAACCCAAACTTTTCCTTTCATAAAGTAGTCTTAAGCTGTCAGATTAAAAAAAATAAGTAATTGAGTTGGCTTTGCCTTGAAAGACCTTTAAATCAATTTGAATCAATATTTGGCTTAATATTAACAAGTTTGTGCAGGCTTACTCACAAAGATTACGACAAATCAAAGGCTCTTTCAAGCTTATCTTTCTCAAAAGTTTCTTCAAGCCATCCTCAGTGCATTAAAGTGTGCAGTTAGATAATCCTCCTAGCAGCCTCCCAGAGCAGAGGTGGAGCTTGGCTTCCTAACACTCTGGTTAATAAATAATTATTGGGAATCATTCCCAGCATGATGCTACGTGATGTTCAGCCCTGGCTGTTCTTCTGCCCGTGCTGGTGAGCTCCAAATGCTGGAGGCACAAACCCCTGCTCCCAGCTCGGCCCCTTAAAGCATCTCCTCTGCACAGACACCTCCTCCCTCCTTCCTGCCAGCATCTCACTGCAATCCTGGATCAGGGAGCTCTAAAGCTCTGGAAAGCACAGGGATCATTTGTGTCCCCTTGTGCAGAGGGACAAATGGATGAGCAGCACGTCAGAGGTGGCACCAGGGGACATCACAACACCCACAGCACCAGGGGACAACACCACCCACAGCACCAGGAGCACTGCCAGCTCTTCTGGCAGTGTCTGGGCACCGGGATGGGGTGGGATGGGGTGGGATGGGATGGGATGGGGAGCACATCCCAGCTCCACGTCAGACAGAACAGCTTTGCTCTGCCCCCTGCAAACACGTAGCTCAAGGTGCTCTCAGCCACAGCGAAAAGATGAGAAATACTCAAGATGCAAAAGTACATCTACAACTTAGAGGAAGGAGAATTAAAAGCGGGCTTGAAATCCCTCCAACACCTTCAAGGGAGCCCATGCTCACTGATGAGGGAAATCAGTAAAGTCCCTGCCAGCATTCTGCAGCTCCAACCAAGCCAGGCCTGATACAGATCTGAGCATTTCAAAGCACAGCAGCCCCAGCAGCCCAGCACAGCATCCTCCAACCTTGCTCTCTCCGACAATTAAATTACCCGAGCCACCACTGAAGTGGATATCGACTAATAAATTTCATTCTAAAGAGACAAATTGATCCTTCTGTGCCATGAGCTGCTCTGCAGGGTCCCCTTTAGGTTGCCTAGGCAGGCAGACAGCAGGCAGAGAGCAATTGATCCCGCACCCTTTCATGTCCTGGCAGCTGCCGCCGTTGTCAGGGTTAAAGACTGTTTGCCCAGGAATCCCAGGCACTCTTATCTCTGATCAGATTATATCTATTTCATTTCCCCTGTTAGTTACTGTATGGCTGCAACTGACAACTGGCTCGCAGAGCCCCAAGGCTGTAACTGATATCTGAATAAAGATACTTCAAGACTTCTAAATGGCAGTGTGCACAGGAAACAAATTTAGGAAATCCTGCTTTCTGTTACAGGAAATGAATCCTATGCCAACTGGTAGAAATTACCCCTGCTGTTAAAGTAAAGAGAATACAAGTTTTTGTACTCATTTCATAAACTGACCTTCCCTGCCATGGCAATATTTTATTGATATAGGATTTCAAAGGCTGGCTTTAACAGGAGTCCAAAGCCATTCCCCTACAGGGAATGTTATTTAACAGCATTACTCCCTTCTCAAGGACTCCACTTGTGTAGCTCCTGCGTTTTGTACCATCTAGGATGACATACAGAGCACAGCTAAATAATATTTGTATATCTAAGACCTACAGACAAGATTTCCTCAGCACAGCAAAGCATATCTGATTTCTGAACCTGCTGTAATTCTCTACTTAAGATAGCACAAGAAAGGTAAAAAGAATTTAAACAATAATCTTGAAAGGATTAGTTATCATGCTATAGTAAAGCAAATAAACAATATCCCCTGGGTATTTCAGACAAATTGCTGTGTAAATATTTTAAAGACAGAACAGTATGAAGAGTAAAAGAAAAATCACTGGCTTCACTATATACCACAGTATATAGGTAAATAAACAGAGATCTGTGCAAAAATAGCCTGTAAATGCTTTCGGAGAAAAAACCCCAACTTCGATGCAGATCACAAAAATTCCCATCTGGAAATCATTCAGAACTCGTTCCAGTGCAAAGGCAGTTCTTTCTGTACGCTGCCTTTCCAGGGGAGAGCAGCACATTCTGGAGGAGAGGAGCAGGGACCAAACCCTGCCCCAGCCCACGCGAGGGACAGGACACCCACACCCTGCCAGGGAGGAGGTGCTGCTGGCACTGCCCTGCAGCCACAGCCACGCAGGGGGCACAGCAGAAACGCAGCCTGTGGGTAATGCACAGGAGAAAACGAATATATGTGAATATATATGAATATATATGAATATATATATTCATATATGAAACAAATTAATCGCCTACTTCGGGAGAAGAACACTATAGGGAATCTTTTGAATGTATGTGAATGTGCAAACCAGCTCTGTGCCAGTCTTTCAGTAGCACAACAGCCCCAAAACCCTCACACAGCTGGGCTTCCAACGAGGGCATTTAATCCCACGCAAAGCGTTTCTGTAACAATGAGGCAAGCCAGCTTCTCTTCTGATGGCAAAGGTGGGAAGGTGATTATCAGAGGCAAAGCTGGTTTGTTTGAGGCAATACATAGAAGAATCCTTTGAATGTAGTCAAAAGGGTGATTTGATCTCATACAGCCAGTGGGATTCTCAGGGGGAGTCTCAAACTTCAGCGTCTCTCCAGCACAGAACAAATGTAGATGTACAAATTAATAGAAAGCAAAATGTGTTACTTTTGTTGCACTAAAAGATGTATCCAAGAAGCATAACCAATACAGGAAACCGTATTTTATTCCTCCTGTCTTTGTCACAGAAGGAAACACTACTATAATTACACTTCCCAAATTTTGCAGGGGTGGCAAACAGCACTTAAACTGTAATTCCTGTACTGAACCTGATCTCCCAAATGCTCAGTAAAAGTCTCCAGGGAGTGTCTGTAAAGCTTCTCCCCACTGTGCCACCTGCACAGCCCCGGCTGCACTGGGTGCTGGCAGAGACCTGGCAGGGCCCAGCTCTGCTCTCAAACAAACCTGGGCACTTCACTCCCTCCCCAGAATTAACCTGGGCACTGGCTCTGCACACCTGCACGTGGGATGTGCCATGCTTACAGTGATTTACAGCTTTCCACTGGCCTGGAAGGTCACACACCTCGCAGAGCTGAACTGTGGCAGCATTCCAACCCTCTTCCACCAGCTGTCCTCCCGCAGACAGGATAAGATCGCTCATAATTTACCAAACGTGGTCAAAGGGATTAATGGTGTTGAAATAAAAAATACACCCTGGACAAAAGGTGCAGAAACAGGAGCAAAATTCTGTGATGCAGAGGCTGATAGAACAGCCAGATACCAGTCTGGAGCTTCGGGCAGAGAGGCAGAACAGCTGAGAGGGCACTTACAGAGCAATAAATGCATTAAAATATCATCCCCTTCACTAAACCGGAGCGCTTCCCCCAGATAACCGTGGGGATTTGCAGCAGCCAGCAAGGTCACAGCGACGCTCTGAGTGCCCCAGACTGACCTCGTCGGGGCTGGAGGCCTGGTACACCCTGCAGGAGTCCTCGTAGTGGCGCTCGGCCTCGGCCTGGTCGGTGACGCCGTTGGACTCGTAGACGGGCGTGACGTTGTGGCACAGCGCGATGGCCTTCACGGCCTCGTGCACGCGGCTGCTCATGGTGCGCCGCACCTTGGTGGCCAGGGACAGCCCCTTCACGGCCGGGGGCTCCTGCGGCTGCTGCGGGACAAGGGACAAGGCAACACGCTGTTACCGCGGGGAGAAAACAAGGCCCGAGTTCAGTTTGCACAGACCCGCGTCCCCAGGAAGCAGGCACGCTCTTCCCACGCCTCAGCTCAGGGATCGCCCCACTGCAACTCGGCTCCTTTAGCACTGTTCCTGTGATGCCTTAAGATTCTAGCTTTTATATTTTTCAAATCCTGTACTGCATTAGTGCATAGCTCTAAACGCCACATAAAGTCTAGTTAACTGTCTTCGCATTTTACCCAGATAAAACAATCCCTCTGAGCCTGAGATCCAAGGACACCCTACAGCCACAGGCCCTGAAAAGCATAAACAAAAGGGAACTGGGGAGAAGCAAACTGGGGGAATATGACTTCATTACCTGAAGTCATAATCAGAGGATTAATGCCTGATATGCAAATGGACCAAACTTAGATCTGACTGAAAAACTCGTGACCATGGGCCATCTTGGGTGTAGCCTCTGTGAGGCTTTTGACTGCCCAAGGTGTATTTATTGAAGGCCTTTAATAAATACCCACTTTATCCTCTTAACTCTGTCTAGCCTCTGTTCTAGGTAGCCATTCTAAGGCATCACTGAAGGGCCCCAAAAGATTCACCTAAGTTTTGGGACAGTACACCAAGAAAAAGCCCCTTTGCTGCAGCTCCACCAAAGGGTGACACACCAACTTCAAAAGACTCAGAGAAACCACTTTTTTACTCCACAAAAGGCCAGTGGCTTGGAAAATTTAAAGTTACTTGGGTTTCATGTGCAAGAGAATATAATTGGTGAAAACGCAAAACAGATGACTTGGATGGAGCTAGAAAATCTTAATTACATTCATTTAATTTTTAATACTATTTTTAGTATCAGAATGGGACTCTTCAGAAAATTGCACAATTACTAAATTATCCCAGTTGAAGAAGGGACACACAGTGATCCAGTTTCCTGCTCTGTTAACCTTTAGTGTCAAGAGGACAAAAGTTTCACTTCCAGGTCAAAGGCCACAACATGGTAAAAATAAGAGCAAAGAATAAGAACTACAGTTCAAAATGAATCATTGCCAGCAAATGCTTCTCATTATAAGGAATCTCACTTGGTAATTATGAAAGTTTTATGAGACATATCCATTACCAGGGTAATTCCACACGTTATTTTCCACACTAGTGATTAGGACCCATAAGATCTTCAAATTTAATATCACTGCTCATCAGCACTGCCGCCAAAATCCAACAGCAAACCCTCAGCTGAAGTGCACTCAGTCACTGCTCACACACTGCACTAGCCAGTCACCCAAATGTTCTTGACAAATATTGGACACTTTGGCAAATAATTAACCAGTAGTCAAGTTTTGTCTAGAGATTCAGTATAAAACTTAGGCAAATAAAGCTGAAGTTTGTGATTTGGGGTTTTTTTGCTTTTTTTCTTTTTTAGTACAGTTCAGTCATTTAAGGGTCGCAACACCAAGAGAAGACCCAAATGCTGGGAAGGAGAAAGAAAAGAGAGAGAGAGAGCTGGATATCTAAATAAAAGTTATTCTAGACTCAGACCTTGGCAGCAAGACACACACTTACACTCGCATGTGATGTGAAACAACCCCCAGAACGTAACGAGCAGTCACGACGTTATTCATGCATTAAGCATCCAGTGACCTTCACACTTTCCCAAAAGCAGCTCACAAGCAGATCCCTACCACATTAATTCACCACTAGCCAAGTGATGTGGAAGACATTTGGAAGCAGGGAGTGGGTGAATGCAGTCAGTTGTACCTGCGTGTAAATGCTGAATATGTGGCTCTGCACCTCGTCCATGGAGTCCAGGCCGTACGCCACCGTCCCCAGGTGAAGTCTCTTGAAAACCATCTCGTTCTGGGTGAGAGTTCCTGGGAAAAGCAGCACCGTGGAGCAGGAACAACATCCCCATTCCCCAGCACACCTCCTGTCCTCGCTGTGCCTCAAACAGAGAAACCTGAATTTGGGCCAGGAGCTGAACCGCTCCCTGCAGCACTCCCAGCACGGCCGAGGCTGGCAAAACACCCAGCATTAACAAACCTGAGGGCTGATTCCCCTGGGAAGTGGGGGTGTATAAATAACAATGAGATTCAGCCCACAGTCAATGCCAGCAGGAGCTGCAAGCACAGTTCTGGTCCCACTGGAACCAAAAAAAAATTGAAAACTACTTCAGTGGGACCAGGATTTTATGTCAGACCAAGCTTTTCATTACAGCTCAGGCCTTCAATTCAAGCTCAGCTTCAAAAGTGTAAGGACAGCAGCAGACAGTTTCTGCCTATATATGTAAGTTATCTTAACCCAGCTTTGAAAACTAGCTCCAGAAAGGTGGTTTTAATTTTATTTTTACCCTCGTCTTTTGTTTTAATAGTGTGCTTTAAGTATTCCTTCAAGTAGTACAATATTCCTGTCCTACCTTACTTACAGCACATTCAGAACAAAAAAACATGCAGAACTTTTTTCAAAAACTGATTAAATCATATTGTCAAAGTGACAGGAAATGAATATTCCTTCCAGTCCAAAGAAATCTCACATTATCCTCTTTTCCTGGCCAAAACCATAACAAAATCCAAACAACAACATACCATGAGTCGAAACTGTATTTTCTGCAGCAATACCTGTTTTGTCTGTAAGCAAGTAGGAAATCCTCCCCAGCTGCTCAGGGATAGTGCTGGACCGAACCACAGTGCCAGGGATTTTGGAATCTCTGCGGATCACCCAGCTGTACACAATCTTCCCCATGTCCAGATTCACACGTAAACTACACAGGGGGGAAGGGAAAAAGGAAAATAATAAATATCACCAGGTAAACTTTGGAAAAAGCCCTTGTGAACTGCCACGGTGCAATGAAAGGACACGAGTTCCACAGGGAATCTGAGGGGCCAAAGGGGGGCTTCAGGAGAAGTTTATTCGAAGTCAGTGCTCTGGTGGCAAATGTAATTCCACTGTGATTCAAAGAGAGATGATAAAATTATAATGAGAAGAGCAGATGTGATCTGAGGGGAAGGTGGACACAGAGCAAGGACAGTGATGGATACCAGAGAGCAGATTAAAAAGGGAACTGAAATGAACCCCAGTCCTGCACCCAAAGTAAGTCACTAATCTACTTACTAATACAGTACCATTTAATATTGAAGTTTCATTCCCCTCTAAGTATATTCCCCTACATCCTGTATAAATAACCCTCCTTTTCCATTTTTTGCTCTGTTCTTACCACAGTAACCAGGTAGTCCAAACACTGAGAGAAGGGAATTTAAATGACTACTCCACAGCCTGAGCCAGTGAATGGGTTAATAAATTGAACAAATTCAGCAGAAACAACAAAGCAATTCTTATGTTTGAACAGTAACTTCATTTCTACTTCTAGCCTTGCCTAGGTGTGAAACGAGCAGCAGATAAGAGTTCAGGTGCCTGTCCAAGCTGGAAGCAGGAGGAACACACGGAGCAGGCAGCGTTCTGCTGGAAGCACTAACGGCTGTGCCCTTACCTGATGGGAATGATGTTTGAGAACAGCAGCAGGAACCTGATGATCTGCAGGTACCAGCGGCCTGCAAAGTGCTGAAGGGCCACCATGACCAGGGACACCACCACCAGAGCCCCAAACAGGATCTTGGTGAGACAGTTCACCTCCAGATCAAAAAGACCAATCTAGAACGGTAGGAGAGGGAGATTTCAGGCACACAGATGAAGATGTCAGCTCAGTGCAATATTCACAAAGGAAACGAGCTGCCATTCCATCCAAAGAGCCATTCCCCGCTAGTCAGCTTCTCTTCTTTTAAAACACTACAAACATGTTTAAATTTACAAACAATACCCTTGCCAGCTTATTAAATGAGATTTCCATCCCTTAGAAGCTTAGCAGAGCATGCAGAGGTGTGAGAGGACTCACACTGCCAAAGCTGCGGGCTGTGCTAACATCCCTGCACCGTGTCTTAGCTTTGCTACAACACAAGAACACAGCAAAAGAAGCTTTTCTATTCTAACTGGGACTGTCTCATTATAAACATATAAAACAATGGTTTTGACAATCTTAAAAAAGTGAGAAGACGCATGTATAATTGGATAAAAAAAATCAGGAGAAATAGGTCCTGTTATGGTAACTATCTTAAATCACAGGCTGGAAAATGTGAATTATTCCTATGAGGTTGTCCCTGTGGTGTGCACGTAGAGCATTTGGAAGGATCTTCTTTAAAAAATGATCCATTTCTGACTCTTATTATTTATGACAAGCCTGTTTCTTCACCATACCTTACTTCTCGGGTTGGAAGTGTTCATCACACTGCGCAGTTCCCTTCCGGTGTAGAGGACAACTCCCACCACGGTACCTGCACACACAAAGGGTTTCTCTCTAAAAATACTTGGCTTGGCAGGTGGAAAGGACTCTTAGCAGGCTAATTTTAGAAGCAACCAGAAATTCAAAAAGCTGGTATCTGCAACACAACACCTATGGGAACACAGAGTGGAACAGGAAACATCCTCCCAGGCAGTAATTCAGTCACAGGGTCGATGCAGCAGCACAGACTCCATCAGCTCATGGGAAGAGCAGCCAGCTCTGCTCTACTTTCCTGACCCCCTTTTGATGCACTTGTCTCTCCACACTATAAATAAAAGTTGGTAGGGGTGGAGGATTTTTTGGATTTCCTCCCACCACTTGGAATCTCACTTTGGTGCTGCCTTACACCAGACCCTGAGCCTTCCTTGTGTGTCAAAATTAAACCAGCTCTGGGCTGTGGTTATTTATTGGTAAAGGCTGCTACAATCCGAGTAAATCCAATGAATTCCAGAGCTCAGAGGCAGAATTACCTTATTTTAAAATCTACAACTTACTGTAAGTGTTTATCTAAATAGTGTTCCTACCACGAAGTGAATCATACCAACTCCTACCTTCCTGTAACAGATGGAGCTGCTGCGAGCCCATCAGTGGATCTGAATGCTTTGTCCCACAGTTGCTAAAGAGCTGGGAGCAAAACTTCTCCATTTTCTTCTTGCAGAAACATAATTCAGTTTAGCACCATAAATTACTGAGTTTTTACAGGTTTTCTGTTAAAGACTTTGCAAAAAGCCATGAAGAAAAAGCTATCTACCATCAACAGTTTAAAAGCTCCTATTGCCAAGTGTGAGGAGTCTGAAAAATGGAGAAAACCAACCCTAAAAAAGCACTACTGCCAACACATTGCTACTTTATACTCTACTATTCCCCTGCTCTCATTAACGATCGAAGTTTTAACAAGCTGCAAGTGACTTATTTTTAAATAAGACCGATTCAAGAGAGGTGGTTTCTAAAAATATGCTGAGCAACATTCCTTTAAAAAAACGCCCCCAAAAACAACAACAAATCCCTGGAGCCAGATGGCAGGTGGTGGTAAGATCATCACAATTCAGATCAGCAGATGGCACAGCTACTCCAAATCCACTGCAAACAGTCAGAGTCAGACCCAGCCCTCCTGCAGCAGATGGAGAAAGACACATTGCTCTGCTTCATCTTACAGGGGCTGCCCCAGTGAGATGGCACCACAACCCCACAGCTTCCACTCACAGCAGAAGAAAAATAAAATCCACATTTTCTCCTAACAGAAATAACCCACAGCATGCTATTTGCTATTACCACAGGAGAAACAAAACTGAGTATTGTATTGATAAGTCAGTCAAAATGAGAGGAAGCACCTGCCAGGACCAGAAAAACCTTGAAGACACACTGATCTGTGAAAAAAGAGTGTTTCTAGCTGGTTTATGGCCATTTCAAACAGATTCAATTGCATAAACCCTTTGAAATCATATTTGCAAATGCACTGTCAAGTCTCTCCATCCAACAACTTTAATTCCAGAACTGTACTCCAGAATTCCACTCTCCTCCAGCTATTGCCCAGCAAACTCTGCAAACACACGGGGCAGGAGAGGAACAAGGCTTTTACTTTGACAAGCCTCTACAAGGGGGCATTGATTAATCTCAGGCCTTGGGAGCTTATGGTATATGTAAGTCAAAATCTGTCAAAGACTTGATTTTTTTCCTTTTTTTAGAGTATATGGGACAAACTCAATGGAAGCACTTACCTGGAAATCTTTTATCTTAGCTTCTGTTCCCAGAATCCATTTGACACCATTTCTGTTACAGATTAGGATGTCAATGTGCAGAGCAATTAAGTGCTATTCTGCTCCTAGATGCTAAAGAAGGGCCCCAAAGGCCACTCCACTTCTTTCTCATCTAGGAATGTCCAAGAGGCAATTAGATGTCAGCTCGGCTCCCCAGAGGTGTTAGGACAAGGGGGAAACCTCATTCCAACTGCTAATTTCTCCAACTGACAGAATTATTATTCCATCACAGAAATACCTTCAAAAATTGTTAACATATTCCCTTAAAAACAGTTTTACACAGCTCTCCACCTTACCTGATGCAATCACTGTGCTGGCCCACAGGGTGTTTTCTATGCTTAAACTTTCATTTACTGGAGGGTCACTGTCCTCCTACAACGGGATAAAGAGAAAAATAAACAAACTTGTCAGTAATGTGAAAGAGCAGAGGATGAGAAGAGTCCCACAGAGATGTCTGGAGAGGGCTGCTGGGGGAGTTGGCAGAGGGATTTCTGACAGGATGGAGAATTTTCATAAAGCCTGGTGAATCTCTGGTTGATCTCAAGCCCGTGCCAGCACACTCACCCTGGTGAAGGTCCCCACGAAGTTGTGTATGTCAATGTTGGGCTCCTCTGCGTAGACGTAGGAGCGGATTTGCAGAAGGTCCTGTCAAACAGACAGAGAGTCAGCCACAGCTTAACAACGGACGAAAGTTTTGCCAGAATACTTCACCAAGAGTTACTGAGCATGATTTAGAATTGACTTATCTTGATAGCTACTGCAGCCCAAGGGTCCAACAGAAAACACACCTGGGGTAGCAGCTCACTGAGGGGATTTCCTGGGGTGACACCTGAGACACTCCTGGGACTTATCAGGTGTCTGTGCCCCACAAAAGAAACTGCAGCCTGAGAACAGGACTGCAGCACCCAGATGTTTCCAGGTGAAGTTCCCCAGCACAGAATCCTGGGGCAGAGCTTACGGAGGCCGTGGGCAGGCGCTGGGTGCAGGTGACCGGCAGCCGCAGCTTCCAGTCCGTCTCGCCGTCCAGCTGGTCCGTGCGCAGGAAGCAGGAGCCTGGGGATGGGAACAGCAGTCAGGGACCCTTCCAATCTGTGCCAGGCACATCTACAGACAACCCATGGGATGGCTTCCCCTCTAGGATGTTCATATCCTGCTTTCTCTGGAAACACTGCCTGATTTTCATTTGTTAATGATGGAAGGATGACATTCCCGCATCGCACTCCTTTCCTTCCACTAGGCCAGAATTCTCCGTGCTATACTTTTTAAGACACCTGAAATGTTCCCATTAATCTGTTTTCTAATCCTTCTGATCAAACATTTCCTCATCCCACACTTAACAAAACAAGCCTGAACAGCAAGTAAAATGATTTATGTCTAAAATGCAACCAGATTCATTTACCCTGGACTCAACCCCCTACATTCGTTGATTAGCAAACAAAATGAGAATGTAACATCCTGAGAAGGGGTGGTCCATAAAACCAGTTGAGTTCTCTCTCTCTCGAAAATTTTACTATTATCTATTTCTTTCACATTTCCAAAAGATAATTTTCTCTAAACAACCAGTGAAAGGTTAATGGCTATTCTGACAATTGGTTCCAGATGTTTACCATTCTTCTCCGACGTCCTCAGGAAGATCATGTCAGCAGGGACCCTCTGGTTCTGGGAGGAGAAGAAAGGCCATTATTGTGCACCCAGCCCTGCACGCGTGTGCAGCGCCTTCCCCAGAGCAGCCAAGGCACAAAGAGGATTCCTTTGTCAGCCTGCAGCTTGGGATTCAGTTTGCTTTGAATCCTGAACTCGCTTCCCTGCAGAATTCCAAGTGCAGGATAATAACTGGTGCCAGCTCCCACTGACCAGACCCAAGGGTTAGGTTTACAAAAGGGCTGGAGGGTAATTCTAGAAGTATGAAGAAATCTTAAACTAACGCTGGTTTCCTTTCAAGGAGTCCCATGTTAGCAGAAAGGCTGTATCTGGAATCTGCAGCTACCAAGTTTCTCTTTTTGTACTGAGTATTTTCATACTAATGGTTTTAGAGGTCACAGCTGCTCACAGAGAGTGTGTGGGAAAAATACAAAATCAGTGGCTTAAAAAAACCACATAAAAACTTGTACAAAGGGGGAAATATACCTATATACACCAGTACCTACAAATGGATCACTGGGTCTCCCAAAACTGCAATGTTTATACCCAAAGAAACACCTGGATGCTGCATTTGTTTCACATATTTAACCTGTGTCCAACAGTCAGAGAAAGGATAGGGAAGCTCCTTAGCTTGCTATAGTATAAATAAAAAACGAGGTTATAGGTGCATGCCTACAGATTTACCCTCATTTGTAAAGATAATGATGTTATTGGTGGGGTGGGGGAACCCTGGAAAGTGATTAAATATTTTAACTTGCGTTCAACACCCGACATTCTGAGCCTATTGTAAAATAAGTACGAATTTAGAAGATCTCATTTTCTAAGGTCTTGCAAAAAGAAAAAAGTACTTTACACAGGAAAGATGAATATACAGACAAACCTTTTCAACAATGATGAGATCACCCACTTGTATGTTAGAGCTCTTCACCTTCACAGTCCCTGCAGAGGAAAGGTGTCGGTGTTAGAGCAGAGCAGGACAGGGTTTGGGCTGCTGTGTGCTGCTCCTCCCCTCCCTGCCTTTCTTCCACTGCACTGTGGGGAAAATGGGAAATGCTTCCACCACAAGAACTGGGCAATGCTGCCCTGTACAGACTGCCTGAACCCACTACTCCCACTAAGGGATGGGTCTCCCAAAAAGGGCTGAAAGCCCCTCAAGTAACAGCTCCAGACCTCAGCCCTGGATGCAGAAACCCACAGCCACTCCCAAATGACAACCCTGAAACAACCCCTTAAACTCCTTTTTCTACTGCTTAACTCATGGATTCAAAAATACTTTCAGCATCAGGCAGATGACAGAGCAAGAACAGAAAGTTACAGCAGGAAACCACCAAATCCAACTCCTTTTCCTTAGGTGCCTGAAAACGTAAAGCTCAACTCTCAAGCCAAGGCCTGGAAGCTGAAAGTACAACGGGCCCACCCAAAATCCAGGCTCATTTCCTCCCCTGCTGCAGCTCCAGGATCTGGCTCAGCTCTGCCACCTCTCCTTTGCCTCTTGCAGGACCCAGCCAAACGAGCCCTGCAGAGAACAGGTCCTACAGAAATCATGTAAATATTTATTCCTGCGCAGCTGTCAAACATTTCCCAGTTGCTTTAAAACAGGGGATTAATTTAACAATTGGCTAGTAATTTCAAATCATTAGCCAGCTCTAGATTTGGCTTCTCAGACTAACGAGTGATTTATAATCAGTTAATTTGAACCCTGCCTCTATGTGTCTGTTATATTTCAACAAAAGCCTCTTTAATCTGCTGTGATTTGAGTGGAAGTGGGGGAGGCACGTGGAGCTCACCCTGGCACGGACAACACTCCTACTGTACCTCAAAATTCAGGGGCTAACTGGCCAGATAGCAGCTCAGGGGGAAAGCAGGAGGGGGAAGGGAGGGGGAACAGAAATTAGCACAAAGCACAAAGGTCACTGGGATTTTACTACTGGCAGTCCCTTCATTAGCATCCTTCTCAGGATATGCTTCAGTGTTTCTGCTCCAAATTAACAATGAAAGCCATTCTGGGCTGGGGGCAGCCTGCTGCTTTGGTGACACACTGTGTGCTTAACAACATGCTTCATCACTGCTGCTAATAAATGCAGACTTCCTTGCATGCTGTAATTATTCCTACAAATTATAAGCAGTCATGGCCCATTTCACAAATATCTCATAGGTCTTTCATGGATTCTGGAGTCTGCCTCGTGAGATTTTTTTTTAGGTTTTTTTGTGTTTAAAAAAAAAAAAAAGTAAACAAAACGAATGCTGGGCTAAAGACATCTCTGCCGGGGCAGGAAGCAAACTGGGGATTAAGAGTCCATTACGCTGGGGCTTGAAAAGAAAAGCTGCACTCCAAGAGGATCAAAAAAAGCATCCCTGGCAGTCTTCTGTATGGGCTATACAAAGTTAGGTACTATGACACTAAAAGGGTCTGACAGATAACATCTCTTCCTCCCCTTTTAATACGGTTATTCACAAAACAACAAAAAGTGCTTTTGAATATTCTCCTGTGCAAAGGAAGGGGGGGAAAGCCCATGTGCTCTCCCCACACAGGCACAGCCATTCCTGACCCAATGTGCAAAAAAGCAGTGGATTTGTTTAACCATATTTTCCGTATTCTCTTAAAGAGCACAAGGATTTATCTGGTGACTCTCAGTAGAAGCAGCGCTACCTGCAGCGTTCAGGCAAACTTACTTCTGTAAGGTTTTCCTTAATGAGGTAAAAACATCATTCTGCAAAAGAAAAATTAATGCCTGGCCAAAGCTGTAATGTGATGATTTCCTATCATTACGCACATAAAAGGCTTTTGGGATCATTATTCTCCAAACAGTATCATCTGCTTTAAAATTCTTCCAATATGAGAAAACCCAAAGCAGCTGGAGCAGATTTGTCTTGTTCACGAAGCCTCCCAACCTCAGCTGTTTGAGGGTGAAACAAAGAGGGGACCTTTCTACCCAACACGCGTTTTTATAACTCCTGGATAAATGAGATGCCCTTTTCAGGGAGCCAATTCTGCCTCTGCAGCCTCCCTGGCCCCCGTGGGTGACATCTCTGCAGTGTGCACCACACCTCCTGCCAAGAAGGCCCAGGACCAGATGTTTCCTTTGACTCAGGACTCCCATAAAGCAACTTACATGAATTAGTTTTATTTTGATCTTGGGAATTCTGTAATTCCCTTTTCTTTCTGTGGGGAAACTGCCACCTAAACATTGGATGTTTTCTCATGCATGTTTAAAACCAGCTAATAGCACAACTGCTCCATTTCCCAGTATTGCTCTGCTATTGAAGTATTTTCGTAATTATAAACTCCTGTTTTTCTAAGTGCAACTAGAAATGCTTCCTTGAAATACACACAGGTTTATTTAGCATTTATACCACTTTCAGTTTGTACTTTCTTAAGTTAATCAGAATAGAAGTTGGTGTTTAACACTTTTTAAAAGGATCTAGTCTTCAGCTTTTGTTAGCAAAGATCTATTGTTAAAATTTGTCTGGCATTTGTTTCATTCTTTGCTGTCTCCTGATTTATCTTTTTTAAAGACAAGAAAGTAAACATAATAAAATGCAAACAGTTTGTTCCAATTTAAACTATGGTCTTTGAAATTATCATCGAATCTGCAGCATGATGGATGTACCAAAAAGCAGATTATTTAAAGTAATAAATGTATTAGCCAGAAGAAATGAGCCTTTTTTTACCCTGTGAGCACTTAAGTCAAAATTTCACAATAGATCTGCAAAGCTGCACTGAGGTACAGATCCAAACACTTAATTTGGAATTCAATGTGAAGCCAGAGGTTTACTAAAACAAGTTAAATGCATCTAAAAAAATTTAAAAAGGAGAGGGGGTGGTTTGTTTGATGTGCTGCATCAAACTTTTGGCTTTTGTAGCCTTCTGCTGTGGAGCAGGACTCGCAGAGTTTGGGAAAATATTGTTTTTATATGGCTGGTAAACGGCAATGATCTGTATCTTAAGTAGCACCCCTCAGTAGGAGGTCCCTTCCCACTTCTCTGTGGAGTTTCTCTCTATTATGCAGCGTTACCCAGGGAGGGGGGGCTGCAGGGAAGAAAAACAAGCCAGGAATTTGCAAGCACAGTTCGAGCTTTCCATCAAGCAGATCAGAACACAGACCCCTGAACACAGGGAGGCTTGTGGCTTTATGAATAGGGGATTGAAATTTGATTATTTTTTATAACAATCCAAACAACTCTCCTCTAAATGGAGAGCTTTCCACCAAAAAAAAAAAGGGCTTTCCAGAAGTCTGCTGGTTTCATCATTTTGGAACATAAACGGATCATCTGGGTAAAAAGATAAAAAAGGTTTAGGGTGGAGGTTTTTTGTCATTAGGTCTCAGCACAGGGCTGTGCCAAAACCCTGCAGCGTGACCTGAGCTGTTCGACAGCAACAAAAAAAGAAACAGCCTGTAAATAGCCCAAGTCAAGTCCTACTGTCAGCTACACTGAAAATTAATTGCTCAGGTCAGCTGTCCCCAACTTATTTTGATATTTGCTGCTTCTACTTCTGAGCTGGTGACACTCTCCCTTGAAAACCCAGCTCCTTCCTCTGACTGGACAAAGGGGTGAGACAAACCAAACCCCAAATTTCCCTCCCCAGCCAGGATGCCCTCACCAGGCCCTTCCCTGCTCCCAGGTAATTCCCAGAGGTGCTGAGGCTTTAATCAGTGGAAAAGGAAATGATCAGCTCTCCCAAAAATTTCAGTACTGAGATTCAGTGAGGGACAGAAAATTACTTTTCTCCCCAAACCATGTGACGATCAAATAATTTTCTATGTTTTTTTCTACTCTAAACTATACTACAGAGTCTCATTCCTGTTTCTGCACAAAATTCATGTTAAATACAGTGGCTTAAGATTTTCAGCTAGTGCCCAGCTGCCAATCCTCCTTGGTTCCTTTCACAAAATTAGAAAAGTTTAAGGACTGGGGGGAGGGAAATCATTCATGGGAAACGTAATAGCAATATGAAAAGAACTAAAGGAGAGGTCAGGCCCCTTATAGATCATTGAATAGAATCCAGAAGGCAACTCTTTTATATCTTTAAATAGATGTAGTACACCCCTCTTGGATGAGGCTTTTGTTGGTTGCCAAGCATTTTAAGTGTTGTAGTAAGAACATGTTATTAAAAGAGGATTTAATATTCAGAAACTCAAACTCCCCAGTTCGGAGTTGCCTCATAACTCCTGCCATGTGAAATATATCCAGCCTTAAGCAATTACATTTAAAAAGCAGCCTTATTCCTACAAATGCAGCTTATTTTTACTACACCTACATCACTGCATCTTAATTCAGGGGTATAAGCTTTTATAACTAAGAAACTGGAAATGGAAAAGAACCAAAACTTGCTCAAATTCAGTTCATTCCCTTTTTAAAACAAAACCCTGGCCTCACCGTCTTTGTCGTGGTGTCAGGAGTAACTCCGTAGCGAGGCAGCACTGGATTGCTCAAACGAGAATTTAAATGTCTTTGCTGGGTACAGCAGAGCTGCAGACAATGGCCAGGGCAGAGTCAGGCTCAGCTGAGCCACAGATGGGGTTTGCTCACAAACCAGGGCTCCAAACTCCTCAGGCTGGAGAGGAGGCTGAGGTGATGGGCACAGAAACTGCAGGAGCTGGTCCTGCCCGTCCTGAGGAGCTGCATCAGTGGCTGCTGACAAACACACACCTCACACAGTCTCCCTAGCTCTGTTTAGTCTCTCTAGGGTGGGAGGCCCTGGCACAGGCTGCCCAGAGCAGCTGTGGCTGCCCCTGGATCCCTGGCAGTGCCCAAGGCCAGGCTGGACACTGGGGCTGGGAGCAGCCTGGGGCAGTGGAAGGTGTCCCTGCCATGGCAGGGGTGGCACTGGAGGGGCTTTAGGGTCCCTTCCCACCCAGACCATCCCATGAATCCCCGAGCAAACCCCAGCCTCCACCAGAGCCACCCAGGAGCAGCCACCCAGACCCAGGGGCTCTGCAGCTGCAGCGTGGCCACCAAGCCACGTGCCCGGGAGCCCAGAGCCCCTGGCAGTGCCTGAACTCTGCTCTGGCTGTCAGCAGGGCTGCGTTCCGGAGCCGTGGAGCCGACCTCTGGCTGTGAGCTTGCTGTAGATCTGCGAGTTCACTTCCTTGTCCCGCATGTAGCATCGGATCTCCTCGGCCGCCTCGCGGATCACGGTGACAGCCAGCACAAAGCCCTGCCACGAGCACGGGGGGAAACACCAGGCATGAAAAGGTCAGGAAAAAAATCACATCTGCCTCTAGTAACAGCAATATTTATCAGCGCCACTGCCAACAATCTGCATTTCCTTATTCTATCTGATCTTCCTGAATCGGTACAGTGAGATGTGCTGCTGAGCAAAGCCCCAGGACCAAACACACAACAGCTGCTTAAAAACAGACTTGCTGTTTAAGAAATTTTTCAGTTTTATCACAATGCTCTCCCCAAGCAAATCTTTGTAAAGTCAATCCCCCAACCAAATCTTTGTGAAGTTCACCTGAAGAATGTAAGTCCCATATTCCATTTCACCTCACATCTGAGTAACCAAGACTGAGAAGTCCCAGGGTAAGGCAGGATCCCCCAAATCTCAGTATTCCCACCACCACAGAGCCACTGAAGTCAGCCCAACACATCTGGGGGATTTCTCTGCATAGAAATTTATACAGAAATCTGTATAACCCCCTTTTTATATACACAGATAAACAGAGAATGCATGTGCCTTCATGAGTGTGTATGCAGACACTCCACCTACACAAATAACCCTCTAAAGATATTTCTGTGCACTACTCATGGTATAATTACACGTTTGCCTGATTAGGGCTTCAGTCCTACTTTCCTGTGCATGTGAGCAGTCATTTCATTTCCTTTTGCCATGAGGAAATGCCCACATCACATCCTTCACCGTATAAAAAATAATTAATTAATGCAAGCCAATTCTTTACAGGCTTGGTATCACAAAGTCATGTTTCTACCAGAGACTATTAGCTCAGACTCACTAAACAGCTGAAACACTCCTCATACATCACAGAAAATGAACTTTTTACAACTTGTATTGAAAATTGCAACCAGATACTGATTACCTCTGTCAGTAAGGAACTTTAGGAAGGCAGCAAGGTGATGTTATGCAGTTTCTAGTACATACATATTGTTTAAATGTGTGCTCTAATTAATTAATCTAGTAATGAAATGCATTTGTTCATTTACCTAGCAATTCCTACCTGCTTTCCCAAACAAAACTAAAAAAGCATCAGCTATTTTCAGCTTAGGTTTCAGCTGTTTGAAGAGCCTTCAAATAATCACCCCAAAATATTCCCACATGTTCCAACTGCCTGTGTCATCTCATGTGGCATTCCAGCCCCAACACTCACATTAGCAGCAGTAACGAACAAGGAATTTTCTTATCCTGCTTTCTGGCAGCTCCTATGCAAGTTCTGATTGCTCACCTGGCACAGACAAGGCACAACTGCCTGTACAACACAAAGAAAGATCCCAGCAAAGAGAGATCCTCTGTGCTCATGTATACTTAATTTATTTAATTTACAGGACAGGATCCTATGAAACCAGAGCAGGTTCACACAGCAAATGCAACGCAGCATTTGAGAGAGAATTCATGGAGATCCAGGCTTTAACACAAACAGAATTTTAACAGCAGTGTCCCAAAGCTGCCCCTTAACTTCTTTCTGGCTTTTCCCAGGGATTTCACTGCACTCAAAGTCTAAACCCTACAACACACATGGCACAGGCCTCAGGAAGCAAGCTGAAAATATGATTTAAGGTGCAAACTTACACCCCACAGAAAAAGCAGCACAAGAAATTTTGTCAAACACTGGAACTTTCTTGGATAAATAAACCTTGAATGACCTACCAGAGGAACCCAGTACGTGTAAAGTGCACCAAGCCTCATTTCAACCACGAACTGAGAGCAGGCCAAGAGCAAGAAATAAAGGTTGAAGAAGTATTTGAACTGGTTAAACAACACCTAAAAAAAAAAAAAGGCAGAAAAAAAGAGGAGTGAGGATGTTGTGCATGTTGAACTAACCACCAGAAACATCTCTGCATGCTCTCCTAGTGACTAAATGCTGACTTGGGGCAGTTTTAAAGCAGTCCTGGACACTCAGGACAGTTCTGTGTCGGGTTTGCTGCTGCCCTGAGGCAGTCTATGCATGAACTCTATCAAACACAACCCCATTTCCTCCAGCTCCAGATTCTGCACTTACCTACTGTAAAACCACTGAAAAATGGGGAAAGCATTGGCATGGGATGATGAAAAGCAACCTGATCCATGCTTACCCCAGGGAGGAAGGTAAAAAAGTTGTATTTCTGATTGTTGATGACATTGCGAGGGTATCTCTGGTCTCTCTTCTCTGGGTGGCCAAGCCAGACAGTCCGAGGCCTGGGGTCCCTCCTCCCACAGCATCTTAAGCACTCGCAACACCTGCAGAAGGACCAGGAATTAATTAATCAGTTAATTTTCACACTTCTCTGAGTCCCACACCCCCCTGCAGCCCCTGGCCCACCTGCAGCAGCTCCAGGTGTCTCACAGGAGCTCCAGCCTGGCACTGAGGCCACCAAGAGCTCTCTGCTCACACGAATTTCGGTGAAGGAAACCCTGACCTGCCCCACGTCACAAACCCTGACTCGAGGCACGGAATCAAACTGAGCTCAGGTCCCTCAGGAAGATGCCAACATGCACCAGCCATCCTTCCTGTGCCTTGAAAAAGCCTCTTCAAAGTCACCTCCCAGACGCCAAAAGGGGCATTTTTCTGTTGTCACTGCTGCTTTCTGAAAGCCAATCTCTTCCCAATGCCCTCGTTCCTGTAAGAACAGACCTATCGAATTTCACTGACATTTGGGAGAGCCAACATCAGCCAGACTGATAACCCAGAGCTTCAGAGCCCTTACAAGAGGTGGATCCTCTGAAGGCGTTTTCCATAAATACCCCCTTTATCTCTTTACTCTGTCTAGCCTCTGTCCTAGGTGCCTCTCAAGGCATCACTTCAGCTCCAGGCCGAGTCAAACCCTCCATTCCAACAGCTCAAACCACGAGAGCAGTGAACACCCAAAGCAAATCACTGGAATGAAACAACTGGAGACGTTTTAATGCTCAGGTATGTACAGAAGAACTCTGATTTCCTACAGACTTGCAGCACCACCACTGCCATGCCTGCTTACCTCTGGACAGGGACATTCCCTGTTATTCTGCATTTGTCATGTTTCTAACCCAGTGGATTTCCTTCGTCCACTACTCCCTAGGTAATGCCATACAACCATAATTAATATAAATACCCTAAATATAACCACTTCAAAAAGTGATGCTTGCCCCTGAAACTCGCAATTTTTGTCAACTCTACAAACTATTTTTGCTTGTTAAAAAGAACCTAAGTAGTAGATCCTTTTTCCCCACATTTCTGTATAACATCCACATTGAAAGGCAGCTGGGTACCAACACAAGCCAAAGAGCAAAATTAAACACTCAAATTCATAAGCTCTACTACAGAAGTGTATTTTATTAGCTGGATACCTTTTAATTGCAGTTTGCTTTTGTGTTTGCAGGTGAAGATCTAAGACAAATAACCACTTGAACCCCAAATATATTTGAATGGAAAGTAGTGGAAATGGTGGTATTTGGATTCCAACAGAATATAGATAAGGTCTACAGAAAGAAAAAGGAGAAAAAAGTGGTTTTCTTTCTTTCACAAAGGAGGAAAGGCTCCAAAAACAGGCTTTGCCCAAAGGAGCAAATCTGGTGTCCACACACCCTATTTCATCACAACGTGCTTTGCAGTTAGGAAAAATCAGTCAGTCCTTGGAATCAGACATCTGAAACCATTTACCTTTGTTTATTTTTCAGGCTGGGCCTCTTATAGGGATTGTACTCAACAGCAAACATACCCCCACACCTATATCATAATATTTACAATAGGCTGACCTCTCGTCGCATTTCCACCACAAACATACTTGCTGCTGTAAGAATGGAGATTTACAAATGCTGTGCTACTACAGGGTTTGAGAAACAACCTAAAAATAATGCAGCTCCAAGCAGAAGCAAGAAAAGGCATGGGAGAATCTGCTGAGTAAAAATAACAGGTCTGTGAAATCCCTGCCTGGCTGGAGTCACAGTTTTTGCAACCTCCTGAATTATAGGGAAAGCAAACTGAAAACCTAATTAGACAAACAAAAGAAAAGCTTCCTGCCTAGCAAGTTCTGAAGGCAAATATCAGGAGCATCAATGCCCAAGTGGAGAATATCCAGCATTTCTGCTGGAAGTCTCCTGCACAGCCTTTCAGCACGAGGTTTCTGAAAAGTATTTAATAAAAAAATTACCAATGAACACAATACTACAACCAGCACTAAGAGCCCCAGGTTGCAACACTTGAACTGGGGAGGTTCCTCAGCTCAGGAATCCCAGCTCAGGAATTACATCCCAGCCCGGGGCTGCAGCCTCAGCCAGCAACTCAGGCACCAGCAGCTGAAAATCTGGACAGCAAATCCTGACTTTTACCCCATAAACGTGCCAAGATTTTTGTTCTGAAGGCACCTGCTCAAGCCCAGCGCTGGTATTTAACCCTCACCCACTCTGTGACTGTTTTCCCCTCCTGTGCTCGGCTGGGTGGGCACCGAGCAATCCACCCCCAAACCCTGCACTAGCAGGGATGTTATCTCAACAACTGCTCAAGCCCAGCCCAGGAGTTGCTGAAATAAGTCAGAAAATGAACTTTTAGGTTAGAACAGAGTCGTTTCTCAAGCACAGAACCATGTGCTCATTCTTCCAGGCAGATGTTTATCACTCCTCTCAAAGACAGCCAATTGCCTTAATTTTTAATTGTTTTTAAACTTTTCAGTGATGTCTTAAACTTCACTGGGGAAGAATCAATAAGATTATTAGTTCTCCTTTTCCCTTTCTCCTCTGGAAATGGAATAATCTTAATGTAAAAAAAAATTCCATCGATTTGGGCACCAGAAACAAAGTACTCTGAGCACATACAAATGTGTTTTCAGACCAGCTTTCCATTAAACAAAAAGTCCTTTTGACTGGAGCTGTCAGCTTTTTCTGGTTACTTTACTTGTTCCTCCCTGGAAGAATTCTGCAGGCATTGTGCAGTTCTCTGATCTGCTGTTTCTCTGGCTACCACCTCTAGTTTTAAGTCTCAAGCTTAGAGACCCAGATGATGAGGAAAGGGGCTGCTTCATTACACCAAAATTCTCTGCTCAGGGCAAAGACTGTCACGGGAGCAAGTTTCTGAGAATTACTGGCATTATTAGGAATGGATGTTTTCCATCATGAAATCTAAAGACTGCATCTTGGAAAGGGAAAGATTGTCTAGAACAACAGCTGAGAGTCCACATTGCTGCTGAGAAACGCTGATAAAATTAACAGGCACTTTCCAAGAATAGGAATCACAAAGTTACAGAAATGTAAACAGTTTTCTATAAAAGTTTAGGAACACATTCCTAAACATTTCTCCTTCTCCATTTTGCAGCTGAAGCACCGAAGGACAATCCTGCAATAACCCCTGAAGCACAGAAAAGTAGCAAGTGAGGGTAAATAATGGATTTTAAAAAATATCACCTTCCAGAAAGACCATGAAAAATACATGAAGACAGCTTATATGGGGCAGCTTATGCAGCACTGTGCAAATCACATTTTAAATCATAACTTGGCAAAAATAATAATAGGAAACAAACTCACAAATCCTCAAATAGAGTCACAGCCACTCAAAAGAACCTCTCTGGTGCAAACTGTACCTGAAACTTTGAGTCCTGTGAGTGATGCTGCCCTTGATCCGCAGAGGGATCCAAATGAACGGGAGGAACTGAGGAACAGGTCTGCTCTGCACTTCACCCAGGATTATATTTGCTTACAAAAACACGTTCCCAGTGATGATGTAAGAGGCAGGAACACAGCAGATTGACTGTCAGATGCCACGTGAACAGCCACTAGCAAGAAGCAGGTTTTATTTATAAATGCAGCCTGTTTGATGGAGAAGTATTTGAAAATGAAAAATACTTCCATGTAAAACAATCCCAATGGCAAAAAAGTGCCCCATTCATGCAGTACTCAGGTAGCATTTGTCAAATTAGGGCTGAAGTCCATTGACATATTGAGTCACTTCTGAACCAAGCCCATCCCTCAGATAATGTTTCCATGACCCTCACAGGCCGTGCTTGGCACCTTCAATACACAAACCAACCCCTCATATGACATTATTTCAAAAGCAGGGAACAAATTTTCCATGGCTAAAGAAAACCAGAGCCGTGCAGGACCACCCTGCCCTTTGATGCACCTCCACATGAGACACTGCACGTGAAACGTTCCGGAACATTCCTGCTGCAGGCCGTGCAGCTGGGATGGCTCTGGAAGGGGCCAGGAGAGCTGCAATTCCTGCAGCCTGGCTGTGGGAAGGCAGCCCAGCCCCAGCCCTGCACGTGCCAAGGCACACCCACACGGGCACAGCAAGGGCAGGAGCTGCCACCCCTCTCTACGGGCTCTGAAATGGAATTTGCCATTTTAAACAGAGCCAGAGTACACAGGCACAATGGCACGGCCTCACGAAGTGTTCCCATAAAGCTCCTCCTTCCCTGCCTCTCTCGCTCTCCTTCCCCCGCAGCTCTGGATCGAGGCCTTTTCCACGGCAGCAGCAGCATGAGCACAGCAGTTTGCTGCTTCGGAAGAAGCCTTGCAGGATTGAGGGCTGACACCACGAGCTATTTAGGGGACAGCTCGTGTCATGTGCTGAGCAGAGCACCTGGGGTGCTCCAGGAACTCGCAGCTCCCTCCCCAAACTGGGCCCTGAGAAGCTCAGGCTCATCCCATCCCACCAGTGCTGCTGCAATCATGCCACCCTCCCCTCCTCACTGGCACAGCA
This sequence comes from Melanocharis versteri, assembly GCA_013397845.1. NCBI lineage: Eukaryota > Metazoa > Chordata > Aves > Passeriformes > Melanocharitidae > Melanocharis > Melanocharis versteri. The sequence continues at coordinate 308,018 of VZTG01004172.1, forward strand.
CTCACAGTGCTTTTCAGAGTGCTGCAAAGCCTTTGGATGAACAGAGCTGAATCCCAGGCACACAGCACGGGAATTCAGAGCTCAGCCCTTGATGGCAGCAAGGAAAAGCCACACCGAAGTCATGCTCAGCAACAGATCCCCACTTCTCCCACTTGGTTAATTCAGCACACGGCTTCTCTCCAACACAGACCTGAGCTGTCTGAGCCACCACCCACCTCTGCAAGGCCACTGAGCCAGTTCCTCCCTGGCTTCCCCTCAAAGCATGCCAGAGGCTGAGGGTAATGAAAGCCTGGCTGGATGGCACCTGCCCTACAGGTGAATTAGGCATTTCTCACCTTTATGTTAACAGAAACAAAGATTTCTATGAAGTCATTCATGACCAGGAATCTGCTCCCCACTCCAGAAGACCACACCAACAAAAACCTGTCTGAAAACTCACCCCCACTGGTGGGGAAAATGCCCCTGCAGTGGAAACCAGCTGGGGCTATGAAAACATGAAGCCCATCAAGACTTGCTTATCTCTGGTATTTCATATGCATCGAGGAACATAACTTGGATGGCTTTTGTTTGGGTTTTTCCTCAGAGGGAACAGAAGAGAGGACGCCTTGATTGTGGCTTAGGATTCCCAGGGCTCTGTTCTGGATGTGACACCAAAGACCCCCCGACTTGGGGAATGATTTTTTCTATGGTTTATAACACTGGCTTGGATTGGCTTGACTTCAACACTTTGCTATCTATCACTTGATCAAACACCCAGAGATCACATCACTAAAACAAGGCTTCCCCATACGTGACAAATCCCACCCCCAAACAATTACTGCACCAAACAGAAACCCCAAATCCAATTTATTTCAACTGCTACTGAGTAAAAACCCTAGGCAATCTTCCTTCACACGCTGCTGGAATTTTTTGCTACCACTGGAAAGCCTCTGTGTGGCTGCTAATCAGGCAGAATCCACAGGCAATGAACCATGGCTTGGGTTAGCTGGGGGCAGGTTCTGCTAGGCAGCACTAACCACATCGGAACACCCAAGAGGCTCCTGGTGGAGATTACAGAACTCCAGGAAAAGAAATCATTCGAGGGCCTTTGAGAAGTTTCCCAGGCCTTCACCTCTCCCCGCTCCCTTCAATCACGTCGCCAAACGCACGGCCGTGGTGGCTGCACCTTGTGGCACTTGCTCAGCGGCGCATGTGACACAGGCACCGGGATTGCTGCTGCATCACACACACCTCCCGGCCGTGGATGCTGCTACGGCAGCACCAGAAACAACGCCGATAATCAGGAGTAAATCTAATGTCGAACAAACTATGTGCAACAATGTCAGTTACAGGAATCTGAACCCAAACTACCAACCAAAAACATAAACAAGGAAAATGTGTATATTTCCGCTTGTTTCAACAGTGAAGATTTCCTTCAATATTTTGGTTTACTTTGCTAATATCACTCGCCACATTTAAAAATTCCAGATTCCCCAGGGACAAATTAAATGCTGTGATAACTGACAGCCAGGTGACTCGGATACCACGTACACCCTGCTGTGTGCAAACCAACCTGTCCGCACAGTGGTGCAATTTCATAATGGAAGAGTATAGGAAAACCATCCTCCTTATTTAACTTCCTGCATGGCAATATCGGTATAAACACATCCATCGGTCTCCTTGGGGGACGCACCGCACACTCGGGCTATCGCAACACGCCACGCGAGGATATTGTATAGCTGCGCTGATACAGTTAATGCGCGCCGGGGCCTTTGTTACACACAGCAGCGGCGTCCAGCGCCCTTCCCCACGCAAGGCCGAGGGATTCTCCGGCCCGGCCGTGCGCCGCAGCGGGGATGGAGGATGACGAGCAGGAGCCGGGCCGGGCCGGGCGGGTGCGGCGGTGACACGGCCGCGGTGACACGGCCGCGGTGACACGGCCGCGGTGACACGGCCGCGGTGACACGGCCGCGGTGACACGGTC
>VZTG01004172.1:310899-330027 GCA_013397845.1 Melanocharis versteri
ATATAATATATAATACATTATATATATTCTATTAACTATAATACAGCTCTGCGGAGCCGCGGGGCTGAGCTCCCCTGCTCTGCCAGCCCCACCCGCGGCACAGGGCTGGGATTTACGGTGCTGCTGCTGCTGCTGCTCGCACCCTCCCTGCTCAGTGACCTTCACCCACTCCTCACAACGCCCGTTTCTGGATCCAAATTCACATGTCCTCTGCGAATTTAGGCACAAATTGCTCCAGCGCTTGTGTTTGCGATTTCAAGCATCTCGTTACACCGTGGATTACACCAGCACAAAAACGGCAACTGTCGTTTAATTGTTTTCCTTACAGTTGAAGCAGAGTCATCCTGACGTTTTGCAATGAGGACATTTCAGCATCACAATGAAGGGTTACACCAGTTTCAGGCACCAGTAGTGAGACTGTTTAGGCAGGTATTTCCAATGCCATCCTAACTTGGGCTGTCTTATTACAAAAACTGTTTGTAGGACTGATTTTTGGGCTGTATTTCAATTAAGTAATACCATGTTTTAATTTCTTATTTCCCAGTCTACTGTTCTCACTCCCTCATGGAGACAATTGAAGTAGAAACAGAAATCCCCTCTCCCACAAACACTTTGGCTCATGAAATGTATTTGCTCTATTTTTTCTCATATTTTCAATTGAAGTTTTTTTATATTAAACAATACGATGCTAGAATTCACTGCAAATGACAATTTAATAAAAGGAGCAACTGAAGAACCTAAACAGGACCTTGTACTTGACCAAAAGTAGTCACACTATTATCAGAAACCCACTGTGCTAATGCTGTACAGGCTGAAATGCCAGTCTGAGCCTCCAGCCTTGATCAAAATAAAACTTACCGAATGCCATTTGTTACTTGCTTTGATGTGAGAGTGGTATTGGGTTTGAAAACATCCAACATGCTTTTAAGCACCACATTTTGGCCCTTGATACCTTTGTGATCAGACAGAACTTCATGATTTTCCTCCTTTACGTGGAGCAGCTGAACTTCCTCCACGTCATTCCTGCCCAACTCCAGCTTCCAAAACACGGGAGAAGGAACCTCTGACTGTTGTGAGGTGACTCAGCCCCAGAAATCCTGGAGGAGGAGCACAGGGATGCCCTGCAGCCTGCAGACTCACACAGCATCTGAGGAGCCAAACAAACGTTCAAAGCCTCCCTTACGGCTGCTCTGGTTTCCTGCCTTGTATTGAGACACTTTGATTTTTAGTTAGAAAATCACTCTGGAGGATCTAGACCAGGCTGTAGCTCAACAGGCTAAACCTACTCCCTGGCAGATTTCTGGCACAACATTTGCTTTGCTGGAAAGCCTTCACTTCTGATCTCAGCACTCACAGCAGGTACGAGCCCTCCTGGTTTCCAAGCCTTTGATTTTCATTCTCCTATTGAGAAGGAATGCCCAAGGGAAAACCTCCGGCCTCAGACTGAGAAGTTAGATTTGTTAAATCAAGTGAAATAAAACCTATTTTGGTTTTTTCTGATGCCACTGGCTTGCTTTGATGCTCTCTTTTTGCAAGCACAGAACCTGAGGCTCACAAAGGAGCCCTGCAAGCTCCAGAATTCATACTGCACCACTGCTAATTAAAAGGAGCTGAGTTATTTTCCATAATTTTAAATCATTATCTATGGCTTTTTTTTCTCCCAGGACTTTTTTACCCCAGATGATTAAATTAACAGCAGAGCAAGCAGTTTTATATCCCTCCTTGCTCTCCTCCCACCAAGTGATTTGTCTCAGAACCAGAGCTGGGCCACTTGGCCCCTCTGAGGTTGTCCTGCAGGGAGAGTTCATCAGGTGCTGTCACTGTTCTCACCACTGCACATCACAAATCCCATTTCAAACCCAGGAATGGTTTATTGGCAAGTCCAAGGCCGAGCCCCATTTTTAACACAAAGGGTCGGACAAAAGTCCCAGGTTGTTGATTGGGATGATTTAAAACCTTTTCCCCGAGCAGGCAGCACAAGCACACCTGCTTTGCCAGTAGGACTGTGTTTTATGGGCTGAGGCTCCCACGCTCTGGTGATGTTCAGGCTCACAAAGACAAGTGGAAGCTGATCCTGGCAAAGCCCAGCCTATGGACACAACTGGCTGCAGGTGCATCTTAACCAAACCAGAAATTCCTGTGTCCATCAGCCTCTGCCACAGAGTTTCCCCCTGATTCTGGAAGCCTTTCCTGCCTTAGCTCTCACCTTTCCCCCACTGCTCCCCTGCAGCTCTGTGGTGCAGAGCACTGTCCCCTCCTTGTCCCCGGGGCTTTGCCTCCTGCTCTCTGCCCGTGACACCAACCTCTCACCCACACGTGAGGCCTTCCAGAGCCCCTCTGATCCTCAAATGCACCCAGGTCTCTCAGCCCCACTGATCAAAGAACGTGTAAATAAACTGTATTTTGGGGGTGTGCCCTTATTCCTTCAAGCAGCAGGTCCTGGTGCCAGTTTCCCACTCAAACAATGGATCGATCGGTGCTTCTGACAATGCATTTGCAAATTGTACTCATTACCTATTTAGCACAATATGCTATAAATTTTCTTCCATTATAGTTGTGCTACTAAATAAATAATTGAGCTTTTTATGCATAGGACTATTTTTTTTCCCGTGATGAACACAGAGGAAAGTTATAATTATGATATCCTGTTTGACTTCCTATAAACTGAAAGATTAATTCAATTTTGGAACTACTTTTGGGTATGTTTACTTTATTTTTGATTCCCTAAGCACGAGTATCAAAATACAGAGAATTCTGACATCTAAGGAGTTGGCTCAGACTAAAGGTGTGTGACTGGTTGAACAAAATGTTTATGATTCCACAGGCAGCCCGAGTCGTGCCATTATTCTTCGTACCTGTTATTATCTGATTTCATAAGTGCACGTTTGACAAACAGCAGGGTGCACCCTCTTTGTCTGGAGGCACAGCCCGTTGCACGGGGTGTTTGCAGCTTTGTTCCAGGGCTGTTTGCAGCTGCCCCGTTCGGAAGGAAGGCAGGAGAAGCGATTTGGTTGCTAAGGGCAAACGTGCAGCACTCGGCTCCTGCGCTGGGATAATTCCCCGTGCTCCTGACTCGCTCCCACAGCGACAGGCAGAGAGGTGGCCTTGGTGCTGTGGAACACCACCCTTCCTCCAGGCAGCACCCAAACAGGCCTGGACTGTGGCATTCAATCCCTGAAAATCAGAGCAAACCTGCCAAAGCCGGCCCTTCCCGGGCTCAGCCCTGCACACAGCACTGGGAAGGAGCATTGGGAGCAGGGAAACACAGCCCCGAGCTGGGACAGCCCAGCACGAACCATCAGCAGGGTGGGATCGCTGTACAAGTGCCCCCAGCCTCCACGGGGTGCATTCATCTTGGAAATTTATCTTCGAGAGGGCTGAGCTCAGACAAGACTACTGCGATTAATTGGGGAGTTAAACACTCCCAGATTATCGGGCGCTGTTAACACCTGCAGCTCGGGGCTGCACGGATGGCTTTGATATTATTTTTGCTTTTGACAAGTGGGCGATAGCGGATATCCTTTAAGCCTATATTTAATGAAGCCCTCCATAAATCCATCAACACTTGCTAAGGGAAACTACAATAAAGCTCCCACTGCCATGGGCTCTGCTATGCAGGGAACATTTGGCATCCTCATAATGAAGTTTCAGAGCAGATACTGCTCACGCTGCTCTGAGGAAGTGCAGTCTTTGTGTAGGATCTTTTTCTTCCTCGCATAATTATATGTTGTGGATCAAGAAGAAAACAACCCTTTAGCACCTAATTTTTAAAACCATAATAGTCAAACTGTCGTTCAGCTACGACAGCTGTCAGCTTAAGAAATGAAGAAAGAAAAAGGCTTTCGAGACAAATAAACTCCCACTTGCATTTTATATTTGTATTTTGTTAGTTCTCAAAATGATCTGGCTATTATCTGTAGCTGTTCTGTGAATTCTTGCCATATTGTTTTTGTGTTACACCTCCTGTGAGTGTGATAAAAAATGTAAAGCTATAAACTGAAAATATTTGTTACAGGTTTTATATTTACGACTTTTCTAAAAAATAAAAACCAAAAACCAAAATCCCTACATAATGTAGTTATTTTGTCATTTAAGATTGGAAGAATTGAGGGAGAAACAGAAGAATAAGTAATGAAGGTATTTGATGTTTTTCAAATCTGGACTTTGGGACTTGAGAGGAGTGGAGTACTTTTAATACATACAGAAATTTAGGTTCCCTGAGGCAGCAAATCACCTGAATGTGTGCTGAACTTTAAGGACCTAAGTCATCAAACTGGTTTCGTGGGAAAGAAAGCCAAAACAGTGCGTCCAAAAAAAAAAATTAAAAAGTTATGTTTGGTATTCTGAACATCTAGACTGCATGGAGACAATTTTTTCTAAAACAAACTTTGCCAAGTGGATCGACAGGACTGTGAAGGGCTGTAAAGCCAGCCCAGGTAACTTGATTTCCAAACATCCTCTGTCCTCACATGCACAGGACTGCAAAGCCAGTGAGTACCCGGGAAGAGCAGGTGAACAGAAGATTTCAGCACTGGTTCTGTATTACTACACTGAGAATACAAGTTATCTGTCATTCTTTTCCCCACACGTTCCTCCTGCATCACCTTCTGTTCTCAACACGCCATGGTTTGTGTACCTGGCCCTCAGACTCTCACGGGTTCATAACTGAGTGCTTTGACTTTCGGTCAGCTCGGTTTGCTCAGTTTTGTCCCCTCCATGGAAAGGGTGCTCAGGCCTTGGAAGTGCCCAGGGAGGTTTGGAGTGCCCGTCCCTGGAGGCGTCCAAGGAAGGGCTGGAGGTGGCACTCAGTGCTCTGGGCTGGGGACAAGATAAATATACACTTATATTTAATAGCACTAGATATTGTTAATTTTACCGGATTTGGGTTTTTAGTTTTCTTTTGAGAGACACCTACACAAACCATTAGTCATGTCTGGATTTTGCCTGAACCAAGTATGGAAAATAAGGCCCATGATGAGATCCACCTATTCTCATTGTGACTTGAGACTTCATTTTCTGCACAAAGTAATTCACTCAGAGAAGTGTATCTTTGACCTGTGAGAGGTGACAACCAGAGATGTTAATAAAGAAGTTTAAAAGGAGAATGATGCTGCCAGAGAGCGGTGGGGAAGTCCAGCACAAAATCACTTACAAACATTAACAAACAAGCTTTCCAATAAACCAGACAGCACCAACAGCAATCAGAATGTTGCAAAGAACACGGCCCTTCACGTGCAATGAACTCAAAAGGCACAAAACAGAAGCTATGATAACAGAATAGATAGCATGGTAATAGGCTCCAGGAGTGTGTAATTGCTGCTGCTTTCTGTGCCTCTGAGCTGTTTCCTGTCCTGCTGTGGCTGTGCAGTGCCAGGAGCTTTTCTAGGTCAGTGGTGAATGTGAGCTGAAGTCAAACACGTGAGCCCAGCACTCAGCACGCCCCGGCCAGCGGGGAGGCCAGGCAAGGGCAGGCAGGGAAGAGCCCTCTGAGCTGAGCACACGGCACAGAAAAGCACCAAGAAAGCCTTGGCTGTGAGCAGAAACCTCCTGGGATCACACAGACACCAGGGCAGCTTTCTGCCCACGCTGTTATTTTGCAGAAACCATCACCTTCCCCGACTGCACACTGCAAACCCTGCAGGGAGCACCACGGCCTTCGACAGCAAAAAAATTAAAAATGAATGTAATACTCACCGTTTTTCCTTTGTTTCAGCCCCTCTCTGCCATCCTGCCAGTTCAATCACCTCAGCCAGGTCCTTTCCCCTGCGCTGACCCCAGCTCCATGGTCATTTACCCTTTGCTCCACGCTGTATTTACCAACCAACCCAGGCCAGCCCCCACTGCCAGCTGTGGAAAGGCAAATCAGCCCCACCGAGCCCAGCCCAGAGCTGCTCAGCTACGACTCAAACTCCCTCCTCAAAGTTCCCATCGACTTTTTGGGAAGCTTTGAACAGAAGGGGCAGGCTGGAAGAAATCTTTCTTTAGAGGAATACTAGAGGTAATACATGAAGGTAAAGCAAACTTACTTACCGTTCACCTTTTTTTTTCAAGCAATGCAACGTTTAAATTCAAACTGAACATTTTGAGCAAGCCAGCCTTTACCTTAGCTCATGCAAGCACATATGCTGCTTGCACAGAAGCAACAGCCTGCAGATCCTCTGTGTGATGAGCAAAGAAAGCAGTAACAAACAAGAACAAGAAAGTCCTCTAGGCAGGAGGAGAGGCTAACGAGCTGAGACAGTGCACAGACCGAGCTCACTCTGCTCTCACCACTGCAGCTGCAGCAGCTCGGTCAACCCGCTCCTGACTCACATCAGCCAGGGCCACAAGACAATCAGCTGTCTCTTTTAATTGCTAAGATGCAACGTTACTGTAAATTAAGCACATTTGCCACTGTGGGGAGTTCCACCACACTGACTTTCAGAAGGTGTTGGCTCAGCTCTCACACATGGGAGAGCAGGTAATTCCCAGCCCTGCTTGCCCTGCACAGACTCCCCCTGCAGCAGAGACATCCCCGTGGCCCAGCTCCTGCCGTGGGGACAGGCTAAGACAGGTCCTGCCTGTTACCCAGGTGCTGTGGGAAGATCCAGGACCTGCTGGCATCGAGGAACATAACTTGGAACGAGGAAAATAATGGGATCAGCCAGGGATCCTGCCCCGCTCCAGCCTGGAGCTGCCTCATCACCAGGCTGAGACACAGCTCTGGGCACAGCCAGCGCCTGGCAGCGTGGCCTGGAGAGCAAAGCCCTGCAGTGCCCCTGTGCCAGGGCACAGCCTTTGGGCTCTGCAGTGCCCCTGGGCCAGGCCACAGTGCCCCTGGGCCAGGGCACAGCCTTTGGGCTCTGCAGTGCCCCTGGGCCAGGCCACAGTGCCCCTGGGCCAGGGCACAGCCTTTGGGCTCTGCAGTGCCCCTGGGCCAGGCCACAGTGCCCCTGGGCCAGGGCACAGCCTTTGGGCTCTGCAGTGCCCCCGGGCCAGGGCACAGCCTTTGGGCTCTGCTGCCCACCTCGCCACTGAGCCCGTTCCCCCGAGCTGCAGGGACATCACACACCTGGCTGCCACAGCCTCTTGCTGTCCTGCTCTGCCAGCAGTTTCCTCACAGTTTATTTCTAGACCAGCACTCAGGCTTTATAAAACTTCCCCCTCCTCATCTCCCCTCAACTTCCAACCTGCTGAACAATACACCCAAAGGCAGCAGAGGTGCGAATATGGAATTATATGGTTATGGATGGGAACAGAGAGGCAGCCAGAGCCCCACAGCTTGGCCAGAAATCCAACCCACAGAGCTTCCTGGCCCTCAGACACATCCTGCCCTCCCTACACCTTTCCTCAGAGCTTGGTGGCAGAGCTGAGAAAACAAGCGTTTGCTTTCTGCCCTTCTCTGCACTGCCAAGGACCGAGCAAGGAGCACCAGGATCAGGCAGCTCTGATGTTGGGAAGGTCCAGCTTTAGGGTTCCCTGGTTCTGAACCCCTTTTCCTCCTGTTACCTCCCAAGGCCAAAATACATCTGCTAGTTTAGGTTGCAAGAATCAGAATCTCAGCACTTTTTCATTTTATCAGGGCTGTTCTCAGAGCTGTTTTCCTTTGCTCTTAAGGCGAAGTTATTTATCCCTTTTCTATGCAGCCAGCACCTTCAGGCACTGGCAATTTGACAACTTAATGTTCTTTTTCCCTTTGTAGGATGATCACAGTGCAAAAATGATCAAACATATTCCTGTCATTCTATTCTAGTGTGGAAATCAACATCCCTGGCACATCCCAACCCCTGCATCAAACCCCAGCTGTTCCTAAGGAATGGATCTAGGACTCCTCCACAGCTTCCCAGTTCCTGCTGTTCTAAGTAATGAGCTAAAGCCTAACTCTAGCCCCTGGATTTCAGGTCCCTGGAGTGAAGCAGCATGCTGCCTCTTGCACTCACTCTTCAGGAGACAAAAAGCATTCTGCCAGAAAAAATTTAAGCACCAAGTGTGAAAAAGCCATCCCAAAATTTATTCTCAAAAATGTCAACAGAAACGCATCAGTAGATACTCAAAACTACAGAGTTCTTAGAAGTCATACATTCACAATGTAGAAACGTGACAATTGGGATGCCTTTTGCGTGGTCTATGTAACAATATCCATTTTACAGTGTAAACAGGTACTGGTATGTTCTTACCCACAAGTCCAGCAGGAAAGGCACAACTCGGCATACAGAGATCATAAGCAAGAATCAGGTGCAACAACATTACACAAACTTTTGGTAATCTGCATTTTTGGGGCCTTCCACAACAAGAGACTGGACTTGAAGATTTCCTGCAGTCAACAGCCAGGTTTCTTTCCCTCCTTCAGTCCCTCCACACCAAATGCTCCCTTTGCAGCCTGGTTCAGATCCCATCACACATCCAGTTCCAGCAGGCGTTCGAGGAATAGTGAAAGCTCAGTCCAGCAACTCCTCAGCTGCTCCCACTAATAATACATCAGGTTTTGGTTTCACATAGTGCATGGAAGCATCTGCTTGAATCTCAGTCATTACAGTGGTCATTATTAGAAAAATAGACACTACAACTACAAAAGGAAAAAATGAGGTAGATAACTTAGAATCCAGATGACTATCCCGGCAACCTTCATACAACACACACGGATCATTAATTACCATTTTGGTGGAATGCAAGCTCACAGACCACCAAAAAAATCTTAATGACCAGAGCAGGAATGCCATCCAAAAACCCACAAAACATTTAACCTAAGCATGAATACTTCATATTTAAATACAGGTTTACACAGACTGATCTCCTAAATTACCCAAACAAAAAAAAAAAATAAAAACAGAAAGTCTCTTGCTAAGGAAACCAGTTCCCACGGCAAATTGCAACAGTCACCTGAGATTCCTTGCAGAGCTTTTAGACCTGACTTCCCAAGGCAAGTCTTCCCTTTCAAGAGGAAACAAAACAAAATAAAAGTATATACATACCCACCCATGCTTGTTTGGGGCCCTTGGTATTGAAATAAAACATTTAGGAAAAACTGCACATCTTTGGAAGCAGGAATTTTGGCACTATACTTGAAGGACTGTCCTAGTAGTAGTATTAAATAAGCAGCAGTCAACAACACAAAGAATTAATTACTTAGGAGCAGTGACTAAAGAAAAACAGAAACTTGCTTTCCATAGAACTTCTGAGGCAAAAAACCGAAGGAATTAGAAAAAAAAAAAAAACTTTGTAGTTTTTATAGCCATTATTAAGGAAAAAGTACATTCAGAAACCACACAGAGCCAAAAATCCAAACAGAAAAATTCTAAGAGGGTGGAGACATCCTAGGATATTTACCCGCATTAATAGTTTCCATTTCTCATCAGTAAATAGAAGCTTTTCCATCAACAGTAGGTCGTTTCCACTCTATTCAAAACCCCCATTATCACTCTAAACAAAGAGGTAAATATTCTAACCTTTGGAATTTCAAGTTGTAGAAACTTCTGTAAGGCTGTACACATTAAAGTCACACGTAAGAACTACTTTGCAAGACCCGCATCTTTCCAAATAGAAGGAAATCCTATTCTTTATTAATTACTATTTGCAAAGCAATATCATGATTGTACTCTGGGCAACTCTTACAAAGACAACCATAAAATCATTTGCACGTCAATAGGAAAATAGGAGGCCGAAGTGGAATCTCTTAAAAATATACGTTTGTGTCTATATATATTTGTTCTTTCTGTAGGTCAACTCCTCTCGAGTCTTTAGCTAACGGCGATTTTGTTCTCCTCTAGGAAGTGAGGGAACTGGTGTTTTGGCACATTGTCTGCAGCAGCGCCGGCGCCCTTCTCGGCGTCAGAGGCGGCGCCAGCCTGCGCCCCGTCCGCCTTGGAGGCCGGGGCAGAGTGCAGGGGCGAGCCCCCGGGCACGGGCACGGGCAGGGCCCCGCTCTGGATCACCGAGATCTCGTTGGTCTTCACGGCCAGCCCGTTGCTGAGCACGGCCGCGTACTGGTTCCACACGGCGGGGTCGATGCTCACCGAGGGCGCCACCATGTCCTTGGGGAACATCTCCGACACCTTCTTGGGGTCGTTCCCCAGCAGGGCCATGGGGTTATCGATGGACAGCCGCCTGCCCCGCCTGGCTGAGTTGTTCCACATGTGGGTGCCTACATGGACCTTCCGGAGCAGGGGGAAAAGCAAAGAGAATCGTTAACACCGCAGCTCTTTCGTGTGTACCCACATTCTACCTCGCTTGCAGCCAAGGTGCCCAAAGATGCCAAGCTTGCTCCATTTGCATTCAGGTAAATATTTAAGCTGGGTGGTTCTTGTCAGAGCTCCCTTCCTGGCACGTGTAAGACACAGTCATTCCACTGCCTGACATCACCATGGCTCTCTGGAGGGCTTGGAGGACTGTGATTCACACCTGGAATAGGTGGTGTTGGCAAAGACGCCCCTCTGTCCCCCCAAAACAGAAGCCACGTTATCTGCTGCAAACAGACTGCACTGAATAAAGTACAGGGTAATGCAAAAAACCACCAAGTAACCTGGCAGAGAGTTCATCTAAGCTGAAATCTTCCACACCACAAGCTGCTGGTACTTCCAGCAAGGCACTGCTCACACACTGCAGAGTGTTTTCTCTCCCCATCAGCATTTATGCAAGAGGACTGAAGAGCTTGAAGAGGTTCTCACAGTGAAGGAGAAACCTCTGTGCAAGTGAGGGAGCTGTGAGTCCCTCACGGGGCAAATGGATTCATCTGGCAAAAGGACAGACTCGCAGCACTTCTTCAGCGTGGGCTTTGACACAATCCCCACGCACTTTGTGCCATCTCAGGATTATCCTGGTTTATCCCTCCTCACCTCACAAAATTTCAAGCAGTGCAGTGTAAAGCATTTACTCTGCAGGCAGCATTTCGTAGCACTCAGCCTGTGAAATGCTTATGTCTTGACACATCCAAATCCAAATCAAAAAAGAAAGCAATCTGCTTAGTGAGGGCTGAGCGTCCCCTTCCATCCCAAAAGGAAAGTCAAGGACAGTAGCAAAGACCTGTGGGTGATCTCAGCAACACTCACACAAGAAACTGTGTGGAGAAACTCAGGAAGGAGACAAGAGTCAAAGCTAAGTATTTGAGGAACTAAAAGAAAATCAAAGTTGTCCCAAAGGCAGGTCAAATATTAGAAACAGCCTTTCCATCTCCAGTCTGAGACAGACAAAGGAGACGACAGCAGACAGGACCCACCTTCAGGTTTCCTTTGGTGGTGAAGGCTCTCCCACAGATGGTGCAGGCAAAGGGCTTCTCCCCGGTGTGGGTCCGCTCGTGGATCTGCAGGGCGCTGGCAGAGGAGAAGTTCTTCCCACAGGTAGTGCAGATGTGCTGTTTGGCAGGACGGCAGAACTTGGGGCGTGGCACCAGGAGCGGGGCGACGCCGGGGGACAGAGCTGGAGGCCCAAGGAAGTGGCCAGTGCTGAGGGGACGGTCGCCGGGCAGCTCCATTTTTATCAGGGCTGGTGGGGCTCTGACAAAAGCAGCTGGAATGCTGCTTCGACCTGCAAAGAAAGCAAAGGTGATGCTTATCCCAGCCTCATTCTGCTTCCAAGCTTAAGCCTGGCTGAGACCTGAGGCCCTGCCTTTGAAGCTGCATGTGCCTGAAGAGCACATCTGCAGAGCCTCCCACACTTCCTAGGACACCCCAAAACACATCAGTTCATCCCTAGGTTTGCTGGTGAGCTTATGAGACAGGAAGTCTCTCAGGTCAAATTTAGCTCAACCTTAATTTCAATGAGCCTGAGAACACCACAAATTAATTCAGCTTCCATGTCACAGTCTTGGGATAAGCAGTTTTCCCATAAAACATAAATGTGTATCTTTAAAAAGCTATAAGGAGGTATCGGGTGAGCCCATGAAAGATAGCAAGGGCACAGTCTGTATCAATTTTTAGGACCTTGCAGGAGATCACAGCACTTAAGCTTTTGAATTTTGGGCCTGACTTAGTCAGGAAAACTTTACAGGGCCTATGCCCTTATCCAAACAGAGGAGCAGGAAGAGGGGAAAGCTGAGGAAGTTTTGTTTCCTGTTGGTCCCTTTAGGATTGATTTCCCAGTGCCCCACCCCAAATCCCTGCCAGCATTTCACACTACTCACCATATTCTCCATTTGCAAAGTGTAGCCCAGGCTCCTCCTTAATGACCTTCCGACCAATATTGCCGTACGTTAAATCCAAAGCTCCAGCAACTCCTTCCATTTCCACAGGAGCATTCTCAGCACCCTCTGCTTTACTCCCCGTGCCCGAATCCTCTTGGTTGTTGAAGGCAGGTGACTTGGACCTGACGCTCTCAGCCTGGCTGTTGGCCGGGGACAGCGCCTGCAGCGACGCAGACTCGGAGGCCGCGGGGCTCCTGCCGTTCTGATAGTCGGCATCTCCCGCCACCGAGGACGAGTCGTTGGTCAAGCCATCGCTTTCTGCCGAGCCGTTGTCACTGGACTTCAGACTGCTCTGCCGCTGCAAGTTCAGAGAGGAGGCGACAATCTTCATCTGATTCTCCAGCGCTGAAACCCCAGCGAAGGCGGCGGCCGCGGCGGGCGACTCTGATTGTGCATCGTACGGAGTGGGAGGCTTGGAAGAACTCCTGGGGCCATCCTGAGAGTCCATGTCCTCTTCTATGTCTATGCTTTCCACGATCTCCTCCGGGCGAGCGACGTCCCCGTTCTTCTCAGGCACGGCGGGATCCACCTCGGCGCTGTCGCAGGGCGGTTCTGGCATCGGGGTGTTGGGGATCTGCCCGCCCATGTGCATGCGGATGTGCTGCTGCAGCACCACGGCATTTGTAAACTTCTTCTGGCAAATCGGACACGAATGCTGCATCTTCAAGGGAGTATTGGCCCGGTGGACACCATAGTGAGTTTTAAGGTTCCCTTTAGTGGAGAAGGCACGGCCACAGATCTTACACTTGAACGGCCTCTCCCCGGTGTGGGTGCGGTAATGCATTTTGAGCGAGCTCTGGCAGCTCAGCACTCGGTGACAGATCAGGCACTCGTTGGGGTCAGCAGTGGATTTGTCGATATTTTCAACCAGCTGCTGGAGCTTTGATGTCTCTGAGCCTTGGTCGTTTGACCCGCTCACATGGAAGATGCTCACGCTGCAGGTAGCTTGTGGTGAGCTCAAGCTCTGCTCCGTTCCCGACTCGTGACCGACCACTCCTGACGAGGAGGAGCCACCCTCGCTTTCGGGAGAGGGCCTTGACTGCAGCTCACTTGAGAAGGCACCAGGCAGAGACTCCTTGATGCCTGCCAGGCTGGACATGGCCTGAGGCGCGCCGGTGGCCGCAGAGGTAGGCAGAGTTGTTAGGAGAGGTTTGCTGTCCACAATCAGGTTGGACTCATCCAGCGGCACAGACATCCCATACGGGATTCCAGTGCTGGTGGGAACATTGTCCAGGTGCTCAGGAACTGGGTAAGGATTCATCTTTATGTGGGGGTACTTGTCTTTGTGACGCTGAAAATGCACTTTGAGGTTTCCTTTGGTCGTGAAGCGGTTCCCACAGATGTTACATTTGTAGGGTCTTTCCCCGGTGTGGGAGCGGAGGTGGATCTGCAGGGCACTGTCGTTGCCAAAGACCTTCCCACAGAATTTACACTTGTGTTTGAAGAACGGCTCCTCTGCGTTCGGTTTGCTTTCAGACACACTGATGTTGGGGGGTTTCCCCTTCCCCTTCTTGGAGGAATCCATCACAGACGAGACGGCTGAAAGCGGGTTCTGGAAGATGACCGAGCCGGAGGACTGAGGTAGCAAAGGACTGGGGAACTGAGAGATGGAGCCAGGGAGGCCTCGGCTGCCCTCGGGCTTCAGGGGGAAGGAGGAGGAGAGCCCAGCAGCCAGCGAGCTGGCGGCTGCAATGCCAGTGTTAGAATGAGGTAGTTTTCCTTGCTTCAAGGATTCCAGTGATAGGCTCTGGCTCCCAGCTTTCTGTCCAATTAAAGCCACGGCAGCCGAGAGCTGCTGGGACATGTGGGCGCCCAGAGCCTTGAGCGGGTCAGTAGCAGCTGCTATGGAGGGGTGCAGGGCGTGGGGAGCCATCATGGCGATCTGGATGCGGATCTGCTCCGTCAGCTGGATCTGCTGGAGCTGCTGCTGCTGCAGGCACACCAGCTGCTCCAGGATCATGGGGATGGCGTTGAACCCGGCCGCCGAGGAGGAGATGGCGTCGGACGTCCGCTGGTTCACGGCCACCTTAGTGCCACGGATGGTCTGCAAGGTCACGTTAGTGTTTGGTACTTTGGGTTTTGGTAGATAGCTGAGGCCGGGAGCTGCAGGCGCGAGGGGCGGTTCTATTTTAAGGTACATTCCTCCTACCGGTTCAGCATCCATTTTTCCTTCTCTCTTTTCCACAGAGCCAGCGCAGCCCTTGGCCTGAATGTCCTTGCGTGTCCTGCCATCCAGTCGGTCGCCTGGGAAGGTCCCCAGAGAGGCCTCGGAGAAGCTCTCAGGGGGGACTGCTCCCTCACCGTCATTCATGATTAGAACAGGCGGATTTTTAGTGCAATTTTTCTTATGCTCAAGGAATTCAGAGAGAACAAAGAATTCTGCACAGCATTTCTCACAGATTTTGGTTTCCTCCGTGCGGCACCTTTTGGAACTCATTTCACCATCTCTATCACCTGGGACGTCTTGTGGACTCCCTTGAAATAAAAGAAAGTCACATTATTAATTGCTAGATTTAGACCAAGTATTCACTATTAAGATCACCGACTTCACCTGAATTGCAAATTAAAGATACAAGACACTGGAATTAAGTCTGCAGACCAATCTGAAGTTCTGCTCTTTGTTTTGATGCCAATTCCTTCACAACCCCAAAGAAATCTGCACCCCAGTTCAGTTTACAAGAAAAAGCATAATATAAAAGGACTCGTACAAGGCTCAATGAGAAGAGGCTCACCCACAATTCCTTTTACACAGGTAAAGCGGCAAGAAGCTTTAAAAAGGTAAAAAAAAAAAAAAAGAAACAGTCCAGCAAGGCAGCAACACAGCTTAAAAGGAACACAAGGAAGACAGAGGAAGCATCACAGCACTGAGCAAAACACCACATGAGTTATTTGCACGTCAGCTTCTAATTCTTTGTTAACTATCTCTCAAATTCATACAAGACCATCAACACAGAAATTCTGAGCAATTCTTACTTGTACCGATCAAAACGACTCTCACTCTGCCATTATAAATATAATTACAAGCCAAGAGGGCTGACGAAAGAAAAGCAGGGCCAATATTAGCTCTTAAATCCTTTGAAAGCAAACACATCCCAGAAATAATCTCCAAATGGACACAGTAGCAAAGACATGATTAAACAGCACAAGTCCAAACGCAAGTGTGAGCCAACAGTGATACTGGTGATTATTAAAAGTAATACAAGTAACGAGTTCTGCCTGCAAAACCGTATCACAGCATTTCTGGCCCTCACAGGCCTCGTTCAGCTGCACCCACAACTCACCCGCTTTTGGGAAGGGGCAGGGAAAGGCAAGCTGGGCTCCAAGCCCACTCCTGCCCTTCCACCACCAGCACCCCACAGCTCAGACTGAGCAGAACTTGCACGTGGACAGAAAACCCAATCGGAAGTATCTGAACTGGAAGAGGTGAAGAGAAATTATAACCAAAACAGGATGTTTTTGCTCAGCCTTGCCATCCTTCAAACAACAAACTGACACCCTGCTTGAGGTGGGGCAGTGCTCAGGGCAGGGGGGCTCAGGAGGGGAAACTTCCCAGTGAGGGGGAGCGGGAAGGGCTCCAGCCGGATTCCAGCCCCCGTCAGCTGGAACATCCCGGAAACACCCCTGAAACACCCCTGCACAGCTCACTGTAACTGCTCCAGTTTTGATGGCACCAAGGGCACAGTGACTTCACCTCCCGGAGCCCCAGCAGAGCACACCGGGGACTGTGTCACTCATCTGCCCTGCCAGACATCCCGGCTCCAGCCCCGGCTCCAGCCGCACACCAGGCACCCCGGGACGAGGTGAAACTGGGACCCTGCTGCACCCCGGGACCAGGCGAAGCTGAGACTCTGCTTCACCCTGGCACGAGGTGAAGCTGGGACTCTGCTTTATCCTGGGACAAGGTGAAGCTGGGACTCTGCTGCACCCCGGGACCAGGTGAAGCTGGGACTCTGCTTTATCCTGGGACAAGGTGAAGCTGGGACTCTGCTTCACCCTGGCACGAGGTGAAGCTGGGACCCTGCTTCATCCTGGGATGAGGTGAAGCTGGGACTCTGCTGCACCCCGGGACCAGGTGAAGCTGGGACTCTGCTGCACCCCGGGACCAGGTGAAGCTGGGACTCTGCTTCACCCTGGGACGAGGTGAAGCTGGGACTCAGCAGGCTCAGGAGCTTCCTGTGGCTTTGGTTTGCAAGGTGTGGCCGAAGCACACCCAGGTGTGTCCTGAACGTGGAGGGGAACCATGTCCAGGTGACAGCTCAAGCACATTGCCTTGCTTGAGGGGGGTGTAAAACCTCTCTAGGGATATCAGAAACACTGCCATTTCTTACCTCAACAAGGGCACTGTGTGTATTCAACAAAGCAAACTTCGACCGTTTAATGTGGTGTGGCATGAAGTGCATGTGAAAGCTTACTTTTAAAAATAATCATTTGATCAATTACAAAAGTTTGCAAGTATCAGAGGCCAGTTCTGCTGTGAGCTGCAGAGCAATAAATCCAAATCTGCACAAGTCCTTGAACAGGGAGGAAAGGAGTTCTCAGCACAGCTATGATCAAAATGTTTGGATGCCTCCTGTTTAAACAGGGAGAATTAAACACTTCCCCCTCAGCCCAAACAACTCCCGTAAGTGAAAAAAACAATAGCAGCACACATTTCCCATCCCAAATATCAATAAAGTGACCTCTCTAAACCTGTTTTAACTAAAAACATACAGAAAAGAGAAGTCCGGCCTGCAGACAAGTACAACTAGTACACGACTCAGAACTTGGTCAAAGAGTCAACCAGGATCAAAAATAGATTATTTTAAATTTGGTTTGCAAGAGTCTGAGCAGATGTAATTGGAAAGAAGGTACCTGGGTTAAAAAAAGACAATAAACTTCCAGAACTACTCTACACTGACTCAAGAGGTCTTTGACTACTTTTATTTCATAGAATACACTAAAACATGAAAATCTCTTTTCCAAATCCTTTAGTGTTTGGGCCTTTCCCAGTCCCATCTCCCAGGTGGAGCTACACTGTTTGCACATTACAAAATATTAAAAAATAGCTTTTACTTTTTCCAGTGGCACAGAAAGGCCTGCACCAAACACTGCTGCCCACCCCCAAGGAGATATTCCAGGATAATGTCTAGACAAGTCCTCAAACTTTAACTGCTTCAAAGCGTCCGATCATTTATCTCCTTTCCCTTGATAGTACGTCTTATTTTTCTACTTCTGCACTGATAAGATCACACTAAATTCAATGCCCCTTTCCCAATCTCCAGCACAGCCCATGCTCCTCATTTTCATAATTCTGAGCAACTCTGGTAACTTTTCTGGTTCTGAGCAGCAGTTGCCACCTCAGAGAAAGAAACTGCAGCAAACTGAAGGCCCCTGTGCTGGGCAGCAGCGGGCAGAGGTTGGCAGCCCTGTCCTGTCACATATTTTAGTTTCCAGTTCCCCTGGCAGTAAAGCATTAGCTTAGGACTCTGAATAAATTCAATTCAGAACTTGAAACGACTTGCTGCAGGACAAATAGGGAAGTTATGCATTATTTTCCTTTCTACCTTAAAAAAAAAGGTGAATAAGAGTATCTTCCTCCACTTCAGAAAGGGTTTTAGATAAATTCACAAGCAAGCCACTGGGTTATTTTATAATAGCTGGAATAACAAAGGAGCACTTGACTGTTTCTGTAAAAAACCCCACAGCTCCTGAGAAAATCATCGTGATCTGTAACGACCTCCTGTCCCCAGCCCCACGTGCTGCAATCAGAGCACCCCAGCTCCCCGAGCCCAGCACTTATCACCGAATGAAATATCATGAAATATCGGCCTGAACCCGGGGCTCTCCATGCCAACGGGGCAGCTCTGCCCACCGACTGCAGGAGGATTTACCCGGGACAGCCCTGCCACAATTCCTCCTGCACTCCACTTAACCCTCTCCAAAGGCTTCCCAGGGATAGGACTTCTACTGTGGTTTTTTTATCTCTCCACCCCCGAATTTCAGGAATGTTATCTCTCAGCATCTAGTTATCCAATAAGTTAGAAGAATGCAGTAAACCCAGCAGGGGGGTTAGATTGAATCACTGGCAAATGGATGGAAAAAATCCACTATTGTGTAGGACAAGGCAGTCATCGACAAGGAAGGCTGATAAAATCCACACCGTTCGAATGAATTTTTTTTAAGGGAAACAGTAAAAGGAGTGAAGTAAATCTGGTCTGATGTGATTTCAAGAAGGCTGCTGCTGGCCTACCACTCATCTAAGCCATCAGTGACTTTTTTTCCCAACTTTATTTCACTTGAATTCGGATGAAACAGCACTCAAGCTTTCCCACCCACTTTTTTTATTCAGGAGTTTTAATACCTTTGGTGAGATTACCTTCCACACAGCCAACATCTGACCAACTACTTTAACTTTAAGGTTAACAAAACCATGCACTTCCCCGGTTTAATCATGGAGGATTGATTACTAACTCTCCACTCGGGTCCTAGCCATAAACCCTCTGCCATCAGTTTGCTATCGTGCTTCCCTGATGCTTTTCTCCTGCTCCCAGCTGCAAAGCGAGGACTTCCAAGAACTCTAAACTGCCCCAAATCTCCCTTCTCCCGCTATCAAACACCATTTAACGCATTTTAACTGCGACAAAGTCACTTCCTTGAGTAAGTAAAATGCACGACTGACAACTTACAGAGATATTCCACAGGCGTTGATGCTTTCTACGCCGAATTCATCAGCTGCGTTTTTCTACCCAAGAACGAGGCAGAAACGCGTTACATCCACAATCAGCATTTCACGTGCTTACAGGCCCTCTCAAGGCTTTAATTACTTTATTATCTACCTACCGATGCACCCTTGAGCCTAACCACAACTTCAAGCGAGCTATTCAGCCGAACACCGAACAAACCACGGTGAACAAGCGCTCGGGAAGAGCAAAACAAGCGCCGAAAGCCGCGGGGCGAGCGGGGAGCCGAGGCGCCGGCGGCCGAGGGCGCAGCCC
>VZTG01004172.1:332505-367924 GCA_013397845.1 Melanocharis versteri
ACCCCCATCCCCCCCAATTCCCTCCGCCTCGGGGAGGCTTCGGGGTTCCCCTCCCATGCGGCCGCGGCCCCACGCGGGAGCCGGCGGAGGCTCCGCGGGCGCGGGGAAGCGTGCGGGGCATTGCGGGGCCGCAGGGCGAGGGGCAGCGCTGCGCTCCGCAGCCGCCCAAAGCCGAACCCCCCCGAAAAATAACCAGGAGCCGCTGCCTCGCTCAGCCCCGCGGGGAGTTAGCCCCCCCAAAAAATCCTGGGGGGAGCCGAGGGTCGGCTCCAGGCAGAGCCCGCGAGGGGAAAGGAGCGGGGGGTGAAGCACGAGGGTGGAAAAAGCCCCCCGGGAAGCGCCCCTCGCTCCCCTCCGCCGCCTCCGCGCATCAGCCGAGCCGGGACCCGCGGCCGCTCCGCGCCCCCTCTGCGCTCACCACTTGCAGCATCTGGGGGCTGCTCCTCGGAGTTGATGTGCTGGGGCTTCGCCTGCTTCCGTCGCGACATGGTGCACCAGCATCGGGAGCATGCAATAGTAGCAATTATTTTCCTCTTCACAACAAATTCCTAGAGTTGGGAAATTTGGGCGGAATGCGCATGTCAGAGTAATTATGATTATCAATAATGCATTGCGATTTATCATGGGTCCCTGACGGCTGATTGGCCTGAGTCCAAGGGCTCACAGATTATTCAAATCAGCCCCATTGATCCGCGCAGCGGGGCACGCTGGGCCATGTAGTCCCCGCGCCCGGCCCGCCCCGCCGGGCGACAAAGGCGTGAGCCCCGCGGGGCCGGGGCCGCCCCGGGCCACCCCCGGTGCGGGGGGGCCCCGCCACCCCCCGGCCAAACAAACAGCCCGGCTCTGCAGCCTGCACACCGACAATACCTTTGTTGTCTCACCTGCGCGCTTTATTTCGTGCTTTAAAGAGTTTTTTCCCCCCTCCTCCCGTCTCGCCCCTAAAGCAAGCAGAGCTCCGGGACAATGCTCATTCTTCCCTTTGTCGCTCGATAAGGTGGCAAAGGGAAGAGCACCGATGGCTGCGAGGGGCGAGCCCGGGGTCTCGCGGTGGGGTGGGCAACCGGAGGGGCTTTAAAAGCGGATGCAGACGGCGCGTAATTAGGCTGGTTTGGTTCAGCTGTTTAAAGACTCTTTAAAGTCTCGCTTTCTGGGAAGCAGGCGAAGCTGAGCCAGTAGTATTTTTAACAGCAAGTAAAAACGTGATGCACGTGAAGGCTCGTGTGAAAAAGTTGAAGCAACAGCGCTTTCAAAGTGTTTTCCCACACCGAGTTGGCTGCGTTAATACATAGTGGAATAATTTTCATCCTTACTCCCCTTTTCGGCTGTCGGCTCCCATGGGAACGTGAGCCACGCGGAAATCCTCCCCACGAGCCCCAGGCGGGTGGCCCCCGGCGCTGGGTGGCACCTTGGGGACAGTCCGTGTGGCTGGAGGTGGCTGCAGGACCCGGCTCAGCTGAGCCTGGCACTGAACTGTGCTGCAAAGCCCCCGAGTGTCCCAGCAGAGTCACCCCAACCCCTCCGGCCCCCACAGATCTTGCACAAGCAAAAATGTGAGGATCCCTGAATGCGGGGAGATGTAAATTGCAAAACCTTTCATTGCTTTTGGATTTAATGTCGAACAACACACACACCCCCCGTCTATCTATGAAAAATGGAGTGAGTTGCTTGAAAACACTGGAGAGAGAGATTTATTCCATGAAGAGATGATCTTGTTGATCTGGAGGAGGAGGACACAGGGTGAGGGTTCAGGAGGATCAGGTTCAGCTGAAGGCACACTCAGGATGCACTTGCCATTGCGTTCATCAGCAAACCATCGAGCAGGGTCTGTGCCTCAGTTTCCTGCCTGTGCACTGAGGGTTCCCCAGCTGCAGAGCTGCTGTGATGAGAAACATCCACCCGAGGGGATGGGGCGGTGCAGAAGGGTGGTGCAGAGTGGAAAACCCAAAATCTGACTCGCCAGCAGGAGGGAGGAAGCGATGGCACCTCAGGCAGCCCCACAACTGCCACAGGACATTGCACAACGCCTCAGGCTCATTTCACCTGCTCCTTTACTGGCACTTTTACCCTGCAGAACCCCCAGGGGCTGTACAACATTGACTCCATACTAAAATCGGTGCTTGTGAGACTGGTCATGCCAAGTACTGCTCAGGATTGTCTTTATTTTGGTGCTTGAGGAGGGGGGACCCTGATGGGACAGGCATAAAATATCCCAGTGTTGTAGATCAAGGTAAGCAGTGCATCCTGATCTAATTAGTTCTGTATCCTCTCGGGGGTTGGTTTTGTTTTTATAGCGTCTCGTAAGGGGGTTTTATTTAGCTAAGGATAACACAAATCTTGCAGAGCAGGAGGTGTCACCCTCCTCCTTGGACAACTACTGAACATGGAGGTCAGGGGACAAAGTTTGGTTTCCAGGCCACTTTCTTCTGCAAGCAAAAAATGGTTTAAAATCACCACTCTTGATGCACTTTAATGGGCACAATCCATCAAGAGAAACCCCGTATTTAATAATATAAAATGGAGGAGATGAACAGGTATTTGAAATCGCTGACCATTTTTATCTGGTGTTTACTCCACCCCCATGTTGCCCAAAGAGCTTCTCTATATTTGTTTGTTTAACCAACAGTTGGAAATGCTCTTTGTTCCCAAAGTGTGTCCTGAGGAAATAGACTGTTAAACAAGATTGATACCAATCGATCCACAGATAGATATTCACATTGATGAATCCTCTCCTTTTACACTTGATATGCTCAGTACGACCAACAGATTTTCAGTTATTACACAGAAAGCTCCCAAGCCACAGCAATGAATTTATTAAACCACGCTGGTTTATGTATCCAGCTGAGAGACTGACAGCCCTGTACAGTAGATCCATACTTAAAATAGACAACTCCTGTGGAGCATTTGTACTGAATTTAAAGGAATATATTATATGAAATCAATAGAAGTTTTGGTATTGATTTCACAGGACTGGGATTTCACTCAGCACGGCTCTAACACATTGATAAAACAGAATACATGGGAAGCATTAGTTTAAAATAAAAATTAAAAAGTCGCTGTGTTTAAGGCTGGGAAGCCAGCAAAAGTAGGCGAAAGAACACAAAGAAAGTGAAAAATACAGGGAGGAAGAGGAGGAACGTGACCGAGGGAAAGCTGTCCTGATTCTGTTTTCCTGGGAGGGTGTTCCAGCCAGAGGTGGTTATAAATAGGCTGCTCTGGCTGGTGACATCATATGCAAAAGGCATTTTGCTTGGCTTTAGCACGATCATGTGGATTAGCATGATTACAGCTCCCAGATTTGAAAAATAGCAGGCTTCCTTTTCGGGCTTGACATTTTATTTATTTTTTTAAGAAAAGTCCAGAGGAACAATCTTCTGCCACCAGCAGAGCTGCGGCATCCATCGTCCCTGATAGGCGAATTTCCAGCTGGCAGTGATAACAGGAGCGTTTTTAACGCCCTGCCTCAGCAGCACGTGGAGCTCCTGCCACCAGAAACTGTTGCCAGCAGCTCTGCCCAGCCCGGGGAAATTCCTGTCCTCCGGAATGTTGCTGCAAAATGGTTACATCGATGGAAAAATCGGAGAGGGGCGTTTGTTGAAGATGTATATATTGTATATATCTCCCTATGCACACTTACTAACTCCCACCGAGGTAAAGGACGTTGTCCTAAATCCTGCCTTGTCTCCTCTGACCAGCTCAGTTTGTTCCTGGGAAGAACACACAAGTTTAAAACTTTTTGTGTATCCAGAATCCAAATGTAACTAAAAATGCCTTCTCCTAGGTTATGTGTTACCTACGTCTTTGTAGCTTGGAGAGCAGAAAAAGGTCTTTGAGGCACAGCCGTTCACTTTGCTGTGCTGTTCCTGCCCGGTTCCTGGCTGCAGCTCAGTGCCAGAGCAATCTCCCAGTGCAGGCTCCCAGGGCTCAGCCGCACTGTGTGGAAGATGACTTCAGTGCTCCCTGTTGGAACATGTTAAGGGAGCTGCAAGGTTGCTGATAGGGAGTTGGCCATAGCTCTGCAGGCAGTGTAAGTCAGGGCAATTAACATTCATTGTTGGGCCAGTTAATCAAGATGGAGCGCAGAGACCCAGACATTCAAATTGAGCAGCAGTTCACAAGGGTGTTAAATTGAATGTTGGCAAGGGCAGTAGACTCTAACCCAGTCCAAATCCAGGAGACTCCTCTTTAAACACCCTTTATTACCATTATAACTATGATACTGAAAGGTTTTTTTTTCTCCTGTACAGCAAAATAAAGTTTATGTTTTCCCTCAGTCCACCCATCCATCCATCCATCCATCCACCCATCTTCCTTTTTAGAAGCCAATGAGCACCTCGGTCAAACCTGATCGTAGGGGAGAAGTTTTGAAGACGTGACTTTGTGCTAATTGTGTGGCAATCATCACCTGGAGGGAGAAGAAAGATCCAAATTCATGTGGTCATTGGAAGCAAGAATTGGGGTTCAGACCTCACCCACCTGGCAGCCAGCGAGGCAGGGAGCACCGAAGTGGGACTGCGCAGGGAAAACACCGAGGAGTGGGAGAGGGATGGAGAACAGTCCTTCAGCAACCTCACAACGACTCAGGGAACAACTCCCTCCTTGACCTGGAGCTGCTTTTGGTCCAGCTGCAGATAATGCAGCCACAACATCGCTGAAGTGGCTTCCATGTGGGAATTGTTAATGCAAACACAGCTGAGCCATCACCTGAGCCGTGGTCCTGGTTTTTATATGTATTTTCAGGCTGGTGTAATTACAGGGTACCCCTGGTCATTACTGCGCTTCAAAAGTTAGAAACTTTCTTTCCAAGCTCAAGGGAAACCTTCTCTCCCACGCAAGGGAAGGAATAACACCGGAATTGTAACTTTCTGAAAGACCCACCAAGGAGCTCCCAGCCAGGAGGAATGAGAGGCATGTGGGTTAGGCAGGTAAACAAACAAATCTCTGGCTGTTTGTTAAAATGCCCGAGCGTTTCACCTGAGCAGGGTAAACTTTATCAGCTCTAATTTCTCACAGTGAAAAGTGTCCTTGTGCAATATCTGGTATTAGATGTCAGATGCAATCTGAGGATGAGAGACCCAGCTTTCCCCAAGAATACAAGCATTTTTTGGAATGGATTACCTGGGTGTTAAGTGAGTAACATTCCCCCTCCTCGGCAATATTTGTTCAATTTCAAACACTTACTTGCTTCTGAATCAACCTAAGATCAGAGGTAGGTGTAACTCGGCTTTGTCTGCTGTCTTCTTTGAATTTCATGGCCCAGTGATACATCAGGGAGAGAAACAGGAATCCTGTGAGATCCTTTCCTCCCAGACAAGGTACACAAACCCTTTCTTTTAGCACTGGGCTGTAATGGAGCCTTGGGAGATGTCTCGTTATTGTCCCTTTTTCCAGCAGTGGTGTGAGGGTGCATCAGGGCTGCCGTAGCCTGTGGTGAATCCCCTGCATGGTTTGGAATTGGATTATGAGACACATTTTTTTTCAGGGAGTACCAAACAATCTCTGAATGTGCCAGTGAAATATCGAATCAGATGGCAATGAAAGTACAATTTAGTGGATAGCAAATGAGGACACCCTCTCCTTGTCTCAGATAACCACGATGGAATTGCAGGTGTTGTTCTCCGTGATCCATTTGTTGCTACGCTGTGTGTTATCCCAAAAAGCAGCTGGTAAAAGGCACGTGGAACACGCTGCCTGTCCTGGCAGAGGACTGAGTTTGGTTCCAGCTCTGTGTTCCTGGAACTTGCGGAGAAAACCGTCTGTGTGGAAATGACTTGAACCAGCAACTCGAGAGAGAATTATCAATTTCCTTGCTCATGTCAGTGGAGCACCAAGATCGAAACTGAATTATTTTCAGATGTCAAAATACCACTTAGCAGGGGGCTTTTACTTAGTAAAATTAGCTTTCATTTTCTACTTTTATGACTATGATTAATAACATTTTTTTTTAGTGTGGTAGACCTAATTCCATTTCTTCTGCTACAGCAGTTTTTCCAATTACTTTTGTCAGTCACATCCCAGTCCTAAATTTGGCTTCTTTCCATATGGGTGAATTTGGTTCACACCACACTTCGTGCACAATTGTTAGTGGAGATGCAGAGCAGGTGTGGGAGGTGCCATCTGGTTTTTGATGACTCAGCTTTTAGCTAAAAAAAAAAATTATCACCAACTAAAAAATCCCCAAGTCCCCTGTCTTCAACTGTTATGGCTGGAAGTCATTAGGAAAAACCAAACCAAACCATTAACACTTAAAACCATGGATAGAAATCAACACAAAATTATCCAAATAAAAGCTGATAGAAAAAAGGACACAAATGTAGAGTTGTTTTTTTATGAAGTGTTAGCTTGGGATGGTGACTTGAATATCTAAAATGATCAAAATTAGTGCTCTGCTCAATTTTCTCTTTGAACAAAGGAAACGATTGTTGAGTGTTAGTTCAAACATTGTGTCCCAAAATGCTTCAAATGGACTTTAGTCCTCATCAAGGCAGCCTAAGTACATCCCTTAAAACTGACAGAGGAGCCTGGAATGGTGAGTAAATAAATCAAACCTGAGCCACTGGGGCTGGGACAGAAGTGATTCCGTTTCATAGCTGTCCCCAGTGTGACCCAACACAACGGGACACCTCTGCTGTTCGGTGGCCAAGGCCACTTCAGGCAGCCAGCTCTGGGAGAAGTTAAAAAACTCCAACCAACCAAACCAAGCCCCCACACCTCAAACATCCCTGCCTGGGAGGCTTGGTTGTTTCAGTGTAACCCCATCCACTCAAGCTGATCAAACTGGTGCACAAGCAGAGCACTGGTTGCCTGGAGTGGGGTTTGCTGAAGTCACACGGATGCAGCACAACTCTGTGAACATCTGGGAAGTTCCCCAACATCTGCTTTACAATCTGCCTGCTTTTGTAACTACCAGAGTCTCAGCGCTGCCTGATGATTCCCTTGGGTGGTGTGAATAATTCACCAGAACGTGGTGCACCACCAGGTGTGCCAGCTCCTCTGAGTGCCTTGGGACGCTCCTGGGGTGACAGGTGGGGGTGGTTTGTGCATCCCCTGGGTGCCAACCTGGCTGCCCCAGCTGTGCCAGCCTGGCTACTCCAGCTGTGCCAACCTGGCTGCCCCCTCTGTGCCAGCCTGGCCACTCCAGCTGTGCCAACCTGGCCTCTCCAGCTGTGCCAGCCTGGCTACTCCAGCTGTGCCAACCTGGCTGCCCCCTCTGTGCCAGCCTGGCCACTCCAGCTGTGCCAACCTGGCCTCTCCAGCTGTGCCAGCCTGGCTACTCCAGCTGTGCCAACCTGGCTGCCCCCTCTGTGCCAGCCTGGCCACTCCAGCTGTGCCAACCTGGCCTCTCCAGCTGTGCCAGCCTGGCTACTCCAGCTGTGCCAACCTGGCTGCCCCCTCTGTGCCAGCCTGGCCACTCCAGCTGTGCCAGCCTGGCGTGCCTGAGCTGTGCCAACCTGGCCGCTCCAGCTGTGCCAGGCTGGCTGCTCCAACTGTGCCAATCTGGCTGCTCCAGCTGTGCCAGCCTGGCCGCTCCAGCTGTGCCAACCTGGCTACTCCAGCTGTGCCAGCCTGGCCACTCCAGCTGTGCCAACCTGGCCTCTCCAGCTGTGCCAACCTGGCTGCCCCCTCTGTGCCAGCCTGGCCACTCCAGCTGTGCCAGCTTGGTCACTCCAGCTGTGCCACCCTGGCTGCTCCAGCTGTGCCAGCCTGGCCTCTCCAGCTGTGCCAGCCTGGCCACTCCAGCTATGCCACCCTGGCTGCTCCAGCTGTGCCAGCCTGGCCACTCCATCCGTGCCAGCCTGGCTTCCCCCTCTGTGCCAGCCTGGCCTCTCCAGCTGTGCCAAGGCCACACAGTGAGCAGGGAAGGTGCCAGGCAGCTGCAAGGCTCCGAAGACTTTCAAGGTGATGCCCTTGTGGACATGGCTCTCCCTCTGTGTGGGGAGCTGGGATGAAGAATTCAGGAGGAAGAAAACCAGGTGAAGCTAAACCAGTTGTATTTAGCTCAGAACGAAAGTACTCTCTAAGGCCCTTCATAATTATAAGCTTGGCAGGGATTTGGCTGCAAGCAGAGCTGGGGCAGGGTTGGATTCGATGAGGATGAGCCCATTTCCATTGCAAACCTCCCACTTTTCAGCTAGTTGTGCCTTGTAACTTGGTTATCCCTGGATCAACAGCTTAAATTTTAATGTAGTTATGTTAGCTAAGGTCCAGTCTACTCCACAGACTTTAACTAGATTAAGAGGCAGATCAGCTATAATTGGAGCCCCTGATTGAATTAGATTGGGATTACAAATATAATTGGATACTACCCTATTTGAGACACTTCAAAGGAAATATATCTTCGGAGCATGAAAGCTGAAAAATCAACAAACCTTTGGAAATCCTTGAGCCTGTTTCCTGTGTGGATGCAGCCAGGCCCGTGGAGCTCCAGAAAGATATTTTTTAACAGACAGTTCACTCGTAAAAACCCTAAATCAGATTCCTGACGTACATTGAAGTCGAAGGCAACGTAACCGTGCCACTTTTTAATCTTGCCCGTGGTAGTGGTACAGCCAGATTAGGCTAAAACTGTGCCTGAAAGAAGCTTTAAAACCTAGTAACAAGTCCTAAGTATGGACTAATAGGCCTCAGGTTTTATTGTGGGATATAAGCGAGGAGCCACAGTTTAAGCAAAGAATTCCTTTTGCTGACATGGCTTTTGCAGACATTTCCATTTGAAAGGGGCACTTGGGTGAACAATGGTCCCGGCGCTGGTTCAGTGCTTGACACCTTGCAGCATGTAAAGGACAAAAGCCTGAAAACTTTTTTTTTTTCATATGATATCTTTTCCTGTTTGTGGCCTTTAGTGTTTGCGCTCCTGTGAGCCTCCAGGCAGCAGAGCCCTGGTTAAGTAGGTCACACCATGAACAGGCTGCTCACAATAACAGCGGGCTCATAGCCCGAGTGAGAAAAGCCTCCTGAACACAGTTTGGGGACAAAAACAAAAATCTAGCTGCCTCTGAACTGACCAGCCACGAGACCAAAGGAAATTACAATTCTAGTCTCCAAGTATCCAGTCCCAGTTCAGTGTGAGCCTCCATGAAGATCCCAACACTTTTGGGAGGATGCTGCATCCTGATCCAGGCACCAAATGACTTCAGCCCCCTTTAGCTCACATCTTACCCTCCTTCAATCTCCTTATCCAGGCTCCTCCAAAGCCCCCAAACACTCGATTTTATGTGGAAACAAGTTATATGAGAGGTATTTTCGGGGCAAACAGCCTGGGGTGCTGTTTGTTGGTTTTTGGATGTTCCCTTTCTTCACCTTCTCCTTTGAACTGCACAGAAACTTGCCACTCACAGAAGGAGCTCTGCTGTGGCACTGCACTGCTCAGGCCTGAAGGCTCAGAGTGCCTTCCACACGAGAAATATGCTTTAGAAAATAAAAAACGGCCTCAGCAAAGCACAATTCCTGACCTATTCCTCCCAGCGCTCAGTCCTGGCTCTCTCCACCAAAACTCAAGAGCAGCAAAGCACCTTCACAGGACACTGGAATAACAGTTAATAAATTGTAACCCACACTTGTGTTTCCCCACACTCTTGTGCTGATTAATTGTTAACAACATCCCTGTTTAAAGGTGTGTGCCAGGACAAACTGGGTCCTGATTTATTTTTTTGGCATCCCACAGTTAGGTATTTTTAGGCAAAAAGACAAATGCATTAAAGGAATTCTGTGTCCCAAAGTGAGACCTGTAACTGAGAAAAAAACGGAGATATGGGACTCTTGGCTCCTTTGTGTAACAGATGATGGGTATCTCGGAGAGGTTTTATTTATATGTCATTTGTATACACGAGATTTATGCTTGCAATTAAGTTTCCGTGTAAATTAGCCTGGCCTGGGTGTTTGTTTAATTGCAGGTGCAAATCAAGCTGGTAACACGTTTTTTCTGCCCCCTCAGGTTTGGAAGCAGCTCACATTTGAGCTCCCAAACTCCGAGTGGGGATTTTGCAGGTGACAAAAAGCCTCACAAAAAGATCTGGGCTCTTACTCACCTGTAAATGGTCCCTTACACGTTTTAATTAAAGAGGTTATTCCACAAGAAGCCACTCTTGTTAGGTTTGGGTGCACAAATTCACTCAGTTTTGCACATCAAGAGAGTAAATCGTCTCCAAATATTGATATATGTTGAAACTATTGATCCAGCCGAGCAGGTATCTTCCCTGTAGCTGAGATTTTCCAATTTCTAAGGCCGGTGTTGTGTGACATCTTTAGCATGAGCAATCTTTATCTCGGTGCTGCTTAATTGCGAGGGCTCAGATTACCCTGAGGAGCCAGCCACTTCGGGGTGGGGGTTGCTGTAATTTGGGACATCAGGAATTTTGGCTCCAAGAACAATTCTTTTCATCTCCAAGATTAACTTGAAAATTTTCAGGGAGGAAGGGGAGAATAGCTGGGGTGGGAAGCACCAAAGAGATTGGCAGTCACCTTGCATGTACCAAAGGGTGACCAAAGAGAGGAAAAAATTGCAATTTCCTTTATTTACTAGGCTTGCTCCATTCCCGGTTGTGTACGACTTGGCAACAATGTATTGATTTTTGAGGAGCTTTTTTTTTACAATTACGAAAGAAAACGAAATTACTGATTGGGAAGGAAAACTTCTTTGTTCTGTTTTGTAAAAGAAACAGGGGGTTTTGTGTGTTCGGAAGAAATAGAAATGCATTAGTAGATGAAAAAGGGAAGGAAGAAGATGATGCCATAGAAATCAATACAGAGAATTAGGTGAAATAGAACATCTTGTAAGTTCTTCAGAAAATCATTTTCCATACACTAAATACATTTGCAGACTTGTTTCCTACAAACCTTATCAAGTTGTTACTGGAGTCTGAAGCCACAAGTTTTAAAATGGCTGAGGAATATTTCTTATTTTTGGGGGGTGAAAGCAAAAGATCAGGAAGCACTTGGGCTTCCGGAGACCAGCTGAGGTGATCTCCAGAAATGCACAAATATTTATCATCCCTACAGTGGCATAAAGTTATTGCCTGGGGCTGGAAGAGCTGATCAAGGTGCAGGGTGCTACCTGCAGAAGAATTCATCTGTAATAAAAGAACTCGAGGTGGAAGATCCTCATCACCCCCTACAAAACTCTGGTTCTGGCTTTAGAGAGAGTCGTTGTCTGAACCCAGAGTGAGCAATGGTGAAATCAAGGCTGAGGAGCCTGAATTTTGGGTGCTGCTGCCTCTGGCAGGAATGGGATCACCGCTGCCGATAACCAGGAGCAGCCCATGAGTCTCAGTCTGCTCCTGGTTTTTACTGTGGGCCCTTGGTGCGCTCAGGGCTGTTCAACCAGGACGTGGCAAAGCCCGAGAGGCTCAGCCAGGAGCCCTGATGTGAAGTTACACGTTGGGATGAGCCAAAATTCCTGCTTCCAGCAAGCCAGGAGCCCTGATGTGAAGTTACACGTTGGGATGAGCCAAAATTCCTGCTTCCAGCCAGCGACGGGCAGAGGAAGGATGGTGGCAGCAAGGCTTGGACAGGGTTTTGAATCCACAGAGCCAAAGCCTCCCAGTTTAGCTCGGTGACATCTGAGTATCAGCACAAAACAGCATCAAACCAGCGTGTGCTCCCACCTTGCTTTTGTTCTTTTGATGCTGCACCGGCTGAAAAATAACCCAGTAAAAAAATAAATTAAAAAAAAAAAAGTTGCAGGCTCAGCTGGGTCATTTCCTCAGCCCACGGCCACGGAAGGTGCGTGTGGGTCCCTCCGAGGAGGAGAGGAGCTGGAGCCCAGCAGCCCCAAACCTGCCCACCCAGGCTCAGCCTGGCTCCCTCCCAGCCCGGATCAGCTCTGCTGTGTGCAGGAGCGTTTCTGCTCCTGAAAACACTCTGCGGGTCCTTTTGCCACCAGTGTAACTTCACCTCTAGGAAAGGGGAAATTAGTCTGCAATTATGTAATTATCAGCCACCCTGAAGCTCAATTAATGCGTTTTGTAACTCTTCCGGAGAAGGGGGGCAGTCTGTGGGATGCATGGTGTAAATATGAACCAGGGGGATTTCTCCCTCCAGCTTTGTGTGGCTCTGGTTTTAACAGCACTAACGGAGTGGTGCATGGAGCAAACTGGATTCAGAGCAGGCAGGGTTTGTGTGCAGCGGCCTGGCTGGGCTTATTTCAACCCTGCCTGGATGAGTGGAGCTGCCTCAGCACAGGAATTCTGCTGGGATGGCCCGGGGCAGGCGTGCACAAACAAACAGCCCTGCAGGAGCCCTCCGAGTGCCCGGGATGCATTTCCTGGGCCAGGCTGGGTTTACCTCCCCGTGGGCTGGGGAGCAGAGCAGAACTCCCTCCAAGCCCTCTGCTCCCTGCTTTGCAGTGAAGCACTGCCAAGGTTGACCCCAAGGCTGAGCAGCTTTTCCAGTACTGAGGTGTCTGCACGGCACTGACACCAAAATAAGGCCTGGTGTAGGTCAAGAACTTAGTAAGGCCTGGAAATTTCGTGTAGCAAGGCAAGGCTTGATCCTGTCACTGCACAAACACCGGGTTTTGTGTCCCCAGGGGTGCTGCAGCCTCCCCTGCTCTGGGGCTGCTCCCTGCAGGTGCTGCAGCCTCCCCTGCACTGGGGTTGCTCCCCGGAGGTGCTGCAGCCTCCCCTGCACTGGGGCTGCTCCCCGGAGGTGCTGCAGCCTCCCCTGCAATGGGGCTGCAGCCTCCCCTGCACTGGGATTGCTCCCTGCAGGTGCTGCAGCCTCCCCTGCACTGGGGCTGCAGCCTCCCC
Source organism: Melanocharis versteri (assembly GCA_013397845.1). Lineage (NCBI taxonomy): Eukaryota > Metazoa > Chordata > Aves > Passeriformes > Melanocharitidae > Melanocharis > Melanocharis versteri. The sequence continues at coordinate 345,249 of VZTG01004172.1, forward strand.
TGTGATGGGATTGCTCCCTGGAGGTGCTGCAGCCTCTCCTGCACTGGGGCTGCTCCCTGCAGGTGCTGCTTCCCCAGCTCCCAGCCTGGCCAGGGAATGCCACGGCAGTACAGGGGGGAAGGACAGAGGAATCCATAAATTCACCTTTTCAGTCTTGCTAAATCCTGAGGAGTGAGATGTCCAGCTCTTCCAGTATTCCGCAGCCAGAGAAGAGCATCTTGTCCCAAATCCACCCTCCAAAGCCTGGCTTGTTCCTCAGCAGAGCCCAGGTGGGATTATGGGTGGAGGTGCTCAGAGCCCTGGTGGGATTATTGGCAGTGGGGTGATGGGGAACACCTGAGGCTCCAGCCCCATAACCATGGTGACCCATCAGCTCCCTTCTCCTTTCAACATTTATCCAAGAAAAACTGATTTTATTTCCTAGAACCACGGAATCTCCCGAGTTGGAAGGGCTCCACAAGGATGGAATCCAACTCCTGGCCCTGCACAGACACCCCAACAGCCCCACCTGAGAGTTTTGTCCAGGTGATCCTTGAACTCTGGCAATCAAACCTCACCTGTAAACCAAACCTCGCGTGGAATTTTGTTATCTGTGAAATATGATGGAAGTTCCATCCGCGCGTGCGCAAAAAACAAGGAAAAAAGGTTTCAATTCACGGCGTGAGGGGATATTTTTGCAAACTTCCATAATTTGGGGGATCTACTGTTACAGAGCCAGCTGATGGTCGTTGTGAAAATGAATGAGGACTATTCAGAGCCCTCGCTGTTCATATCGAGCAGTTTCTTGATACAAACTGTTTGGTTTTGGGTTTCCAGCTCCCACGATATTTGAGGTTTCATTTAGAACTGAAGTTCCTAGAGAAACAAATGCTTGTAAGAGAAGCCTTTCTTCTGCAGATCTCTAAAGTAATCTTAAAATATGGGATAATAAAGAAAAGCTTGAAAATGTGGGGTCTCGGTGGGGTTCATCCTAAGGTCATAAACCCTCAGAAAGTAAACAGAACATTTTTAGTGTGTATATATATATATAGAGTATATAGATATTTCCAGTATTTATATATAACCTCTGTATATGTGTATATATATATATTTATTTATTTATATTAAAGTCTCAGACAACTTTAAGGTAATTTTGGAGCTTTTGGGGATAATTGAAGCTAATATCTGGCAGTGTGAATGTGTATGCCTGTGCTTTATAGGGATTTTTTCCTCTTAAAACTATGAGCATAATGCTGTGTTTATCTCACTCTTATGTGGAATTTATTCATCCAAACCCAGTGAATATTCAGCTTTCCAGATACTATCAATGATAGCTGAATAAAACAGGCAGGAAATCAGATTTCAGCCTGCTGGGAATCTGAGCTCCAGTCTCTTTCTGGTTTTTAGTCTGATGATCACAGCAGGTAAATGGATTGTGGAGCTACAACTTGGAGAAGGTATTAAAAATAAGGGAAAGAGATGTTGAGGGAGATAGATGGCAGGAAGTGAGGGAATGGTGAATAAAGTGAGCCGTTCTGGTGCTGGGAAGGACGGGAGGTCCCCGTGATCGATGGGCTCCCAGTGACAGATTCCTCAAGGCAGAAACTCGCCTCAGCAAGGCTGAGTTTAGCTAAGTGGGCAGATCCACAGTGGGCCTGCAGCCACGAAACAGATTTGCCAAATTGCCTTTGATTCATTATATTTATGAGTTTAAAAAGCATGTTAAATATTATTTCTTTCATTTTTTTTTTCCTCCCTCAGGAAAGAATTAACGTAAATAATGCAGGAGAAGGCTGAGTGCAGCAGTTCAGTGGTGCCCACCTGAATCCTGATGAATCTGAAATCAGGGCAGGTGGGGTCAGGGGTGTGTGGAGTCAGAGGGGGGGTACAAACCAGCACCCAGGGAAGGCAGCTTAGCTGAGCTGCTGGTTATTGCTGGGCTTTGGAGCTCATCCCCTGTGTCTTCTGGAGGCAGAATCTCTCTGAGGGACATTTGCACCTTTCCTGCAGGGTCTGAGCACCAAAACTGGATCTTAGGACCACCAAAACGATTGTGTGGGACAGAAATAGCTAAACCAGGAGGAGGGGAAGCTGCCTGTCTCATCCAGTAACGGGTTTGAGTACTGGACATCATTTGATGCTCAGGGAAGATGGTGTCAAAGACCAGCAAGATAATCAGCACCACACTGGGTTCTGTCTTGAGCTGAAAATCAGAGTACAGATTAGACTCTGAAGCCTGAGGTTAAACAAGCCTTGCAGAAATGCCATTACCAACACCAGTTAAACAAAGATAGTTCTGTCATCCAGTCTGGGCATGAAACTTTTAAAATCCTTGTCTGGGTGGCCACGAGTCCCACAGTTCAATAAATCACTTCCCCGAGAAAGCATTTCCTATGAATGTGCTGTCTAATATGATAAAATATCTCTTGAATGTCGTGTCCCCTTTTTATGCGTCTCTCTGCAAATTTTAAATGATTTTACTTCCTGCAGGAGTTGGGCTATTGTTTAATCTTTAAAAGCTTCTTGCCTGATTTTCAGAAGTGCTGAGCACCCACAGACAGAGTCAGTGGCTCTGTAAAAGCCCAGGGTCTCTCTAAGATCAAGGCAGGTGTTGGTGCTCAGGCAGCTCAATGCTGCCATTGATTGGAGCCCATTGGATGGAACAGATTTCCCAATGAGCTGACAGAGGAGCATCACAGCTCAGGAATACACTCTGGAAAGGGATGCACTACCTGCTCTGAAGAAACATTTAAAGAACTAAATCCAAACCTGGTTCCAAATCCCGGCTTCTCCTCTCCAGCTGACAACTCACCTTTGCAGCTCCGAGTGGTGTTTAATCTCCTGACTGATAATTACAGCAAAACCAGCACAAGGCTGGCCACGTGTTCCAGTTCTTGGGCCTTGCTGTGGTGATGTGGGTGGGCTGAAGGCTGAGTTCTGGAATAAAAGATGCACAGGGAGGGTGTTGAACCGGCCCGTGGCGCTGAGGCTGTTCCGTACCCGAACCCGCTCAATGCGAGTAAAATATTTTGCTTATAAAGAATTTTCATAAACATGTCTTGGGATGTGTATGAGAGGTGGGTCCTAGGATGTGCATTAGGAGTAAGCTAAACAAGCTGGTATAAACACAGGCCTGGCTCTGGAGGAGCAGGATAAACGGCCTGGCTCTGCTCTGTCCCACGGAGCCCCGGGAGCCGCGGGAGCAGCTCCATCTGTGAGAGAGACACCCCAAACCACGAGATCCTGGCTTATCCACCACCCTAAAATCTCTTTAAACTGCAACCACGTCTAACTCATCTGCAGCTAAAATCCGAGAGAGCAGATCTACCTCGAGGGGTGTCTCGGTGCTGAAAATATCTGAAATTTCTCAGGCATGGAAAGGACAAATCACAGAGAATGAGGAGATTTTATTGGGTTTGCTGGAAACACTTCCTCAAAGTGTCCTGCCAGATTTTGAGAGGGATTTAGGCACTGAAGGGTACAGTTAGACATGTGGGGGGCTTTCAAAAGAGTCTGAGCATTTCAGATGCCCAATTCCCACTGGAATCCAGACACACCTCAGAATTAGTTTCCCTTTACTTTCATCGTGCAGCCCTGATTCCCATTAAACCCCAACTTGGGCAAACCTCAGCTGGAAAAATCAGATGTTCAGCATTTAAACTCTGGTAGTTGCCTAAATATAGATGCAAGTGCCTAATTTGAGACTTCCACTAAACCTGTGTTTAAAACCACCACCACATCTAACCCATACAAAGGCACAAACCCACCCTGAATAATCAAACCAATAATTGAGTTCAAACGCTTTCATCCAGATAAAGGGCAGCAATTGAATTAAAATCTGCAAGGATTTTTGGAGCCAGGGTGGACAGTGTAAGTTATAATCTAGTTTATGGTAAAAAGTACTAATTATATGTCCATGGTATTCATCAGACTAAAATGCTTCCTGTGTGAGGTAAAAAAATGTATGGTAAAGATTAATTTAATTATACATTTTATAGATGAAACTGTGTTTCTAATATTTTGTAACTAACAATAACTTTAAAGGGCAACTGTAAATATATAGTATTTTGGGACCTTAAAAGATTAAAATAAATAACATATGGAGCAAAATAACGTGTGAGGCCTGGATTACAGTTTTGCTAACATCACTTTTAGAAGTACAATACCTTCCTGACAAGTGTGACCAGCAGAACACCCAGCTCAATAAAAACTCTGAAATATTGCCCAGAAAAGGACTTTTTACTAGGGAAAGCTGGAATGCATTTAAGCTCAACTGACAAAAAGTCAGGCTGGGGAGGTTCAGCAGGACTGAGGCAGCTCGGAGCCTGGCTGTGCTGCATTAGCAGACCTGCCAGGGTATCTGCATTTCCCAGCTGTCAGCACTATCCACTGCAAGGCCACGAAATAAATCACAATTCCCACCTCATTTATCTCGTTTTCATGCTCCTGCCTGCGCCTCTGTGGTGATGTTTGGGTCTCTGGGCCTGGGCAGTGCCCGGGTGCTGGAGATCCTCTGCCAGTGCAGGGTCTGCTCTGCAGCCCTGGAGCTGCTCAGGAGGGTGAGCTCCAGAGAAGTCACAGCTCAGACAAACATCCCTCTGCTCCTCCTCATCTTCAGCTGGGAATTGATGTCCCTGCCCCGTCACAGGCGGCTCCTGGTGACACATGACAAACCCATTAGGGACGGGCCCTGCTAACCAAACACCCCGGAGTTTGCTTTCTTGACGGAGTAATTAATTGCGATGATTATTTTTTGAAACGGAGGCTCTGCTCTGTTCTCTGCCTGGGGATAGGTGTTAAATTATTGCTGTGAGAAAGGGGGCTGAGGGCAGCAGCAGCAGCTGTGGAAACCATTGCTGCTCCAAAAGCCCCAGCACGGAACGAGCAGAGGCAATTTCCCTGGGACAGCAAACAAAGAATATCTATGTGAAGGTGTCTACGTGTGGCCACTCTTGTCCAAACGCTTTTTTCCCCTTCTTTTTTCCCCCCTTCCCCTGTTTATTTTGTGGCCTCTGTCTGATTAAGGCCCCTTTTTGTGTCCTGCTCGGCCTCCTAGGCTGCATCACTAACAACTTGGTGCTATTTAGTTTTATTTGCTCTTAAAATGAACAAGGCATTCTTAGGATGTGTTATGTGATACTCCTGTTTTGTTACTTCCCCTGGATAATAAACAGTCTGGAAATTAATGATTTATAGAGGGTTAGTGTTTGGGTGACAGAAACTAGGACAAGTGGCTTGACTCAGATCCCCTGTGCCTGTAACTCCAAATATTTCAGATGATTCTGAATCAATTTGCATTTATTCAGAATCCTGCCCAGTGCCCCTCTTTTAACACACAGAAGTCAGAGGAGCATTTAGCACTGATGTCGTGGCCTCTGATGAGGGAACCTGGTGCAAGCCATGGCTGTATTTTCTTTGCAATGAAATACACACACAGCTGAGTTATATTAGGGGGACAATTCTGCGTGGTAGACTCCAACTGGGCCTTGTTTGATGCACAAATAAGCTTCAGCCCTCCAGGAATCAGGAGGACAGAGTATCAACCCTGTGCACAGCCCTGCTGGGAAGGGATTCTCCCATGGGAACAGACATCAGCTGCAGGTTGGGGCCATAACCAACCTTGGCTGCAGGTTCCTGGCACCATGGGTTTGGGCACAATTGTGGTTTCCAGTAATCCAGCATTCCCTCCACGGTGCCCACCACAGTCCCTCCACCTTGTTCTGAAATCTGTCACCCAGTCCAGGGAGCTGATCCAGCTTAAAAACACTCACAAAAATCAAGGGATGGAGACTGGGAGAGGTGTGATGGGGCAAGAATGCCCTGAGCCCTTGCTGCCATGAAGCCACGACCACAATCCAGAGGATTTGGGCCTTTGGAGTAGCTATCAGGATGGGGATTATGCTGCCCGGCACATAAGGCTTGATCCTGCAATTAAACATAATTGTTGATTAACTAAGACAACATTTGCACTGAGAAGATGAAATTATTAATAGCTGCACACATCCTCAACTGCCTTGCATTCGATTTAGCACTGGCTGGACTGCACAAACTGCCCCCACCTATAAAACCTAATTAATGGAAAGATACCCAAACATACCATTATTAAATAAAACTGAGCAATTCTCAGTGATGCAACACAAAATTTTGAGACCGCTGTTAAAAATCAAACTTCAAATTGCTGTGAGTGGCTCTTGCTCCAGCTGAAATTTGGACCAACTGAGAAAAAAAATCCCCTTTTTAAGCTGTGCACCTGCACAAATGCCATTAAAAACCCAAAGAGAGATAGAAAACAGCTCTCCTGTGAACTCACTCCACTTTGATGCTCCAAGTGTAGGTCCTGGGCAGAGCACGTGGGGGATGTAACACCCTCAAACAATGGGCTTTTGTTCAGCAGCTCGGAGAGGCTGCAATACAATTTACCATACAATGGGGCAGCGTGGGGGATGTGGGAATCCGCAAACAGCCCCGCCGTGCTCTGTGGGTTCGGAGCAGCACGGTGAGATCACACAGCCCAAACTGCAGATGGAGGGGCAGGGTGGGCACTGCCAGCCACCCCCAGCCACCCCCAGCGTCGTTATTGAGACTCTGGGTCAGCATCTTTAGAATAAATACTTCCAGCCGTGGATCAGGGGCTGCGGGGAGAGGATGACACGAGCGGGTTGTAAGGCTTGGCATCTCCCCTGGATTTCTGGGAATTGCACATGGACAGGAGTGCTCTGGCCCAGGGCGGTTTTCTGCAGAGGAGCTGCCTCAGGAAGGGACATCTCATCCCCAAACTTGGGGCTTTTGGTGGCCAAGTGCGTCAGCAGCTGGTGAATGAGGGACTGAAAGCTGCTGTGGACACTGGAAATTGCTGCTGTATTTTTCTAATAGATCCGTGCCAGCTTTTCGAGATAAGGGCCTGTCTACAGGCTGCTAATTTATTACCAGTAAAGCTTGGTTTAATAAACTTGTGGTAAATATTTTCTGCTTTTAAGACCCTTTCAGGCTTCAAAGGCCCCCGTTTGCTTTAGGGTCCCTAGGGATGCTGGTGCCAATGAGACATGTTTCATTAATTATGTTGCACAAATAAGCCAAATATTGCACAAATGTGTGTAGCAACGTGGTGAGGAATGCACACGCAGCTGGGTGCTCTTTTGAAGGACAGTTGGAGCCTGGAGCACACGCCTGGGACCTGTCCACACCCCAAAATTTTAGTGTTCCTATTTCAGGCAGCACAAAATCGCCGACAATTTTTCCCCCTGGAATTCACAAACACCAGAGTGTCTTTTCCAGTCAGAATTAGGAGAGAAGGGAACAAGCAGAGATATCCCAGACCCCTCACATCTCCTTGGGCTGGGAATTATGCAGATACCGTGAGATAGCAGGGGATAAGGAAGCCAGCCTGAGGTGGTGTTCCCATGCACCTTCTTTGCCTGGCCAAGGTTCAGAGTGGGGCATCTTGCTGAGAGGAGCCTGGCGTGGGATGCCCGTGGCTCAGGTTCAGAACCAGGGTCCTTTGGTGCTGGGAAATGAGAAGAGCAGTGCTGTGAGCAGGAACAGGGCAGTGACCCCACACCCAGGGAGAGGGAATGGCCACGGATATTCCACAGCACCCATAAAAGCCACACCTCTCAGAAGGACTGCTGCAAGAGCTCCAGGCGAAGGTGATTTTCCCACTGGGGCACAGAGGGGTAAAAAATCCTCATTTTGATTCTCAGCCTCACCTTTCTGCTCCTAACCAACACAGAGCAGCAAAAAGCTGCCTCTTGTCAGGGCAGGTGAAAGCCCTGTTAAACAGGGAGCACAGAAACTGAAAGGCTGCAGATAAACCTTGACCAGTCGCTCTCTAAACCTCCCACTCTCACAATCTGTGTTCTCCTGGGAGCTGAAGAGGAAAATTAGCAAAAGCTCGGTGATAACTGGGAAATGGGGAGATGGGGGAGCAGCCAGAGAGCACTGCAGTGCTCAGAGACCCTCAGAGCCCTCCCTGCCAGTGTGCCACACGCCAGGGCACGTGCTGCTTTATACTGCCCTGGCAGGGAGCTGGGCCTGCCTTGCATATGAATTTTAAATGAATTGTTAACACGTTTTATGAATCTGGTAAAGGGGTGCTGATGTGGGAGAGAGCACATGTCTGTTCTGCAAGATGGAGTAAATAAATCACGGCTTCCACAAGATAAAACTTTATTGAGCAGCAATAAACGACAGAAATGCTTCTCACAGCGTTTAAAGCCATGTAAAAGAAACTCTGAGGGCTGATTGCCCCCAGTCCCTGAGCTTGGAACAGCTTGTGCTGGGCTGGTGGGGGAGAGGGTGCTGTGCCAGGGGGGCAGGGACTGTCACACCCTGCCTGTCACACCCTGGGGCTGCCTGTGACACCTTCCAGCACCTACAATTGCTGCTCACAGCCTCTACAACATTTTGGTGCCTTTCTCCAGACAGAATCCTTCCCTCACTCTCCTTCCCCACCATAGATTCCTCTGCTCTGTTGTCCTGTTGTCCCCAGGACAGCTTTGGAGCAGAGGACACACTGTCTGTGCCACCCTCCTGCCTGGGTTCACACCCTGAGTTGTTCTCTAGGATAACACACCCAAGGTATCAGGGAGCACGACATCAAAATTAGGCTGAAAAGTGGGCAAACCAAATATTTTTCCCCTAAAATTCCTCACAAGAATATGCTGACTCTCATCAGAGCCTTCTGGCCCTTCACAGTGGGGCGGGCAGGAGCTGATCCAGGTCCTCTGGGAGGACTCTGGAGCCTCCTGGGCACCCACACGTGCAGGGATGGTGCCACCAGCTCTGCTCACTGTGCTGCTGGCTGACATCCTGCTGCACAGCAGGCACTGCACATCCTGAGCAGAAAATTGCCTGAGTTTGTACCGAAAAGCTCTGGCAGCTGGAGCAATGTGAGCCTGTGTCCTGCCACACCAAACCACACCGCCCTTTCTAGAGATATTTACTCCACCTGCATAGAAGTTGGGCTCTACATAGAATATTCTGCTGCTATTTTCATCAGTGTCAAATCCTCTCAGGCAGCAAGGGATTCTCACTTTTGTTAGAAAGTAACCAAATAATTTATCTGGACATTCAAAACCGTAAAACGACAGTTCTGCATTACTGACATCATGCTATGGATTTACTTTACAATTCTGTTAATGAAAATCTCTAGGTTTAAATGACCAGCCAGTATCTGGATTGCCTGTGAGATTGCTGAATTCTGTTTACATCTCAGGTTCTCTTTCCAGCATCTCTCTGGCCACAAGGCATCGATCTGTGCTGCTGGAAGCCTGTTTGCCTGTGGAGCCCTGCCCTGCTGGGTTTAGTATCTGATTTTGTCTAGGATTGTTACTACTTGTTGAATTAAACCAGCTATTTCAAAGGGCACTTTACCGTTCTCTGCTTTATTTGTGTCTCTGTCACTTGGAGAAGGAAGAAGAGAGTCTGGGGAGGGGGGAATCCAGGGAATATTGTATTTACCTGAGTGTCTTTCTCTTCTTCACTGGGTCGGGAATCTGACTTTGAGTCTCCAGGAACCTCTGGGTCTTTCTCCAAAGTGCATCAGCTTCCTCCTCTGGGACTCCTGCTCTCCAGGAGCACAGACCTGCAGGATCAGCCTGAGACAGATGCTGTACCCAGAGCCCAGCCTGTGTTCCTGCTGCCTCCTTCCCCCAGGGCTCTGCCTCCTTCCCCCAGGGCCACCTCTCCCCTCCAAACCCGGCTCTTCGTGTGCCACGGATGCTCAGGAAGCTCAGCTCTGCCCCAGGTGGGTGCTAGAGGTGCCAGGGATGCTCAGGAAGCTCAGCTCTGCCCCAGGTGGGTGCTGGAGGTGCCACGGATGCTCAGGAAGGTCAGCTCTGCCCCAGGTGGGTGCTGGAGGTGCCAGGGATGCTCAGTGCCAGGGATGCCCAGGAAGGTCAGCTCTGCCCCAGGTGGGCGCTGGAGGTGCCAGGGATGCTCAGGAAGGTCAGCTCTGCCCCAGATGGGTGCTGGAGGTGCCAGGGATGCTCAGGAAGCTCAGCTCTGCCCCAGGTGGGTGCTGGAGGGTCAGAGGCAGCGTGGGATGGAGCCACTGCAGGAAGGAGGAATTAAAAGCAGGAAAGCAAAGTGATACTGGGAGATTTCAGGGAGCCAGGACTGATCTCCACACACCATGAAGGTGTAAAAATCCACCCCAGGCCATTTGCTGCCATTTCTCTGCAGCTGGTACCAGGAGATGATGAAGAGCCCACAGAGCAGCTTTTTGGGTGGAACACTCTTGGTACAGCCCTAGGGCTGTTTTATTTTCAAATTTCAACCATCAGCTTTTACAGGTGAGGCCAAGTGTGCCCATATGCAAGGATTCCTCCACTTCAGACATATTTTACGAGTGAGGCCTGGCAGAAATTCCCTTTTAGAGTTTATCTTGAGATCAACTCCAGTGACAGCATCCAAGTTATTACAATGAGCCAGCACAGATCCTCACCAGGGGGTTACTCTGCAAAGGATTCTTTTGCCCCAATATTGAATTAAGGGTATTTATCTAAACTTACCCAAATGGCTTTTTCTTCAAAATCTTGCATAAACAGGCACTGATAAAGGGAGAAATATCATCCTGCTTTACCCCAGCACTGTCAGATTGATCAAGAAGCAGTTTCCAATCCTTGTAGGTATGATGGGATCCAGGGAAGTCGGGGGCTCCATTTCACTCAGGGGGAGGAGAACGGCAGCCCAGCATTTGGGGAATTGGGATTCTCCAGATTTAGGTCTCTGGTTTGGTTTTGCTCCAGAACTACAATCTCATCTGTTATTTCTTTGGTCTTCAGGGATATTGAGATGATTATAATTTGTCAAAACTAGGAAATGAAAATAATACAGAGATGTCTTATGCGAAACACAGGAAACATCATTTGATGCTCCCAGGGAAAGTTGGCACTTTGCACAGACTCCATTCATGCAATTATTCCCTTAGCCCAGCTCAGTGCTTAATAAAGAGGAATTTCCATTATCCCAAAGGTTTCTTGCTTTCCAGAAAAGCTCCCTTTCACCCCCAGAGATGCCCACAGAAGCAGACAGATAAATCTTCCTTCTTAATAAAGTTCTGTAGAGTAATAAAGTTAAAAAAAAAGGGGAAAAGCCACTTGCCTGATGGATCCCTTTGGGTGAAGGTGGGGTGGGATGAAGCCTCGTGCCACGGGCCAGCCTGACTGTCCCTGCAGTGCCCTCAGCAGGGCTGCAGCCCCATAAATCTGCTCAGGGGATCCCCGATGGCACAGCTGATCCAGGGAACGCTGCACGAGCACGGGGTGCCGCTGATGGTACAGCAGAGACCCGAGATAAGTAACTTTATATACACATGGCACTAATCCCCTCTCCATCCAGACATTTTTAAAACATCTCGATACAGAATTCAGCCGGGGAGATGTGAAACGAGGTGAAATTATTCAGGATATACAATGGAGGAATTTTATTACCGAGCTGACTGCATTATAAATCAAGTGCTCTGTAAATGCAATAAAACAATTGTTTAGTCTGCATGATTCATACCACAAACCTCAGTATTCTGTGTTTTGATCTTATTGCAGCAATAAACTGTCTAGACAGCAATTAACAAACTGTTTTTTCTTCAGATGTTTGGAGTGCCTTTGCTGCCTGATCAGCACTCAGAAATACAGGGCTTTTTCTCTATTCCTATTAATTATCAGGTTGATCAAGAAGCAAGGTCAGCTGCAATTGTCCAGCATTTCTCTTGCCATGAATTGCTACAGGAAAGGTACCAGTAAGAGTGTTTTTTATTAGTACTAAGATAAAGATTTATTTTACTACGATGTAATTTATATGAGCAGAAGGTGCCATATTAGTCCTGATTTAAGAAACTGCTTATGCTGGTACCCAACTTTAAGCATTTCAGTAATCCCAGGAGAATGTGTGCATTTAAATTATTTAAATTTTGGCGCATGAGTTCATCCTTTGCTGGATTACAGCTGAAAATGGACCCCTCATGTGTGGTTATCCCTTCTTTTTACACAGTGAGTGGAGCAGATGTGCCGGGGTTTGGTCTCGAGTTTAATGGCTTAGACTGGGAGGTGGGATGGAAGGGGCCTGCAACCTGGGACAGCTTCTGGGGGAAGGAGAGGCGTGAGAAAAGCCTGAAGGAGATGGAGAGGCTTCTTCAGGTGCTCATTTCACCAGGTGATAGCAGCGAGCTCTGAAACGTGGGGTGAGACACGGATTTACAGCGAGGCAAACAGGGCTGGGCTTCCCTGGTGCTGGGCAGGTGATCCTTCCCTGTCACGGTGACCCTGGGTGGGACAGGTCTCTGTCAGGGTGACCCTGGGTGGGACAGGTCCTGTGCAGGTGACCCTTCCCTCTCAGGGGTGACTCTGGGTGGGACAGGTCCCCAATGCAGGTAACCCTTCCCTGTGCAGGTGACCCTGGGTGGGACAGGTCTCTGTCAGGGTGACCCTGGGTGGGACAGGTCCTGTGCAGGTGACCCTTCCCTCTCAGGGGTGACTCTGGGTGGGACAGGTCCCCAATGCAGGTAACCCTTCCCTGTGCAGGTGACCCTGGGTGGGACAGGTCTCTGTCAGGGTGACCCTGGGTGGGACAGGTCCTGTGCAGGTGACCCTTCCCTCTCAGGGGTGACTCTGGGTGGGACAGGTCCCCAATGCAGGTAACCCTTCCCTGTGCAGGTGACCCTGGGTGGGACAGGTCNCAGGGCTGGGGACCAGGGGCTGCAGACACCAGGGACATTGGCCTGGGTGAGTCTGTGCTCCTCAAGAGAGAGACCCATCCCTCCCTCTCCTGCAGCAGCTGCTGCGGCTCTGCACGATTCCCAGGGGATGAAAACGCCCAGTCCCCAGTTTTTCCTGGATTTTTCCAGGTGCAAGCCAGCAGAGCAGCGTTCGGGGGCTCTCAGATGCGCTGCTGCAGGTGCAGGAGCTGCTGCGGGCAGCCCTTGCTGGACAGCTCCCAGCGAGCCGCGGCTCACCTGAACGCTGGGTCCCGCTGCAGCCGCTCAGAGCCCCGCTCCCGCAATTCCCCAGCGAAACCCACCCGCAGCTGTGTCCCCAGGAGCACAGAAAATCCACCTCCGGTGCTCCACGTTCTGTGTTTTGCAGGAATGATTCCAGGGGATTTGGCTGTAACTCTAAGTCGTGGGTAAATACGTGATGTCTTCAGAGCAAAGTGAAGGAAATAACTTTGAGGCTGCTTTTTAGAAGTTGTTTGCATAATAAAAAGTGTCCCCTGAGCCACTGACAAACAGCTGCTGTGTTGGGTTGGTTTTTAAATTTCAGTTTTGCTCACAGTTGCACCCCACATACAGAACCCTCCTCCTCCATCATCTTTTTCTTTTCTAGCTAAACTCATTCCTTTGGGAGCCTTGCAAAGGAAGTTGTTTTTCATTCAAAAATGTTTTCCCTCTGTTCTGTACAAGCACTGGGCAGATTTTGCAGGATTGCCCATGAAGTCAGACCTGCAGCTTTGATATATTTCCCTGGAGAAATATCTTTTTTTTACTCCCCTCAAGATAAAAATATGTAGACTTATGCAGACTTTGCAAGCAGTTATTAGGGAACATGCCCAGCCAGTCAAATCAAATTCTGAGCTTGCTAACCTTGGCAGTGCCCCTTCAAATTAACTTTGCAGCCTGGAGATGCACAAACAAAAGGGTTTAAAGACTTTCTCTGGAGCAGCAGCATAGAGGGGGAAAGGAAATCCCGTCTCGAATTTTTCCTAATTTGTTAATTTTAATCTTGGGCATGAAAACTCATTGTCACTGTTCACTTGGAGATTTTTCTTTGGCTTAAAAACAATGCAGAGGGTCAGGGCTGTGCTGATGAGTCTTGGGAAGGTGGTGGAAGGGGGCAAAAAAATCCAAAGTGTCTCTTTTGTGCATGAAATCTGCTGCATGCAACACCACAGCCAACCAGCAAAACAGCTGCATTGTTAAGCTAAATGGCTGAATTTAATTAGTTTCTTTATTTATTCCTCTGTCTTACACAGAGGTAAACACCTGTTTTTCCAGAGGATGGAAAAGGAGGCTCCTTTAATTATTTTGTAAGATTTTTTTGTAGAAGAACAAACCAGTTTCTACAAGAGGGAGTTGCTGCTGTAACTCTGCTAAACTAAATCCAGCTGTTACAAGTTTTTTTTCCTTTCACATTATTTTTTATAAATTAACGCTGGATCTTTCAAATAACAGAAACATTCCTGGTACCCATCTTGCAACCCACAAACTCTTTAGAAAAAAAAAAACAACCCTAAAAAAGGGGAAACTATTAGGAGTAGGGAATTGTTTAAAATAGAGATACAATATCCCGTAGGGCTCACCTGCTTTATAGTTTTATTCCAAACTCTGCATTCAGATCACAATGCTTCTGTCATTTTCCAAACCAAGCCTGAATTCACTGAAAGGCAGAAGTTTTATGGCAGCAGAGTCCCCTGTGGCTCAGAGTTTTATATCCAAATGAAGGAAAAAGTATTTTCACCTGGTCGTGCCTCAAAAACTCAGGTGACGTTCATCTATTTCAAAGAACTTTAACTTTGAGAATGAGCTTTCCTTTAAACTTTGGGCATTTCAGTGGTTAAACCCCCATGTCCACCAAAAGCTGGCAGAATATTCTACTGACACCCCTCATCTGCCAACACCGAGATTTACATCGCTCTCAGCGCAGCCTTAAACACAAACCCAGCTTAAAATGTCAATATTCCGAATCCATTTCGGTGCATTCGCTGCCAGTTCGTGCTGGCGACCAGTGAATCTAATTAACTGGGCGCAGGAGGGTCCTTCTGAATGGAATGGAACATAACCGCCCAAAGTAATCTCGTTACGTTGGAACAAGAGGTTAAATACCACTTCCTGCTATGTAGGAGCTGTTAAGTATAGTATTGATGAAAAATATGCTAATAACGCCTCCTGAAAAGAAAGGCTCGGTTCTTGTTAGCTAATCTCCGCGGGCTGGGCGCTAAGCGGCTTTTGTGCTCCGCTTTATCACATGCACATCAAGCACGACGCTTCTGCTCCGTCCCTCACCCACCCCGCTTCAGACCGAGGGGCTGGGGCTTTTCCTCCGCGGGGAATGTACCTGTCTGAATATAAATATAAATATAAATATAAATATAAATATAAATATAAATATAAATAATATAGTATGAATAGAAATAATATGATGAATAATATAATATTAATATAAACAATATCATATAAATAATATAATATAAATAATATAATAGAACTATAAAGGCAGGCAAATAAGCAGGGTCTGTCCCTCTATACCCTGCTCTGCCTCCCTCCCCAGGAGCTGCTGATACCTTTAGTTTTAACTTTCATATTTTTTAGATTTCATACTGCATTAGTGTGTCTGTAACTCTGAGTTTCTTGTACAGTGCTAACAGCTCTTCTCCTGGCCTGGCTGGACAAAACACACCGTTTGCAGCCCGAAGAACCAAGGACATTTGCAGCTTCAGACCCCAAGAATGTAAACAGCCACGGATTGAGAGGGGACAGTCCGAAAGGATGGGACTGCGTGGACTGAAGCTGTGGTTGGACAGTTGGCCCGAATGTGTAAATGGGCCAAAACTTATAAAAAGGGCGAGAACCCATGACCCAGGGTCCATCTTGGGGGTCCATCTTAGGTGTAGTCTTGGCCAGGCTTTTGTACTCCCAGGGTGTGTCCTGTGAAGGCCTTTCAATAAATATCTATTTTATTCTTTAACTCTGGCCAGCCTCTGTTCCAGGTAGCCTTCTTTTAGGCGTCACTGCCAGGCGTGCGGTGGCACTGGGATGCTCTGCTGGCCCGGGCTGGAGGCAGAACCGGGAACATGAGCCTGGGATTGGACCCCGGGCGATGCCAAGAACCCCCAAAGTCTCAAACAGGACTTTTTCTACTGAGAAGGGAGAACCGGGCTGATCCATTCGCTTGTAAAGCTGCCCGTAAATCATTACGACTCTCATCTGGGGGATAATGATTAGTCAAAGCTCGCAGTTAAAGCTGAGATTTTAACTTGAGAACAGCACTGGACAGGTCTCAGGTTAACTGTGGTACCAGCAGCAGCTGGGCTGGGTTCCAGCCCCTGGCCTGTTTGCTGTTGGGTTGGGTGGGCAGCATCTTCCATGGAGTGTCCCCACTGCGGGCAGGGACACCACTCGAGGCCCCTGGGTCCCTTGGGTGTCCCCACTGCGGGCAGGGACACCACTCGAGGCCCCTGGGTCCCTTGAGTGTCCCCATGGCAGGCAGGGACACCACTCGAGGCCCCTGGGTCCCTTGAGTGTCCCCACTACGGGCAGGGACATCACTGGAGGCCCCTGGGTCCCTTGGGTGTCCCCACTGCGGGCAGAGACACCACTCGAGGCCCCTGGGTCCCTTGGGTGTCCCCACTGTGGGCAGGGACACCACTCGAGGCCCCTGGGTCCCTTGGGTGTCCCCACTGCGGGCAGGGACACCACTCGAGGCCCCCGTGTCCCTTGAGTGTCCCCACTGTGGGCAGGGACACCACTCGAGGCCCCTGGGTCCCTTGAGTGTCCCCACTGCGGGCAGGGACATCACTCGAGGCCCTGGGTCCCTTGGGTGTCCCCATGGCAGGCAGGGACACCACTCGAGGCCCCCGGGTCCCTTCTGTGCCTGGGCCCATCCTCAGCTGGGCAGAATCGCTCTGTTTTCCCTTCTCCCCCTTCGTTTCCACGAACAAAAAGCACGATTCTCCCAGCCGTCCAGTCTGCAAATAAAGGCGGAGGGCTGAGTAAATTTGCTTCACACCAATTATTTTTGTGAGGTCACCGAGTTAAGCATTGCAGAATACTGCTGGGCATGAGCACTGGGAGCAGTGGGATTTGTGCTGTGGGCTGCACAAAAGCGCTCGGTGCATGGCAGAACACGGCATTTATTGGGAAGCTTTGTTCCCCCAGTTAACAGAAGAATAATCCTTTTCTTTTACCAGCTCTGAGTTACTGGTTTTACCGCATAACCCAGCTGCACTGTAAGTCACTTTTGTAAGTCACAGCAGAGGAAAGAAAGTGAAAGAGGTGCGATTTCAGAAAAAAAAATTAAATATAACTGATTGCTTAGTTCACTGTTGAGCTGCTTTTATTTCACTGCACATCATGAGGGTGAGCAGCCGTCAAATTATTGTGCTGTGTTTTCATGCAAATAAAATTCCTGAAGGAAAGAACATTTCAAAGAATCAGAAGCCGAGCGAAGTGCCAAGAATGCAGCTGCTGTGGGCTCGCATCACGTTATCATCACCCCTCTCTCAGCCTCGTCCAGCAGCTCCTCTCGGGAGCGGGAGGGTTCCCTGTGCGTGGCTGGGAGCTGGAAGGGTCAGGGACACAGTGCTGGGCACACGGGTAATTGCTGATGATTGCGTTCCACACAAAGGGCTGCGGCTGGGGCTGAACGGCAGCACGGAGTTCCCCACTGCAAGAAAAAATTCTACAGCAGCTCCAGTGCTGTTGGTGCGGGAAGGGATGATCTAAAGTCACTCCGCCCATTTCGGGATGCGAGGTCAGAGTCAGAGCCTGATATTTCAGGGGAGTTCGAAAATCAAAATTCGATTGTGCCTGAAAAAATTATAGATCAGTGGAAAAATCACTGCAGGTTAAGATCCTTTATCAAACTTCCTGGGAGAGAGCTGAAAAGTGGAACCTGTGCTGGCATTTTAAGTGAAACCGAGCTCTTTATTTCTGAGCACTATTCTGTTACAGCAGAACGTAACTGACTACTACGTGTAACTATAATAGAAGGATAATCAAGTTACACGTTTGGTTATTCAGTAAAAAATAGGTTGTAAATGATACATTTAAATCCGAATAAAGCTCATGGTGTGCCCTTTGAAATTAGCTGAAAAGCCAAGTGTAACAATGGCCTGAATTCTCATTGCCCGGGTCTGCTTGTACCAGAGGGGTACCAAAGCCAGGGATTGCTCCCTCCATCCCTGAGATCTCCAGCACCCTCCAAGGACCAAGGGAAGGGATGGGACCCCTGTGCCAGGCTGGGGGTGGTGCTGCACCCCAAATTCACCAAACCTTCCATTCATGCTCCCTCATCAATGTCAGGGAAGAAGCCACCTCCTGTTCGGATCGGGGGGCTTGGAGCTGGCCACAAACCCTCTTCTGTAACAGCTTTTGGGTTCTTCTGCTCTCTTTGGTAACTGGCACCCACTCAGCACCTGGGGGGGGTCACAGGGGAATCCTGGAATGAGGATCCTACCGGGGACTTTCTCATCACAGGCACTTGGGGCATTAGGAGCCGTTAGTTGGTTGGGTTATTGGCATTTTTTTTGGTCAGTCACTATATCCACTTTCCTCAGGTGCTTTAATGAAGGATTTGAAGGACTTTTCTCTCCTCTTAAAGATGCTCCAGTGCCTGGTGCTGGGTGGCCCCACAGGATGCTCATTGCACACCTGGGCTGTGCTATAATAGATAATATATATAGATATATATCTACATATCTATATATATATGCTATATATAGATAATTCTGGCCAGGAATGGGAGTGTCACAGTGGAGGAATGGTCTGGATTTGTTGAAAGAGAAGATCTCCTGGATAAAAAATGACATCTTAAGAGAGGCTTTCAAATCTTCCATTATTTTTATAACCTTCCTTGTTTTGATTAGAAGTGATCCCAGGGTTTTCCCCCGGTGCTGAATAACCCTCCCATCCCATATCTCGGGAAATTCGAGCTCCTTTACACTTTCCAGACCGTGTGCACCGGGCTGGTGTGAGCAGTGCTGAGCACAGAACCCGTGCAGCAAGCAGAATATTAGGAATTTCGTAAATTGATTAGTGCCTGCTCGGAATTCGCTGCTATTTCTTCCATCCCGGGAATGAACGGGGAGTTTTCCCTGAGTCATCTCCCTATTCTCTGGCGCCGCACATCAGAAGGAGCTCGGAGCACAGGCGGTGACATCGCTGCTCTCCCGGGGAACACAGGGTGGGAGCAGCTCTGAAATGAAAATAGCAAATTCCACAGTTATGACTCCAGTAAAAGTTACTCAGGCATTTAAATAATGGGACTTCCTACTCCCCAGATATCTTCCTTTCTGTGGGATTGTCTCAGGAAGGGATAGCATCAGGGATCATAAATTGTCTTTTGGCTTTTCAGCACTTTACAGGCTCCCATGCATCGCCAACAATGGGACTGGGGAATGACTCTTAACAGCTCATTAAGGCTGTTTTTGCCAAATGCAAATAATAAAAAGGCCTCTTAAGAGGCTGTCTCATTTTTATTCAGAAAAGGCTACTGCAGAATATAAAAAGATGCCATAAAATGGAAATGCAATAGAAGACCCAGTGCAGTTATCTTTGGGGTCCTTTGAAAGATTTCCAGGCTAACTTCAAATCTCATGGGCATTTCTGGGAGGATTCTGGATGGTTAATTCAGGAGGACGATTAAAACAAAAAAAGTCAGGTACTGATGCTGTGCTGGCAACACACAAATACCTGGGGAATAAGGGAACAGAAATATGAGATGAGATTTTCATGGACTTGCCTCGCGTTTGCCACAGTTTCTTTATACTCCCAGTTCACTTCTGCTGTGGTCTGACTGCAGGTCTGATGCCTCACTGCTTTTGACCTTCCCACAGACAAAGAAAATGCACTTTGGCCATACATGAAACACAATTTGGTGTCTCCAGACAGGAAACTCTCTCCCCACTCAGATGCCAAGCGTTGGACTCGAGTTTCCTGGAGCAGTGCAAGCCACGGAGGAGCAGCACGGAGGAGTTTGCTGGGGTTTCCCAGACACATCTCCCCCCTTCCCCACCACCACTGTGCTCCCACTTGGCTCCAACTGCTCGGGAGGCAAATTCCCAGTAACCTCCATGGCCCCAGCACCCCTGGGCCCATCCCAGTGCTCGTGTCTACTGCAGCTGGTACCCAAATCACCTGGGAGAGTTCTGGCACTGATATTTCTTCGTTTTTCCTACCCAGAAAGATGCAGGATTTTGGCTTGATGATGTTATCACCTGATTTTTAGAGGTGTTTTCTTAGCTCCTCTGAATTTTCTTTCATTCCTTCATTCAGGGGGCTGGGATATTTATTCATTTAAGGTCATGTCTGCAGGCAGCCTGTGGTAGCTGAGATCTCTGAAGGTTGTTTTGGACACTGGCAGCCTGGTTTGATGGACAGGAGCTTTGGATCCATCTCCTCCTGTTGCTAAATCCCAGTTTGCACCAAAGTCATCGGGCAAAGATCCACGGATTCCAACTGAATAAGACAATTCCTCCTGCACAGCTTTGGAATCACTCCATGAAAAAACCAGAATGACAATGCACTGATTGTCATTCTCACACTCCCATTGATTTACACAGGTGACCAATGGTGATGTATTTATGAGAGATTTACTTCATTCCTCTCCCAGAAAGACTTTCTTATATTGTCTGGAAAAAAATGCTTCCCAAAATCTGAACAATTGCTTAAATATCAATGGCTTGAATACTGGTAGATTTTCCTTATCTTTATTGTAAGAATTGTGGTTTATTATGTAACAACCCCAGAAATCCCTCAGTAAGAGTCAAGCTGTTGTTGTGGGAATTGAGCCTGCTACCAGAATTCCCCAGAAAATCACTGAACACCCCCACGGGGAGCCTGCAGTCTGCAGAATTAAGGCTCTTCATAAATTTACTCCTCTCTCTTAAATTAAGCTTAAGAATTAACATGAAAATTGGATCTGGTAACTTCTCTTGAGCAAGGCTTGAAAAATAAGTGAAAAATGAGAGAAATCCACTTGTAGAATTTGGGCCAGCCGTGATCCATGTCTGGGAATTATTCTTGGGCCAGTGCTGGCCCAGATTAACTCCTTCATCACTTTCTCAGGACTTACCTCTGTACAGCCTGAACTATCAGGGTCACACCTCAAACTCTGGGTTAGATTGTCCTGAAACAGAAATAGGGAAGAAAAAACCAACACAAAACACAACAACCAACCGAACAAAACCCAACCAGACAACCAAACAACAAAAAGATGAGGAGAAACAATATAAAACCTTTGGTTTGGGGCCTCTCTCTGGTGTAGGACTCAGGGAAGGATCCCTGGCTGATGCTGTGCCACACACAAGCTGAAACTGTGATTTATTGCACTTTTCACTTGGCCGTTCAGAGTGGAAGGAACAGGAACAGGCAGACTTGACTTTTTAAAATGCAAATGAACCAGAACCTTGAAGGGCCTTGGAATATTTTCCTAACTTCCTGAAGCCCATAAAGCTGTGTCTCTGAGATTATGTTATGATGGGAGACCCCCAAGAAGCAGCAGAATGAAAAATGGCCCGGAGCTGTTAAGGGCAGAAATGGAGCCCAGCTCTGGATGGGCTCTGACTGGGAGGTTCCCTCCTCCCGAGCCTGCTGTCCCCGTGATCCCACATTTACAGATCCCATCGATTCCATAGTGGTTCATTGGCGCTGTGCCCTCGGAGGAAGAAGACAGGAGGGTTGAACTGTGAGGAGCCCTGAGCTCTGAAAACTGCTGAGCTCCACCATCTGGGCTGCTCCGTGGCGAGGAATATGCTTTATTGGCATGGCTTGGAGGTTTACAAGCAATCTTCTTGAAGTTTTAATGGTTGCTTGGGTGATTTATCCTGTCTTGAGAGTCAGTGCTGTTAGGAGGCACCCAGTTCTTGAGCTCTCGCTTTCCTTTATTATGAAAACCTTTAATCTTTCCTACATGTACCATAAATAACCTCGTTATGGCCACACAGAGAAAATGGAACGGTCCCCATGTAAGTTGGGACTTTTTGCTTCACACTTTTATGAGCTGCTTTAACTTCACGAGGGGGATGCTTAATATACAGCAGCAGGAACTTGGAGTCTGAGGAGTAGGAAAGTGTCATATTCAATTTTGTGGCTTTGCAGCCCTCAGGCCCAGCACCATTTTCCAGGCAGGACTGCTGGCATGGACACAGGCACTGCTTCCTCCAAATTCTCCAGGGCATCTTGTGCTGCTTCTCCCAGTGGCTGCTCCAGAGCGTTTGGTACCTCAGTATCTGCTACCTCAACCTCGTATTTCTCTCCCATGTTATTTAAATCTGTTCGGTTTGGAAGACAAAGGGATACCTTGGGAGGCTGGGATGCCCTGACAGAGTTAAACTAAAGGCAGGAGAGTTGAGGTTCACAGCAGGAGAAACGTTTCACTCAAGATTTCCCCTGCATGTGTTTCAGACCAAATCCACAAAGGCAAAGGAGCTGCAGGAGAAGGGAAGGTGGTGCTGCCCCTTGGAGGTTGGCTGTATCACCTGTTTATATCGGCTGTGTCACCTGTTTATATCGGCTGTATCACCCCTTTATATCAGCTATATCACCCCCCTTTATATCNCCCCTTTATATCAGCTGTATCACCCATTTATATCGTCTGTATCATCCCTTTATATGGGCTGTATCACCCCCCTTTATATCGGCTATATCATCTCTTTATATTGGCTGTATCACCTCTTTATATCAGCTATATCACCCCTCTTTATATCACCTGTATCACCCCTTTATATGGGCTGTATCACCCTTTTATATCAGCTGTATCACCCCTTTATATCGGCTGTATCACCCCTTTATATCGGCTGTATCACCCTTTTATATCGGCTGTATCACCCCCCTTTATATCAGCTGCATCACCCCTTTAGAATGGCTGTATCACCCCGCTTTATATCAGTTATTTCACCCCTTTATATCAGTTATATCAACCCTTTATATCGGCTGTGTCATCCCTTTATATCGGCTATATCGCCCCTTTATATCAGCTGTATCACCC
>VZTG01004172.1:368283-426269 GCA_013397845.1 Melanocharis versteri
CCCTTTATATCAGTTATTTCACCCCTTTATATCAGTTATTTCACCCCTTTCTATCCACATCCAGGACAGCCAGGCAATAACGGCTCGAGCACCCAGTGCTCCGGAGCTCTGCGGCTCCACAGCAGCCCTGCCTTTGTCCACATCCATCGGATGTGACTTTCTGCTCTTTGCCTCAGCTCACGCACCTCTGAAATGCAGATGACAACGTTTACTCCTCTTTGGAAGCTCTGTCAGCTCTGCAGAGAGAAAAAGGCTGCATTAATGGTCGGCTCTAATACTACTATTTTTTTTCTTTAACTTCAGTGATTCTGCCCCAGGGGATTTTCTTTAACAAAACCTCGTCCCAGTTCGCCTTTGGGACTATGATTACCACACCCATGGGTGGAAAGCATGAGCCAAATCTCCGATAAGGAGGGAACAATTAAAGAATTCGGACTGGTGCTTCATGCAAAAGGAGTTTAAATTAGCACAGAGCAGCAGAGCCTTGAGAGGAGGGATCTGTAATTGAAGCGAAGCTCTAAGTGCATCTCTTGGGCTAATTGCCATCTCAGAGATTGTAAAAAAGAGAGAGAGAGAGAGAGAGAGAAAAGCCCCGGAGGGCAAATTACAACTTTGGAGTAGGGATGGACTAAAGTTAGAGGATGCATGTGAGAGTTATGCAGGGAATTTGCAAAGGGTTGGGCAGTGTTTTATGGAACATTTGCCCTTAAGTTTTAAATCTGCCCTTGGCTGGGTCAGGGGGATGGGGAGCGCAGGCTCTGAGAGGCTTCTCTTTCTGGACAGAGGACATTCTGTTTGAGATGAGATAGAACAATCTTTAAACGAGGCCATCATTCCATTACATCAGCAATGCTGATGCCAACGCGTGAAGGCCAAAGCCAAGTCCCCAGTCCCACCTGCAATATTCCAGCTGTGCCTGGGAGATTTCCCCTCCTGCCCAGAGCACAGACATTGTCCCCAGCCAGAAACAGGACCCAGAGCTGACAGAGCAGTGGCAAACTGGCAAACCCCCACAAACAGCATTTTAGATAATCCCAGCTGGCTTCATTAGCACCAGCTCACACCTCTGGGAAGTGCATTAGTACCCAATGTGGATGGGGATGCTTTATCAATATGCCCAGTAAGTTGGTTAAAATCTAATCACAAACCTATACTGTTGAGAATTCCAGAGGTTCAGATTATTAACCCAATCCATTCGCTTTGTGTCCCACTTTGTTATCTTTTCTCACAAAGGGATTGAAGCAATTTGGTAAAGAAAGCACTTTTTTTCCCCTAAAAATATTTGCAGCACCTAATACATTCAAAATCTGGGATATTACAGAAGTGTTTATGTACTCCTGCAGTATGGAATAAACACTTCAAATTAAATCAGGATCTTAGTTGTACCTTGCTATGGTTATCACAAAAATGTGGATAATTTTCTCCTTTGTGAAGCTCAGTGTGATCCGTGGATGACTAAGGGACATGTGGTGTCAGTAGTAAACTTGTTATTTTTTCCTTAACCTGAAGTGACTCTGGTAAAGGGAGTTCCATGAATGACGCACAGGCAGCAGTCCTGGTGCATTTCCAGGCTGGGAAGTTGGCTCTGGAAGCAGCAGCAGGGGACTGGGCTATGGGTACAGAAACCCAGCACAAAGGAAACACATCTGGGCTTGCTCCCTCCCCTCGAGTGTATCCACAGGGAAGGGATCAATAACCAACCCTGCAAAGCGAATTAACTTCATTTTCATTAGTGGAGAAATAGTCTCTTGTGGGGGAAAGCAAACCCAGCCCCAAGCCCAGCCTGATCCCCATGGCAGGAGAGCACTCAGAGCTCTGCTCCACCCCAGTTTGTGCTGCACTGAGAGGTGATCAGGGCTCTCACTCTCCTGGCTCAGGCTAAACTTCTTCCTTGTGTGCGAGGATTTCACCTCCAGAGGCAATTTGCCGGGATAAAGGCAGATTATACAAGTTAGCAATATATTATCAGATGTTTTCAGGTACTCTTGCTATCGAGACAATCAGTTATCGACCTTAACAAGCTGATCCCACAGACGAATGTGCCATAATCTCCCCAAAAGTTAATGCTCCCTCTTTGGGGCTCCCACCAGGTCCACCTGTGGCTGAGGCTGGGGCCACACAGTCTGTGAGAGCTGTTTACTTTAACCCAGCAGCATATTCCCATAAGTCTGGGGCTGTTTCCCAATTTTGAGGATGGTGTGGGGAGGGGATTGGGAGCTGATGATAACGGGATGGAGGAGATTAGGCAGCTAAGCCATCCATTTTAGTTCCAGTGATCAAATTTCACAGTCTTTATCTGAAGCACTGCCCAGCTAACTCTTCGAGTGAGGATAAAATGAGGGAGTGCAGCTATAACCAATAACTTAATGCCTGTTGATCACCACCACAAAATCGCCATCTACCCAGAGGTGCTGGGTCTGTGTGCTTGAGCTGCAGAGTCTGATCTTATAAATGTTTATTCTTGTTATCTGCAGAATTACTTATGGCAAAAAGCTCTGCTCCCAGTGGCGATTGCAATCTCGGTGCTCACAGAAAGCATCAGGCAGAGAGATGGGGTTTGTTAAGATCCCTGCAGATACCAGGAGCAGATTCTGCTCTGAGGCAAACAAAATGCTCGAGGTTTGAGCAGCAAATGCTGTACCGGACCATTAGGTAGAAATTTCTTATCAAGAAGAGTTAAAAACCAGCTCAGAAGAATTAAAAGTCAGTGTTGCCCAGACATTTTACAAGGAACTGTAAATGCTTAATACTGTGGGTGCAAAATGCTATGAAATACAATTAAATGTTATTAAGCTTTTTTATGGTAAGAGGGAACTTTTTCTTACAAATAGTTTTTAACTAGCAGCTTTACTTGTTTATCCTCAAAAAGAAAGGTCTTTACATGTTGCATTTGAAACTGAAAATGCAGCGTTATACATATTAACATTCTTTGAAAGCTCCCAAGAGTTTTCCAGACCTCCCATAGGTACCCTGAGGGGAAAATCAAAACCACATATGGGGAAGTGTGGGGGTGAGAAGAGAAAGAAAAGTTAGTTCCACGTGGATTTTAATGCATCTGATCTCAGGAGGCATTAAACAAACAAAAAAAAAAGTGCATTTTACAAGGTGAACACTGTATTGATTTGAGACTTTTATATCAGAAGGAGCTCAATTAATCTGATTCCAATTGACTGACAAAACATCCCCACCTTTCAAAACCAGAAGCAACTACCATAGCAACAAAACATAAATAACTGTACACAGCAAAGCCCACCATAACAAAAGCTAATGATGTGCATTGTTAAAAATGGAAAAGGCTTTAGCTGAGGTCCCCAAAGCTTCCGAGGTGTTCACAGCAGTATTTCTGTCCCAGGAAAGGCTCGAGGTCACTTTTAAATACAGATGGTGATTTGATCTTTGTTGTTATTTTATTCTAATGATTACATGCTCTATAAACAGAACTAGACAAGTCATGTTTCTTGTGAACTGCTGAAGTAATAAACAGGTTATTTGAATTAACCCTGCAGGACTGACTGGAGGGAGGTGGAACGAAATGAGAAGGTGGGGAGGAAAGGGGAGAATTCGGTACCGAACACACAAAACCTGCAGGTCCCTGTGCTTTGCTGCGAGGCTCAGGAGCTCTCATGTACCATGTTAGAGCTCACACAAGTGGCATTAATGGCGTTTTTCCAAGGGTTTCCATGGGCACTGGCACCGTGCGTGCCCAGCTGGGACGCTGCCAGTGTTGCCACTGGTATTTGTAACCCAGAAATCTCTTTTTTGTTTGCATGCGGAGGGAGAGATGTGTGATCTGGAGTTCTTTCTGTTAGTTGGCCACCAGAAGGTGAATAATGCACCTCTGTATCCGAGTGCCCTCAGCTGCCACCCAAAATGAACAGAGAAATTCAGGGAGTACTGTAGGGCTAAAGTCAAAAACTTTTATGCATATTTAAACACATTAAAATCTAATTTTCAAACGAGATTAGAATAACTGATTTCCATTATTTTGCTGTAAAGAAACACCACAAACCAAACCCATGAGAGCAGTAACTTCTGCCCAGTTTGCTGAAAAGACATGACCAACAATTTGGGCTCCAGGGCTACCCTGGCACTGCAGAAATGGCAGGAGGTGCCTGGCAAAGGACTGTCCCCTCCTCCAGGGACCTTTACAGAGACTCTCACCCACACAGAGCCAGGACAGGGATGTGACCATGAATCTGCTGCTGCCCAGGCACCTGCTCGGCAGAACATGACTGAGACCTTCCTCACTCTTCTCTCAAAAAGGAATTTCTGGAGCGGGAATGTTTCCTTATCAAGAGCAGCAGCAGCTTTCAGCCAGGCAGACTCATGACTGCTGGATCAGATAAAGCAGCTATGGAATTTATATGGTCCCCATTAGGGAGTAGCTGAATATGATGTGTCACAACAGCAGGCTGACGTTGGGAAACATCGAAATCGGCACATTTCCCTGCACAGGGGGGGAAACTGAGGCAAAGGGAGCAGCGAGGTTGCTCCAGGTTGCCCAGGAAGTTCCCAGCTGAGGGAGGGCATGGCCATGGGCTGTGTGTCCTCAGCCAGCACGGTGTGAGCGTCCTTTCCCTCTGCACTGCTCCTCCCAAAGGAGCCCTGCGGGGTTTCCATCAACGCCGGTGCCTGGGGAGCTGTGCAGAGCTCAGGGGGTCTCACAGCCGCTGGATGAGGGCTCTCAGAGCTCTGCAAGGGGCCACACGTGTCCCTGTCATGCCCTGCACAGAGCCCGTGCTGCCTCCTGTGCCGGAGAACAAATAATGGATTCCAGCAGCATCATCCCCAGGCTGGATTGCTCCTGCTCTGTTTGGTGCAGCGCAGGGTGAGGCTGGCCTGGAACTGTCCAGCTGCTCTTCCCGGGGGGTTTGGGATCTCGAGGGGCAGTAAAGACACCAGAGGGCTGGGCTGGGGCAGAGGCAGCTGTCCTGGCAGGAAACATGGCTCCCAGACACCAACACCCTTGGCCATCACCAGCCCCACCTCCCAGCTTCTCCCCTCTCTCACCCCACGCGTCGGATGAGTTCTACAACTACATATTATTTATAGTCAGAACAAGCCAGTAGCTACTGTGTGTTTCTAGCACTATAAATTGAATGAACAGATTGTCCTACACCACCTTGTTAAGCCCCAATGCTGCAAACTCCTCTTTCTACATTGATCTGACCTACCAGCTAGTGTTCATCAACAGTAAATCAAAAGTGTGGTCTAAAGTACCTGTCTTCATAAAGTAAACAGTAGTGGGCTACCAGAAAAAGGTACAGATTGGACGTATTCCTTTGAAATGAAATACTCTACTGGTGGCTCTTGAAAATGCTTATTGAGGGAAAATAATAATCTCATCTTCTTCAATATACTTTAGGTATGCATTTAGGCAATTCAGAGCTCAAGAGTATGAACATCCCCTCACACTGGAGGTGTTTGTTAATCACCATCTCAGCTGACTTGCCATGTACATCATTAATATTTTGATTCATCCGGTTCATCGCTGGGAGCTGGGAGTTGAGCACTGGGATCTCCGTGTGCCCTCTGCACAGAACTGAGCACCAAACCTCCCCGAGGCACTGATGGAGCCCCCAGGGAGCTCCTGGAGGGACATCCCGGCCCAACCCCACAGTGCTGCTGGTGTCCCCAGGCTCAGAAGGCTCTGTCCCTTCCCGGGCAGCCCTGCTCTCTCCGTGGCTCCCTGCAGAGGGGTCCCCACCCCAGGGTTCCCTTCTCGGCTGAACCAAGCTCTGCCTCTCCCTGCTTACTGCATGACCACAATAACGGCCCGAGGAGCAGCTGAGCCCCCGAGGAGCGAGGAGCACTCTGAATTAACCCCAGAGCTTTGTGCTCACGCAGAGATCTTATCTGCGCTCAGCAAAAGTCATTTCTGTGCGAGAGGAAGAGATAAGAGGACATGAAAAACTTCAGACGTGTATTTCCACTGCTCGTGTTTGGATGTACAGGGCTTTAAAGTGTTACAGGGCACTTTCTTAAGAGATATCACAGAAGATATTGCCCGTCTAATCAAAATTTAAGAAACGGGCTTGCTCAGGCAGCAAATTAGAAGTTGATAGACAGCCCCAATGAAGTTAGAATTATTTGTATTTTAACAAAAAATTGCCAATAAGTAATTGCTTGGTTTTGGTCATACTAAGAAACAGGGGCTATTGAATATTTAATAGTCAAAGTGTAGCTATACAGAGTGAGAACACACATGTAATACGGATTATATCATCATATGGATGTTGTAAATATAGAAATTAATCCAGACCCTACATCTCTAATCTCCCCTTTATTTATTTTTTTAAAGACAAATATCACGTTTATGTGACTTAAAAACCCCAGAATACTCCTCCTGAAAACTTATGAATCCTGTCTTTGTTCCAGGTGATTGTAGCACTTCAGAATTGGCCAAACCATTTGGTGTGTGCGTGCGAGAGCAGAGAATGAATTTTATTACAGCTACAAAACAGATTTTCGGGAGTCGCTGAGGAACTGCGAGCACATGAAAGGGAACCAGCTGAGATCTGTGCACTGCAAATTGTTTCCCCGTGATTAAACTATTTCATCCTCAGGGCTAACATCCCTGTACTTGTTTGGCAACAAGTGATAATGTCGGCGATAAAAGTCCCTCCTGGATGAGCAGGGAAGGATGAGAACAGTTATTAGTACCTTCTTTGTGGTTAGTAACCACCTCTTTGACAGGTATTTTGTAAAGTACAATGAAATATGATTAATTTAAATCATAATAATAATAAAAAAAGATTAACATTGTCCTACTGCAGCATTGCAGAAGCTGGTGATGTGTCTCTAGAGTTCTGCCTAGGGAAGAATGCTGAGAGCACTCTGTTGGTATTTAAAAGGTACAGTGTGTGGCTGTGTTCCAGTCTGGAGAATCATTTTTGCTTCATTAATAATTTCTTTGGCTTAATTAGAAATAATTAACGCTGATTATTGCTTAGTACTCACAGCAAAACCTACAGCCAGCTACTAAACTTATAATTGACTCCTCCACAGAGGGAGAGAAATATTGCTTATTGCCCAGGATAAAAATTAATTAATGTGTTGAACAAACGTTGTTCATTGCTTTGCTTATCTGCTGTCAATTCCTGACTCGTTTTACAGTGCTACATTTTGGACAGAGCACTGCAAACCTGTGGGCCTGATTTTCCCAGGTGAGCCCAGCCCGAAGCTGCACATTCGTGTTTTGCTCAGGTCAGTGGGAATTTGAAGCGTTCTGTAACTTTGCAAATCAAATCACAGTTGCAGGTGCTGTCAGCCTGAATTTTGACCAGTACTTAAAAATATAGTTCGAGCCATCTTTACAAGCATTCCTGAATAAAGGCTTAATTATCAATTCAAATGTTCGTTTTCAGCCATCCAGATTTACAGTTTAGGCTTCATTTGCGTGAGTGTGAACACTTTGAAATCACCAGTTTCAAGAAGCACAGATAAGCACAAAGAAAGCTTTTCTGAGGCATTTAAAATCAGATAGAGATTTGAAAAAAGAAATAATCACAGGAAGGCGATAGCAATAGGGAATCACTGCTACAGGAATCGGAGCAGTTGGACTCCCAAATGCTGCTGGACATAAAGCCCCCCTCATCCCAGCATCCGTGTGGGAGCCCGTGAGGCTCCTGGGAAGCTGCTGCCTCGCCAGGGAACGTTTCTGTGCAGCCTTTTCAACAGCAGAACTTCTGCTCCTAAACGGTTTTCAAATACAGTTCATTTTCATGGCATGATCTTTAATGAAAAGTGCCTGCTGAGTGCAGTACAAACCATTTGGTGCCCCAGTGTCAGGGGAGGAAAAGAACAACATTCGGTAAAGCTGAAGGTTTTTATTATCACGTCGTAAATGAACAAATGGCATCTGTCAATACAAAGGAGCTCATAGGGGGTATAGAAAGGAAGCTTAGTTATTACACTCAGGGTGTGCTGCTGAAGTGACAAACTGGAGTTTTATTAACATGCCAGTTATAGATCTCCTCTTCCTCCCCCACCGCCCCAGCCCTTTCCTTTTACCTCCCTCAATTTGGTCCATACCAGCCCTGCTGTAAAATGAGCTTTGCTCAGACAGTGCTCACCAGCTCGGCCTGGAAGTCGCAATCATCACTAGGAGCAATTAAAAAGTGGGGGGCCCCTGTATTCAGAATTAAAACCGGGCCCCACATTCAGCCCTTCTTTGGGAGAGCCAGCACACGGGACCGGGGAGTCTCCAGGAGCGCTGATCCCATCAGAGCTTTCTCTCTGGGCAATAAACATCTCTCACTGCACTGATAAATGACGAAGGTGTTTATGAGCGCCAGGAAATGTTTATACCGAATGTATCAAGCCCAGGGATGAGTTTGCTCCCAGCAGCGAGGAGCTGGAGCCGTGCAGGGAACGGGAAGGGAGGCGCAGGGGGCGGCAGCTCCAGCAACAACGGGTTTTACTGGAAGGCATTAAGGTTTTCCTCATAAAAGGGTTCAGTGGCCTGGAGCAGGTGTGGCTGCAAGCTGGCAAACAGCAGCCAGGGAGGCAGGGCCCGGGGGCAGCGGGGAAGCCCTGGGGACCCCCTCCCCGCCTGGAGAAGGAAGTGGGGCTGGAAGTGCCCCCCCGAGCCCCGCTGGGACCCCGAGCCCGGCTGCAGGGTCACAGCAGGAGCGGCTCTGTGCCACGGAAAGGGGAAAGCTGGGCTTTCTCCTTGGGAAAATTGTACAATTAGACCTACAGTAGAGTGAAAAGAGCTTAGCGGGCCAGAGCGAAATCACATTGGCAACCGTGCAAATACAGGACGTTGAGCATTTTTAATGGGAGCAGGAAAATACCAGAATCACTTATGTGCTTTCCCAGCTTTTTCAAGTGCGGGGACCAGGCTGCATTTATGACCAGCGAGCATCAGAGCTGCATTTAAAGGGAGGCATGAAAGGAAGTGCCTTTCAGTTATGACAGTAACCAGCAATTTCAGTGAGACTTCCTTTACAAACTGCCCAGAGCACCAAAGCAAGCTGCCATTGCTGTGAGCTGAATGCAGGACTTTCATACTGTCCCCAAAAGAAAGGATTCCATTCAGTGAAGCCAAAAGATGAAAACAGTGAAGGCAGGACGTTCAGAAGATGCACAAACAGGTCGAGATCAATTTGCAACTCTGACTGACCTTGTAAATTCAAGGCTCACTGGTGCCTGGCAGTGCCTGGGAATGCTGGGATGGCTGTGCTCATCCTGGACTGGCCTGGTGGATCTCCCCTTCCAAGGGAACATCTTCAGCTCCTCTTTCTAGCACTAGTAGGGTCCCCCAGGGCTTTAGGGGACATCACAGTTCCCAAAGGATGTGTTGTCCTGCTGGGGATGATGCACAAGCAGCCCCTGTTGTACCCTGGCAATGAATTACAGCCCTGAGAGCTGGAGCAAACTTGTCCCAAGTGGAAATTGTGCAGACACTGGCACAGGCTGCTTGGGGTAACACCTACTCATTCTTTGTCACCTTCACCTCCCAATTCCACCTTGCTCCGACACTGTTAACCTGTGTTAATCACGAAAAGAGAAGTGCATCTCTCAGATAGGCCGTGATATTGAAGAAAAAACCCCAAAATGTTTGATCAAAGCCGTTTGGAGGCTCAGTTATGTTTTGTAGAGATCCTGCCCTCGGCTGACAGCTCTGGGTGGGCACAGAGCCCGTTCACACCTGCAGGGAATCTGTCCCTGTGACTTGTCCACTGCCTCTTGTCACAAAGAGATTTATCAGAACCTCTGCACAAAAGCCACGTTTCCTTTCGCCCACCGACAAATTAAAAAGCCTCTTAAACCCAGAATAATCTCAGGGGTGTCACCTTTTGTAGGGGATGGCTTTATGTGCCCGTTTCCTTCTGATGCAGGCTCCTGCTTTTACAGCTTCATGACAGCAACCCCTCAGCTCCAGCTCTGCACAGGGACGGGAACAAACCAGGGCACCAGGCTGGGACTGTCCTTCCCTCTCCTCATCTCACAGGAGCTTCCCCCAGCCCTCTCCCAGCCTCCCTGCTCTGGGAACACACACTGGGCTGGCACTGAGGGAATAAATCTGATATACCCAAACCACCAGAGCACTTCTTCAGCCCTGAGTGAGCACAGGACGTTCCAGAGGTTCCCAGAATATTAAAGCAGGAATCTTGCCTGAGTAGTCACCATCCTACAGCAGAGTCACACTGGGGTTCTGGAAAAGCAGCTACCTGTGCACTGCCAGGGATGTGGTGACACTCTGAGAGAGAGGAACTTGCCTTCAGCAGAGTTTTAACTCAAAATTATCATAAAATGCTGATGAACGAGATAAAGATTTCCAGGCTGTCCCAGAAGCTTGCCTGGTTTTAGTTTTACATGGTGGGAGATGAAAGGGATTGCATGTCTTTTTGGCACAGGGAGGGCTGGGAACAAACTGCAAGGTTTGTTTCAAATTAAAAACCTGCCTCACAGTAATTTTGCTTGGTTGTGCTCAGGTCCTTTTGGTTTTGCCCACTGGAAGGGATTTGCTTGGTGAGGGAAATCTTTCTTACAAAAAGAGCAGCTGTTCCACGAACAGTGAAATTAATGAAGGTTTCCTGTATATTTTGCAGTTGGGTACTCTACAGTCCAATAAAGACTGAGCACATCAGAAATAAAAATGCTGTCTGGAAATAAAAATGCCCTTCTCTGATATCCAGCACTTCTCATGAAATAAATCACAATCTTTGAGACTTCTGCCTCCCCCTCAAATTCAGGTCAGACCAGGCAACAAATTCGAGAGTTGCTTGGGGTGAAATGTCTACAGAAAGAGACAGACACCACGTTATCACACGGGCTTCCTTTCCTGCATAAATCAGGATGAGAGGCTTTAAATTAACAATTTGTGATTTATAAAGACGTACTTTATCCCACGAGAACTAGAGGCTGTGATAAGAATACTGCCTGTTCCTGTAGGTGCCACAACGTGACCAAAATGCTCCTTTTGCTGGTTGTTTTGCCCTTGCTCGTGCAGCGCTTGGAGATGGTTAATGAGTTAATTATTGTGAATGAGATACCAGTCACGTAAAACTTGCCTATTTTCGCTCTTAATGGAGATTTATACATAACATGCCAAAGCTCCTTTTGTGGCTGATACGCATGTGACACAGTCACATGAGCAGTTTAAGCACAAAACTCTCCCCCCCAAATTGTCATGTACAAACAAAGGAAAAATCCATTCAGTTGAGAAGGGGGAAAAGCTTCAGCTGAGGGGTTTGGGGTTTTTTATTTTAACGAGAAGGTACTTTTTTGAATCATGTGAGGAAAGGGGGTTTTATGAAAGAAAGCCCAGACAACACTATCCTTATCTAAAGACCCTAAAATAAATAGGGTGAGCTGATCCAAAGAAGTTATTAACACATAAACTGTGCTGAGCACAAGCTCTGTGACCCACGGTCATCTTTAGTGCAGTATAGTGACTACAAAAGGGATATAAAATGTATGGAACTTTTTTCCCCTTTTAGCTTATGCAGTGGTAAATTGTCTCGTCCTGCTGATACATTGCTGTTTGTCATGAGTGATCTAGAAATGAAAGGAACAAACACAAAACAAATCACTGAAACATTTCACACCTCATCATCAAACCCATGTTCAGAACTCTTTTGTTGTGCTCTACCAATAATCAGGAGGGGAGAATCAGCCCATATATTTTTTATGAGAGGCACTAAAAGTTCTGCTGGCACTGGATAAATCTCTAGTATGGATTTTTGAAATCAGTAAATTTTTTTAAGAAACAAAACCAATACGGATTTATTGCTCCTAACACTTGACATCTTTTTCACCAACTTTCACCTAACAAACTTCACAAACTATTCCAAATGAGGGAAAACACTCTTGTGGGATGAGTATAACTAAACCCTTCTTGTCTTTTTTTTTCTTTTTACACAAGAAAATGGAAGCACCCAGACTATTTCTGTACATTTTCCAGCACAACTAAGAGTACGCTGGGAATCCTCCCTCTCTCTCCTCTTTGCATCTGATAAATAGTTTATTTCACCGTTTAACTGCTTTTCTTTTGCCATTCAGTGGCAGCACTGTTGGTTTTCTGGGCCAGGCTCGTTGCACTTACAGCAGCTCAGAGAAGCCCCAGGCTCACTCAGGGCACTCCAGAAGCCACACTGACCACCACGTTTAGAGTGAGAACTTCCCACAGTGGCACTGTTGAGATTCAGAATCAGAGAAATGAACCTAAATCTCTCCCAAAGCCTCTTGGTGTTGCATTAACATTGGCAGCAGCTGCACTGGTCCCGTCTGTCCCCAGGAATGTCACTGGCAGCACTGCCAGCGTGGCTTTAGAGGGCCAGGAGTTGGTGGAGAGGAGGTGTAACTCCAGGACATCCCCAGGGACCTGGTTCTGCCAGGGCCACCTGGATTCCTCAGGTTTTATTCCCCTTCCCAGGGCTTGAGCCAGGCACAGCCTCTGCGTCCTGAACTGAACAATTCAGCAAATAAAGCGATCATGACGTGGTCTCTGTTGAAATTTAGGGGTTTTTTTTCCCAGTCTTTTTCCTCCCTGTCCCCACAAGAGCTGTGCTGGCACACGGAGGTGACAGTGGCTAAGCCCAGCATTATTATATTCATATCATATAAATAACAAGTGATTAGGGGCACCTTGACATAAATTCCCTGGCAGATCCTGTGCTGGACAGAAACCTCTTGTGCTCAGGAGCAATGGAGCTCCTTCTCCTTCAGAGGTGGGGAAACAGCCTCATTTCTCAAAAAGGAAAAACTCCTACTTCCACTGAATTTGGAGAAATTTTGTGTAAATCTCTCTTCCCCTCCCTTGCTCCCCCTGCCATAAACTACTGCATTCCTTTAAGATTTATGAAAGATGATTTGAGTGAGAAGCGAATGTCTCTGCCAATGACTAACTGACCTCCCACCTATGATCATGACCCCAAACCAGATGAGCCTTTTGAAGCAATATTTTGGGTTGAGTTAGGAAATGGCAGTGTAATTGAAACGAACTCGGTGGGGCTGTTCAGCACTCTGGGAGGACAATGCCATGGCTGGGAAACCTTTGGCCACTGCTTTGTCTTCTGGACTGAACTCAACAGTCGGTTTTTCCACACGCAAGACAAGACATGAGGAACTTCTCAGACTGCAGTGGTAATAAAAAAAATGAGTCATTTAAAAAAAATTATTTCATGTCAAGAAAATAGCTTTCATCAGGTCTATAAATCAGCTGCAAATTTAAGTACTTGAAGTGTTGTTTTGGTTTTTTTTGTAGTTGGTTTTTACAGTATCTGTCCATATTTCTGGACAGGGAACACTGGGCATCCAAGGGTTTGTCTTTCAGCCTCACAAAAGGTACCCAGACCTTGAGACAATCGGTAATGCCTGGGTTAGGGACCTTCACAGGATAAAGAAGAGGTAGGAACACCAAAATCAAAAAAAAGAAAGAGGTAGGAACAAGAAAAACAAAAAAACCCAAACAAACAAAACAAACAAAAAAAAAAAAAAAAAAAGAAAGAGGAAGGAACACGAAAAACATGACAAACTGTGTGTGGAGAGCACAAATGATGACACTTCCAAATTCTCCAGAGCTGCTGAGCCGAAGGTCCCAAGCACAGGTGGAGTTTCCATGATCCCCAGGAACCAAAGCAGCTTCTGCTCAGGGTTTTGGTGGCACTGGGGTGGCACCGAGACCCAGGGGCTGAGCAGGGCTGAGCTCTGCTCCTCTCTTTGGGAAGAGCCTCCAGGGGAAAGGGTCTGAATGCTGAACAGCGTCTTCCCTTTAAAACACTGGTATTGACTGGGCAGAATAAAAACCTGGCAGAGTCTCAGAGACTGATTTCATAAAGGCATTGACTTGGGCAAGAAAGCCTGACATGAGGAGAACTCTCAGTTTAAGCCACAATGAGCTTACAGGCTATCACTAATTAACCCAATTTACAAACTGGAGCTCAGCCAGTGCCCTGGGCAGGGACAGCAGTTTGCATCATCTGAGTCTGGAAGAAATAAATTTCAAACCATGCGGTGGGGAGTGATGTGCACAGACCTCAGTGACACCAACACTCCTGACCTCCTCAGGCTTATTTCTTGCTTTCTTTTTCTTAATTTTATTTTTATTTTCATTGTTTAAGTGCTGCAGTTCAGACTCACCTTCACTCTTGCTGCCTAAAATAGGCTAAAATTCCAGATTTACTCTCTTTTTGCATGTTTTAAACAAGGAGTGGGGGGAACCCAGTGATTTATCACAAACAGCAATAAGATACAGCCACAGTGCAAGGCCTGCTTAGACATTTTAGTCATATGACCTTCATCTTTGCAAGGATCTATTGTTACATTCCATTTATTTTTGTCAATATTGACATCTGACCATGGACACAAAATGATCTTTTTTCCCTGCCTATACTCTCCTGTCCAACTTTGCATTAAGAAAGCAATTCAAAAGCCTAATGCATGGAAAGTGAATCTTTTGTATTCACTATAATGCCCAATTTTTCCTTTGGAGTTACCAAAGCTGTCCAAACAAGAGCTAGATTTTCCTTTTCAGGAGAGAATAATGGAAACTTTAAATGAAATCAGAAGGTTACTTGACCTGTTAGAAACTCTGAGGTAAAACTGATGTGAAATTATAACGTGAAGCCATGTGAGGCTGTTATATAAAACATAGGAGTGCATTATGCAATCTCATATTTTCAACAGAGCTAAAGATGAAAAGAGCTCAGAAACTTGCAGTGATTGAGCCAGCTGCTAAACTATCCTGTGTCGTGTTGTTGCCAGGATGGGAACCTGAATATGATTTTATTTCAATTTACTCCCAGTGAAAGATTGATTAGAAATAATCAATCTGTCAAAAGGCTTTTTCAAAGACCAAGGTAAAATCTTGCTGCTTGCAGCTGAATTTCCTCGATCACTTGCAGGATGAGTCCTGAGTACATCCTGCTCAGCCCAACAATATTTCCACCAAATTCCCAATCCCAGACTCCTGAACCTCAGCAGCATTTTTACATTTCAACTCCTGAAATGAGCAGTAATTTCAGATATTCAGAGTCCAGCTGTTTCACGGGCACTGGAGGTCTCTCAGGAGGCAGTGATTCCACCCAAAAGAATACAAATCCTCCCTGGAGACGTCTTCCCAACCTTTGGTGGGAGAGGACAGGGAAACAGAGGGGGGAAAAGCTGATTTTCATGCACCTCAGCAGATCTAACCCAGAGCTGTCCCACTGGACGTGTAAGAGAGAGGAAGTTGGGAATTTTGCTCCAGGTTAGCTCAGGGTGTGTTAAAGCACCAGGGCAGGGATCAAACCCTGGAACTGCTCAGAAAGAACAGCATTCACTGCACTCAGGTCTCTCCTGGCTCCCTGATGCTTTGTCATAGGCATCCCTAAAGAAAGGAGGTTGCACTGCGTGGCAAAAACAGGGGAAATTGTGTTTTCAGTCATTTTCCCATAAACCCATTAACAGCAGCCCGTCCCTGCTGCGCTGGTTCAGCAGAGCTGGGATGCCCCAGGTGCTGCTCACACTCCTGGAGGAGGAGGAATCCCCCAGCCTTGGCTCACTCCAAGTCCAGATCCAGCTCTGAATTTCGCCATGGTTACAGTGACAGAGCCAGCTAAACACACTTTTCCTTTAGGTTTCAAGAGAGAGCAGAATATTTTATGAAGATGGTGGGTAACACACGAATATTTTGCCACACAGTCATTGCAAGCTCAAGCATTTTCCAGCATTATCCGAATGGGATCACGAGTTTGGCTTCATCTGCCTTTCCCTAGGAACTTTCTGTTAAAAATATGTTATAGAAATAAAAAAAAAAAAAAAGCGCCTATTTCAACAACTTGATTTTTTTTTTAATGCACAAAAATTAAAGGAATGGGTGATACTGTCACTGCTTAGAAGGGTGTTTGCCCTTTGAGTCTTTTTGTCTTTCCACATGCATTTTGCCACCATTTCTTTGGGATGAAACTGTTTTCTCTCCCATTCTGTGCATTAGGTTGACAATACACAGAATTGCCAGACAGTTTTGTCGCTTATGCCTCAGACTTTACTCTTCCTTTGAACCCTGCTCGGCGTAAAAGAAGTTTTTCTTAATAAGTAGTTGTTCATCCTTTGATATGCACATCTGGATGTGCCTCTTATCTGCAGCATGGTAATGCTGCTTCCTGAAGATAGTGATAAAAGAACAACTGCAAATAACACACACACACACACAAAAAAGAATGAAAAAAAGAGAAAAAGACCAAAATGCTTTCAGATTTCTTTCAGAAAAATATCTGTGTGGGAAAAAAAGGGAAAACTGTCTGCCCTCATTTCTTTGGGGTTTTACAGCAGCCAAACAAACACAGGAAGCCAAAGGGAAAATGGGTGAAAAATTTACATCTAGAAATGTGTGGCATTATCAGTGTGATGAGATATAATGCATTTGAAAGCCTTATACAGCTCAGATTAGGCCTTGTTTTGAACTCAGTTTTCTCCCTAGAATAAATCACGGCAGAAATATGAATATTCCTAATTCCACCCCATATTTCCCAGTGCAGTTGATGAACTGATGAGGAGAAAAAGCCTCTGTGTTAGGACTGAATTCTTCCAGTACTTTGTGTCATGGCATTCCTTAACTTTTAGGGTAAAACTGTTCAGCACCACTTTAATCACACCCCCACCAGTTCTGCAAAGAGTTCGTACCCTCGGTTTGTTCATCTATTTTCACTGCTGGATTTGAGGAAAATGCTCGTGGGGGCAGGATCCCCACCTCACACAATGCCCTCCCAAAACGCCTCTGAAATCCCGCTGCTCCCTGCAGAAGGTGAGATCTGCCTTTTCCCCAACAGCCTAAAACAAAGCGCTCCAAAGAAAAAGTTTCCAGGGCCCAAAGTGCAGCCAAATTCACAGAAATCTCAGCTTTCCCCGCGCAGCTGAAGCGATTCCTTATCTCTGTGAATATTTCACAGCTGCTTTTCCCCCAGCACAGATCAGGAAATAGCAAATCAAACTTTTTGGTGGCTGCACTGGGTCGTTAGCCCTGGCTGCTGCATATCCTCAGCCTGCCCTGGATTGAAGGTGAGCAGCACAAAGTAAAACTGGGGATGGAGGTGCTGAACGCTCCGGGGATTGGTGCTGGACCCTTCCCAGCCTTACAGATAACAGTCATGAATTGATCCCTCATTAGTATGCAGCAGGCATGGGAAAATGATAAACTCCTATTAACACTGTCATGGCAACTGAAAAAATGGCTGCTTTGGAAGAACAAGGTCCACAACAGAAGAAAAGCAAAGGCCTCTTTCCTTTCTTCTGTTTGACATCTGTTGTTTAACATACGAAATTGTATTATAGTGCCACACACTAGCACAGGCACGGTTAAAGGTTTGGCAGTGATTGTTATCATTATCAGCTCCCATTTGCAGGGCTCATCTCTGAAATTTCCCTCTGGGCTCTGACCTGTCATACAGGATTTCAGCCCAGGGCAGAATTTATTGTTCAGATTTCGGCTGGGTTGTGGCTGAGCAGAGAAGAAAAATAAAAGTTGTCATGAATTCATTCTCCTTCGGGACAAAACCTCAGCAAACATACTGTACATTTCCTTAAACCAAGTTTGTTTAAGTCCATCTCTCAAGAAACTTAGAAGTCCACGATCTATTGAAAAATCTTGGGTGACATAATTATTTAAATCTAATATATTTGTTTATTGTAAGACATCGTTAATGTGTAATTTACATATTTTATATTAATTACAGTTCTATCATGATCTCCTGAGTTTCCTTCCAGAATAAAGAGTTTGTGCCATTTCCTCCTGATCTCGTTGTTCAGAAGGTGGATTTTTACCCCCTATGGATAATACCTCGTGTTGTACCTGCCTGTAATTCTGGTGACCTTGGGGCTCAATTTCCTTGTTTTTAAACTGAGGACAATTACCTACAGTTATAAAATATTTCATTTGTCACCCCATCCAGCACAAGAAGGGAAGAATTGTCACGGAGTCAGAATTGATTGGTCAGAGATCCCCATGGCTGATAATTACTGTCCCTTCCTCATGAGGGGAACCAAAAGCAGGGAGATGCAGGGGCTGGGACGCTGGGCTGAGGGTCCTGCCCCCCTTCCCTGGCTCTGGAGCCCTCCAGGGGCAAATTTAGCTCCTTGGAGCTGGCACAAGAGACACCTCTGAGCATGCGACAGAAGGAAAAACCCCAACCCAACAACCCGACAAATCTGTCAGCACTGAGGACCTGGTTCAGGCTCCATTCAGGTCTCATCATCTCCATGGATCTGGGGCAGAAAGTTCCTGTTGACAAAAAGCCCTTCTTCTCATGGCCTCCTGTCCTGCTTTCTGAAGATCCACTTTATTTTAACTGCAGCCTTCTCTGCCCCAGCCAACCCCACACTTTCATTTTGCCCGGGCTGCCCCTCCTCAGCCTTGGCTGCAGCAGGGCTCCAGGATTTTGGGGCACTTTTGATCCCACGTTCTGCTGTGGGACACAGCCCCAGACAGGACTGGGGTGGCTCTGACAGCTTCCTGCCCGAGCTGCAAATGGTTTATCCCCCCTGCCTTAGACAACTGCATCTGTTACCTTTGGAAAGGAACTCTGGACTAACAATGCATTTTGCTAATTATGAAATTTGTGTGAAATAAATCAGCCGGTATCTGTGAAATTCGGTGATTAGCATGTCAAAGAGCCCAAATATCATCTGCATCCTTCAGAGATCTGTAAGAAATGCATTTTTTTTTTTCCTGTGCACCTGCATCTATTAATTGCTTTCCCACAAGAACTCCCTCTCCTCGAGACTGAAGCTGTGCTGTGTGCAGATAAATGCACAGAGGTGATCTAATTTAATTTCCTCTCATTAATAGCCTTCCTCCATGGCAACATATCAACATCTCAGCTGTGACAATGAGGACACCTGAGTATACACATATTCTGTGCAGCCTCCTTATGGGCAAGAGCCTGTCAAGCTTATTAAATGAAATAAAAAGAGGATTTTTAAATGTGTTTCAAGCAGCTTATTGAGAGTTTCTTGATCCTATTTCGAGCAAGACATGGGTTTACAGGCAGTTGGAGGCAAAAGCTAAAAGACAGGCCCAGGATTTTAGCTTTTTATAGCTGCTGCTGGATCTTCATTATCCCTGCAAAGATCTTAAACAAAGGGGGAGAGGCGCTGCCTCCTCCCCGCACAGCTGAGGGTAGGAAAGGGCCGGGGCAGAGGTGCGAACCCAGCGCTGCCACCCTCCCATTACTCTCACCCAGTTGTTAACTACAATGCTGGCCTATTTAAATGCTAATATTATTTAGCATGCAACAATCATTCAGGTTGGAGTCCCGGATTTTCTGAGAGGAGAAAGAAAAAAAAGAAACTTTGAAAACATCGCCTTACTGTTCCCCAGGACGGCTCCTCACCCACGGATTTTGGGCAGGACGCGCTGGCAGTGCCTCACAGTTGATACACGGGGTTCGGTTTTTTAGTTCTTCACGTTTTCACCTTGTTACATATAGACAAGGTTTGCTTTTCTCTATTTTTCTGTCCTTTCTCTGAGTGCAGGTTTGCAGATTTTCTTTGTGTCAGATCCCATAACTCTCCTCCACTCTCCCTGTTATTTTTCAGGGGAAATTTGGAAATGGAAAGCCCGTCACAAATGGATAAAGTGCGAGGCCCAAGTTGAATCTCATCGTGTTACCCAGTTTGGGGAGAGCAAGAAGGAAGGTCACAGAGTTGGTGGCTGAGCAGTTCCCAGCCAGCAGCCTCCTCCCAGGCTGTGTCAAATATCCCAGCACAGAACCTGCTCCTCGTTCCCTTTTTCCCACTGCAGGGGCTGCGCCAGGCACACGACAACCAACACCACAGGGAATCATCACTGACACTGCAAAACAGCAACTCCAGGGCTGGCATAACACACAAAAGGGATACCAAAACCTGCTGCTGCCCAGGGAAAAGAGCAAAACCAGAGGCCTTTGAGGTGGCCGAGCAGGAAAAGAAAGTCAGGTGAAGAGCTGAACAAAACTCCCAACCAGCCCTGCAACACTGACACCCTGGGTTTAGAAATTCCTTTCCCCAAACCACTTCACTCCCTTCAACTTCCAACAAAAGAAATTCTGCAAGGGTAACTGTGCTCCCTTGGTCCCCAGTGGCTGGGGAATGAAGGAGAGGCTGCTGTGCTGGCCAGGTGGAATTGCTGCCACAGGCTGGGGGAATCTTTGCTGTACGTGAGTCACTCAAAGCACATGAGGAATTGAAGGAGCCTTAGGTCAGCTGAGCCATCTTAGAGGATGCCACACTTCCTTCAATCCCTGATGACCAGGAATTCACATCACTTCATAAAAACTGAGGGGAACCAAACCCTTTAATGAGCTGATTTCAACACTCGGGTTTTCCCTGCTCTCGTATTAATAGGGACCTTGAAGGCTGCAATGGCTGTGATAAGATATTTGGTTACATTGATGTAATGTACTTTTTCTTATCAATATGCAAACAGGACCCTAATCTATTTATCTCCTTCACATTTTATTTGGAGGATGGGGGCAAGGAGGGTTTGAAGGTTGCTTTCAAACTTTGGTATCTAATGAAACCAAGTTGACTCCTAAAGCAAATAATAATAGTGATGTGCAGAGAGGATTGTTAAATTTCTCAGTAGCATTTTCCAGGTTTTATCAAACAGCTTTTGGAACAGCTGCAGAGGGGGTTTGTGTAGGTCACCCGCTGCCAGTGCCCTTGGCAAAATAAGGGATAATAACACACGGATGTCCCTTGGGAGACCTCATGT
This sequence comes from Melanocharis versteri, assembly GCA_013397845.1. Taxonomy (NCBI): domain Eukaryota; kingdom Metazoa; phylum Chordata; class Aves; order Passeriformes; family Melanocharitidae; genus Melanocharis; species Melanocharis versteri. The sequence goes on from VZTG01004172.1 coordinate 388,964, forward strand.
GTGAGGGTAAGTACAGGAGAGTCTTCAGCTTTCCAAGGAGAGAAGTCACTTTGGAAGCTGCTGGGAGCCACTGACATCTGGACAGCTGCAATCAATTCATTTCAAGCCAACTACAGTGGTTTGGATTGCAGGAAACATTGATCTGGGTGATAACAGCTCCTCAGTGCCATCCACCCCTCCCTTTCTGTGGGCTCTCTGTTGTCCTGTGTATGACTGGAAATCCTTGGCACAGAGAGAGCTGAGAAGGGCGTTAAGAGCAGAAAAAGATAAACTGATTTTTCTTCTCCCATCTGTTTTCTTTCTTTTTTTTTTCCTTCTTCTATTTCTTATCCTCACATCGCAGCCCAGAATGTTTCTGGTCCAACAGATCACTGCCAAGTCCCACACCTCGTGCAAGTGGAAGCACAACACAAAATCTTGCACTTGCAGTAGGGAGATCAACCCCCCGTCCTCATATTTTCCTGATTCCTTTCAAGGCAGGTCCTATTCTAGTTTTATTTGAAAGATCAAATCCTTCCGTGCTCTGGGGAAAAACAACCCAACCAAACCAACCAGAAGCCACAAAAGGTAAAGGCTGTGAGCTATCGTTTCAGGCAGTGTCTCAGCAGGGAAGCCCCAGAGGCTCTCGTGGTCCATCCCCCTGAACTCCTTGCTCCCTGGCACTCACAGTTATCCCTTTCCTCTGTAGGCTCTTCTTTTCCAAATAACAGCAAATTGAGGGTGTGGATTTTCTCTCTGCTTACCAGAGGATCATTTGAAGCTGAGCCATCTAATCCGAAAGATTTTTTAGCTAAACAAAACTGCTGCATTTTATTGACTTGGACTGTGGCACGTCCCCAGAGGCTGAGCTGGGACTCGTGGACAGGCACCGAGCCCTTGGGGGGTGCAGCATCCACTCCCTGGGGTGCAACCCTCCCGGGAGGCACCAAATCCTATGGATTCTGTGTTGGCACTGCAGAATTTTCGCTGCCTCTCTCTACTGGGAGATTCACTGCACAGCTCTCAGCTCAGCACAGTGCAGGCCGCGCTTCTGTTTCATCATTCCAACAGCCCAAATATTTACTGGAAAAGTATCTGCAAGAACAATGCAGCGTTTGGCCTGGGCAAAGAACTGCACCAGCCATAACTCTGTACCTTATCCCTCTGTTTCACAGAACCATGGAATCATTGGAGTTGGAAAAGCCCTCCCAGCCCATGGAGTCCCAGCTGTGCCTGATCCCCACCTTGTCCCCAGCCCAGAGCTCTGAGTGCCACCTCCAGCCCTTCCCTGGTCACCTCCAGGGATGGGCACTCCAAACCTCCCTGGGCAGTTCCAAGGCCTGAGCACCCTTTCCATGGAGAAATTCCTCCTGATGTCCAGCCTATTTCCTTTTGTATAATAGTTACAGAACTCTCCCTTCACTCGCAGTCTGTTCTCATAATAAACCACAACAAATAATTGCAATATAACGATTCAGGGATCACAGAATGGCCTCTTTGCCAGTTAAACCTTTGGCTGCTCTGTTACTAAAAAGCAAATATTTGCATTGCTCCATCATAAGAGAATATGAAATATGTAATTCCTGCATCAGCAGCAACTCACTGCAGGGCATTTGACAAACAAATCCTGATTCTGTGACTCGTTTCACACCACGCAGGCCCCAGGTCACTGGAACCCCGAGTCTCTCGGACAGACAGACCTGTGGTCTTGCACAGATACAGATGTGAACGTTTCTGCCTTGCCACCCAGAAATGATTTTGGAGCATAACGCTGCAGAGTGTTTACAGTTGAAACACTAACACAACACGGCCACATTTCCATACAGTGTATGGGAAACACCTGGCCCTGAAACTGCTGGGCAAAAGCTGCTGTCAGCCTTCTGTTTGTCAAAAGGGTATATTTATCCTCTGACTTTTTGTCATGACCTCTGCATTCTGAAATGAATTAAAGGTTTATGTGCAGGAATGCAGAGAGCAGGAAATCAGGAAATAGCCTGGGAAATGGCTTTCCTGCCCCGTTTCACTGCTTTACGTACTGTAACGTCACGGGGAGCGAGATTCTGTCACTCTGTGCTGCCTCCCTGCTCTGGGCCATCACAGCACCCTGTCCCCCTCCTGGAGTGTCTCACACATCAATCAAAGGCCACGATTTCATTTCAGTAGAAGGCAGCAAGAGAATATTCAGATTTCAGTGGTAACTTCTGTCTGTGTTCACTGGAAAGCTGGCTGTGTTTGAGCCAGGGACACACAGTTAACACTCCCCGGGAAGCAGCTGCCCTGCACTTTCAAAAGTTAAAGCAGAAAGACCAAGGCTAGCCAGGAAACAGAGAAGTCACCCAGCACTGTCATTGTCATGAACTGATTCCTCTGAGCAGTATCCAGTGTGGAAGTAAAGTTTGTAAACTAAAAGCGCAAGAAGAAAATTGTATTTTGTAATCATTTTTTTATCAGATTTCTATCTTTTTAAGCACTACACACCAAAGAACCAGGTGGGCAAAGTGCATGACCTCTGTGGTGCTTAACAGCCTTATTGAAATGCATTGAAATACCCCGGTGGGGGGAATTGCTCAATCTGGCTCTCAATGGGAGCAACAATAAATTGCCTGAATTATTTTCTAGTTGCAACATTGAACTAAAGGATATACAATTTTAAAAAGGCTGACAAAATAATTATAAAAAAGAAACCCAAGAGGTTTTGCAGTAGCTGGATACTTTCCATGAAAACTTATTATTAATATTTTCTGAAAGCGTTTGGTGGCTGCTGCTTAGGTGAAAATGGAATCTCTGAATATCTTAAACATCAAATCTCTTTCACTCGAGAACTTAAATATGAGCATCAGGATCCAACCTTAAATCAGCTTCCCTTTGGCTTGGCAGCCTTTGGAATTAAGCAACATCTGTGGAGCTCAGTGGGACCAGGGAGAGCTCGCAGAGCAACAGAACTCAGTGGTCACTCTGAGACTCTGAATTCTCGTTATCATTCCTGCTGAATTTGACAGCAATTGTCACATGTAGGACAGTAAAAAAGGCCTTTTTCTCAGCTTTCTTAGCAACACCCCAGCTAAGACAAAAGGGCCAAATACTACAGTAAAGATGATCACAAAATGTCCATTAAAATTGTGTTCAGCTGAGCTTTTCCTTTGATAACACTGCTGCAAACAAAATCCCAATCCAACCACATCGTTCAACTCCCTCCTCCCCAAAAGCAGTCTTGCTATTTGTTCCCATATCTGGATGGAAAAAAAAAAAAAAGTAAACTTTTAATATTTTGATTTCTATGGCTTTGTTTTAAACAAATCAGCCAAATAGAGGTAAAACATAGAGGTTTTAATTTGGCTGTTTAAATAGAGCATTTGGGAGTAGCGGGCTGTTTACAGGAAGCTCCAAAACAGGAATGTATATTTTTATGCAGTAATTAGCGATTGTTTAATATAGCAACTGGGAAGGCAAGGAACAGCATAAACACATAATTGTTACCAGGCAGGGAGAAGTAGAGCATTAGGAGATAGCATAAATAGTCAAACGTGACCTCCAAAGGTCACGAGAGAACTAAACAATTTTGTCACAGCACTTGCTTATTTAAGTCAATGCAAGTCCAATTTCCTCTCTGCTGCCCTGCCTGGTATTTTATACTGTCCTGTATTATTCTCATTTGCCAGGCACACACAGGATCAGTTGTCCTGAGTACATTTACAAGTTGTGTGTGGCTGTTTAGAAGAATAATCCAGAGCATTTTGTGAGTCAAAGATGAGTATTTTGAACACAACGCCACGCAAAGCACTGAGCTGGAAATGTCCACGTTATATTAATTTCTAGCAATGATTTACTGAGGTCAATGACAATAAAAATGCAAGTCAGCTACAGAGGCATTTTGTAACCTCGTTGATTTTTTTTAACCCCCTTCGTGCTACCATGTACAAGATTATCCTGGCACTGATTAGCAATAAAATTTAAAATTTAATCTCTGAAACAAACGATTTTCCCTGAATTCATTCATGTTTTGCGCCCCCCCTCCACTCCCTCCTGAGAAAGAATCCCTTTCTATTGCAATGCAAGGCTAGGATTTCACTGTGGGGGAGTAGCCCCTATGTATGAACCACATGGAAGACAGGATTATTTGGTTACACTTTAAAACATGTTCATTTTTAGACCCTGCTCTTCACAACAAATAAGGCATTTTATCCTCATATTCTTTTGCCTTTTTTCCCCCCCTTTTCTCTTTTTTTTGTTTTTTTTAAGTTTCCTCGGAGTGATTATAAAAATCACTTATATCCTGAAGGGGAACTATGCCTCAGTGACAAAACAAATTTGCCACAAATCATTTTACAAAAGAACAGCAGGACTTTAGACCAAACTCGGGAACTGTTCCTATTCATCATTCATTTGTTTTGGAAACTCCACCCTCCTCCTGCCATGTTCAATATCTAATTGGCATTCTGACACTTCAGATAACTAAACATCTGCTGCATGGATGCTTCTTAGAAGTCTTTTGTTCTGTAAGTTGGAGTTCAAGGGATACAACTCACCGATACACTACATTCGTGCCATTGTTAGGGCAACTACTCTTCCTGAATGGAGAGAAAACAGTCAAATAAAAGCATTTTGCACAAATACTTCCCCCCCACCCTCCTCCTGATCAGCTTCCTAAGGGGTTGGTGTATTAAAATTCAGATGTCAGAGTTCTGCTGCTTCTTGGCTATTTCTGCACTTTAGGAAGTCGGGGTCTTTGCAAGCCTCCTGTTAAGAGCTGTTGACAAAAGGTTAATTTCTGTTGAAGTGACAAGGAGGGTTCATCACCAAACAGAGCTGGATACAGACTCCATTTGCTTTTTTTGAATTAATATAGTAGTTCAGTGGATGTAAATGAACAAGGTGTGTATCCGCCCCCCAGTGCTGCTGCCGGCCCCTGGCAGCTCCTGCTTTGAAAGCAGTTTGGAACTCTCAGATCAAAAGACGCAGTAGAACCGTGAAGCAATATTTGGTGAATCAAGAAATAAATCACAGGCGAAATTTTGTGAGCAAGATTTGCGTGTTTCTGCTGCTAGGTGCTCCTTAACCTAAAGGCTTAATTATCTGCTGCATCCAGCCAATACTGTGAATGGATTATCTGTATTTTAGTGGCTTCCAGAATTTTCAGAGCAGCCTCTGTGTGCTGGGCCCTGAGGAAAAAGCCATCACGCTCATGCCTCCATGGAAGGACAAGACAGGCAGAGCTGGGACAGGAGGAAGGCACGAGTTGGTGCCTAGGCTGTGATGCGTTTGAGTAAAACCGAGCCTAAACCCCACAGCGACGGGCTCCTCCTTCTGCTCCACCATCAGTGTTTCACAAAGTGGCTCCTACTTGACTGTGGCTGGTTCTGACTCATCCATCAGCCATCCCCTATTCATTCCTACGGAAAGGACATTCCCTTCCCAAGCACGTCCCTCCTTGCTAGAAACAGGTTTTTAAATGCCTAAAGGAGCTGGGCAAAGAAATCCCCCAAGGCCCAGGGAGGTGCAGCAGTCAAGCGTGGATGTGGATGGACTCCAAAGGCTCTGCCAGGCTCAGCAGCTGCCCAGCTGTGCCACACTCCCCTGCCTGCCCACATTCCCGAGCCATGCCTGATGTGGTTTTTTCTTTTTTGTTTTTCCTTCTGGAAATCTAACACTCTCTGACATCAAGTTGCTGTAAACTCTGTGAGGCAGGTTACAGAGGAAGGCACTGCTGAATGCCCCTAAAAACCCATTGTGCCCACGCTGCTGCATGAAAAAGACTGCTGAATACACTGCATAGGAAACAACTCACGTCATTGTCCTCCTGCGCACACAATCACTCAAATGATGCATGTAAATAAGAGATTTTATAGGCACATTCACTTTGCAAATCCTTCCCATCTATTCCAAAAGAGCCACATTGTAAACATTAACAGGCTGATCGTAAGCCTGAATTTAGCAGAAAGGCTTCCAGTAACACATGAGTGGGACTGAATTAGCCAGACTTCTGTATTCCAGATACCTCACTGCCTATCAGCCTTGGCCCTGGCAAGCGTTCAGTGTACTCAAAATCTCTGCTGTAACATCTAAATACACTGGCCAAGGAGCAGAGGAAGGGGACAAAATCGTGCTATTTGTCCAGACAGAGAGAGGGATCGAAGAAAAAAAAATCATAGCTATTTATTCAAATTAATGTCTCAGCAGGAGCTGACACAGAACGGTTAGTTCACAAAAATATGTTTGATACTTCCCAGTGCTATTTTTGAGGAAAGACTGGGTAGTTATGAAGAGCCAGATGGGACAGGTGAAGGTGGAATAGCCACTTCTACCTCCAGATAACTACAGCCAAAAGTGATCTTGCCCCTTGTCAAAGGCTGATTTAATTCACTGTAGGTGAGCCCAGACTGGCAGGATGGAATTCGCATATGGCTTTGAGAAATCTGGATTTAATTCCTTGTTTTCCTAAGCAAAATCTCTCTTGATCTTGGCCAAGTATCTTAACGACTGGATTTTCAATATGTATCATTCGGTGCTGCTGAATGCAAAAGATGCTTGTAACAGAGCATGAAACAGCAAATACATCCCATTTCCCTTCGCTTTCTCAGAGGATCTCCTAGTACACCACCAGGATAATTAAATCCTCCAAGTAATTTTCCTGAAACTGCCTAGCTGGAAGAACTCTGCCGTGGTCGTGCTCGGAGCCCTGCGTGCCATGGCTGCAGGCTCTGCTCTCAGGCTGCTGAGGCCAGGCCTGTCCTGGGCAGAGCTCCCAAACCCGTGTGATGGCTCCCAAACCCGTGTGATGGCTCCCAAGCCCGTGTGATGGCTCCCAAACCCGTGTGATGGCTCCCAAACCCGTGTGATGCCTCCCAAACCCGTGTGATGCCTCCCACACGTGGATTTCCCCAGTTGTTGGCCCAAAGCATCACTTGAGCCGCTTTTCCTCTCGCTCCGTTCCCTCTCACGCCCGCCCTCACATCCTCTCACTGGATCGCTTTCTGGACGTGGCTGTTGGGGCCTTCTGTCAGTCTGTCCAACCCACTTTCCCTTTTCTCCCCCCTGCCTTTTCTCTCCTTGTAAAGAAGAGAGATGAACATCTATGTCAATGAATCCCTGACCTACATAGGCTGACCCTGAGGAGTCAGAGATAATACACGAGAGTAAATGAGGTCAAAAATGGAGAAAAGCCCCCACACGGTGAACTTCCCGCCGCGGTTTCACGGCACTGGGGCTTCCTGTGAATCCCCCGGTGCCTGGTGAAGCTCTGTGGTCTTTCAGCTGCTTTAGGCAAATTTTTGGGCAAGTTTTATAGCCAGGAAGGGTCACCCTGGGGAAGATAAGGGGAGATCTCCCCGTGCTCTCCCTGCTGCACCCTCGTCAGGGCTGACGCGCTCGAGCGGACGTGACAAACTTGGTTCTGCTGGGGACAATGCTGGGGATGGCTCTGGAGGGGACCCCACTGTCCTGCTGGGAAACTCAGCCGCACCCCAGGACCACCTCACCCACCCCGAGGTGCCCGTGCCCAGCCAGGGAAGGCCCGATCCTGGATAAATATGGATAAATTTGGGTCTGGAGACAACCACACAACGTCATCCATGTGTTAAGCTGCTCGTACCTGGCAACGAGTGCCGCATGGAAACGTCCCAAAGCATTTCATCTGGATCACACAGCCATGGACAAAAAGAAGGAAAAAAAGGAAAAAGATCCTTTCACAAAAGAAGTCTGAGCAGTTTTACCTGTTGCTGGCAAAGCAACAGAGTCAGAATCATATATATTCACCCCCAGCATGGAACAGGCTCCTCTGCTGCTGCTAACACAACATCCAGGTGTTAGGCCTCAACCCCACTTCAACTATTGTTTATTGCCATTGCATGGATTAATCCCTGCTGTCAGTCCAGCCTGCGAGATGCTCTCAGAAAGAAAGGTCTGCATAGCATCACGAGTGTCAGATCCTGCTTTGATACACTTTATCTTCCCTTATCCCTTCAAACTCACCATGACTACTCTGCCTGACATGCTAAAAATGCTTTAGAATTGGTGCATATAGGCTAAACTCTGGTTTCAGGGGAAAAAAACCCTGCCCACCCCCACTTTTCTTTTTCCCCCCCTTTTTTGACAGAAATCATTGTTGATCTGATAAGAAGTTTGTGGAGGATCCAGTTACAAACTGAGAATCCCCAGAGTCGGTGATTCATTAGTAGTTATCCTGGTGTTACAGGAAGTAAACAGCTTTTAGATGTGCATTTTGCATCTAATTATGTCACAGTCCACTGGCCTTCTCAAAGGTGTGTTGTTTTTCAGGGTAATACATTAAAGATAACAGATTTTACAACAACAGCTGGGAAAAACAAAAATAGGTAAGGCATGGAAGCTTTGTGAAAGAAGTGGGAGATCTTCGCTACACGAAGGAGACAACTGGGTGTCATTTGGAAGGATGTGAAACTTTATCCAGCAAAAAGGGGGCTGGCAAAGCAACTCTATTTTTGTGCTCATATTCACCTTCCAGAAAGATCCTTACTCCATTTGCGTTTGTACTTCATCACTAAATGATTAATTGTAGTGGCTTTGTCCTGTTCTCAGATTTATCAAAGCAAACTATTCTGGATTTACATCACAGCACGAGAAGACAGAGCTGAGCCCACTGAGATTTCACCCACGAGAAGTTTTAGTTTGCTCTGGGGGTCAGACCTGAATTGCTGGGTATCCAACACTAATGCCTTTTATTTAATGGGAATTATCTCTCTTGTTTTACCCGAGTTTTTAGGAGCCCAGGCAGCAATAGGCTGGATGCCAATGCACTGCTCCCACTGCTCCCAGGCTTTTCCTGCTGGCCATTCCCCAATCCATCTGGTCAGGACTGTCCCTCACCCCCTCCAGCACAAGAGTGGCCCTGGGGCTGGCACCACCCTGCTTGTGACAGCACTGGGAGCAGCACAGAGTGGGGCTGGTGCCCCAGGCTGTCACCAGCACCGGGCACGGAAGAGTCTGGGCATATGAACGCGGATCACTGAATCCCAGACCCAGAAGGAGCCACAGGAGAAGTCAAGGAGAACAGGCTGTGGGCCAGCAGGAAGGGAGAGATGCTCCTGCCGGCACAGCCTGCCCTGCCCTGGCACCATCGGCACTTCCAGGATCTTCACTTCTGTTCAGAGATGCTAAAAAAAGGAGGACAGCCCAGTTTGGATGCAAACAACGACATTCCTTTGAATGCTGTCCAGGATGTATTTAAGTAGGGGATGACTGATCCCATTAGTCTGCTAAATCCCAGACTCAGGGGTGCAGGGAGCAGCATTCTTAAAAAACGAGCAGTTTTATCTAGTTTTGCTTTTAGCATGAAATTAAATGAATACTCTAAACTACACTAAGATAAATCATAATCTGATAGGGAATGAAATTCAGAGGCTTCGTTAAAGCACTTTTCCTCTGTCATACCTCCTAAAATTCTGTCACCCACATGCCAGGAAATTGTTTGGTGATTTTAAAGCACTCATGCATCCCTTTCCAATTTGGGAGACTTCTGGTCTGTCATTTTGGCCTGTTTTGGTTTGCTGGTTTGCCCTGACCTGAGCAGTGCTGTCAGACTGCCTGCCTGCTCTTCCCAACCAACTCCAACCATCTCTCCAAGAGCACCAGCATGAAACACCTCCCTCCTTTGCCCAGGGCTTCCCCGGAGCTCTCTGTCCTCCTGCCCAGCACAGCACTGCCCACTTCAGCTCTTCCCACCCTGGGCAGCAGCTCTGAACACCCGAGTGCCCCAGTCCCTCCCATCTCAGAAGAGAAATTGAGATTTCCTTCCTCATCCTGGCAGGGCACTGCCAAGATCTTCCTGCTGGGTGTGAAATAGTTCAGATATGCTGATGGAGAGGCTACAGAAGGCCACGTTCCTGTTCCTCCACCTCTGCAGCTGGACCCTGGCATTGCACACAAGACCTGAATTTAAGGAATACCTGCGTTTTATTTCCACTTTTTAAAAGCAGCGTTTCAGTAGCACAAACTGAACTAATCTGCTTGAACTCCCAACTAAACCCGTGGTTATGTTTCTAGGAAACTACCAAATGAATGCGTTCGAGAGCACATTTAAAAAGAAATGCAAAAGTCCTGCTGGCAATGACAAAACAAAGTTTGAGCTGAGAATGGAAACTGGATGTGTTATAAATAACTGATGGCAAAACCTCAATTGATTCAGTTCCACAGTTAATCTATTATATTCTTCCAGTGGAATTTGTTTTGCTTGAAAAGCATTGTATGAAATCATAACCTTCATTAACTTTGAGTGATTCATTTTTTTTTTGTAACCAGATGTTTAGTTACAGCTGATAAAGCATGAAAACCTGCATTCCTCACAGCTTGCTCTGCATGGGTGTGTTGGGTAATGATGACAAATATTAAGGTACAACACTGCTCTTCTTCGCTGACATGGCAGTGACGGCTCTGCTTATCAGATTCAGCTGGGGACTGGAATGCCACAAGAAGGGCAAATGTGAATGTATCTGATAGGAGCCTAATGGCTCCTGAGAGTATTTATAGCTCAGAACAGGCTGGAAAAAAATTAAATGCCAGCTGATTTGAAGAGAACCCAGACTGCCATTCTGTGGGGTGAAGAAGGCATTGTGAGGCTTTTGAGATGTGATTGTTGTCCAGAGTGGAGGTGAAGGGAAAAAGAAGCTACAGCTGCTCACTGCTTTGCACTGAGTGCCACGTCCAGGCCTTCCTTGGACACCTCCAGGGATGGGGACTCCAAAGCTCCCTGGGCAGCCCCTGCCAATGCCTCACAAAGCACGAGCCAGAGCACTGGGATCAGAATGCCTCTGAATAGCAACGCCTCAGTCTCTAACAAATGGGAAATGTAACTCAATCTTTAAGAAATCAATGAAAACGTGGGAGGAAACTTCAAGGCTTTTCTTAACGGAACTTTTTCTAAACAGATTAATCATTTCCAGAAATAGAAAATGGCAGTCGGATCATCTTGTTTGACACAAGGTCAGCTTTCTGTGAGGGAGGCCAGTGGCACGTCAGATGTGCAGATAAAACCAGGGCTCTGCATTCTGCGAGCCCAAGGTGCAGCTACCTGGGAAAGGGTTTCATTTCCCTTCATCTCATCCATTCCAGGGCTCTGCCCAGCCCTCTAGGACCAAACTGAGAGGCACAATTTCATTATTGCTCTTTTTAACGTGCCTGTTTAAATGAGTAGTGCCAAATTTTTGGGCAAACGAGCAGCAGTGTCAGACTGAGCGCACAGCAGGCTGACAAATGGATCTGCCTGCGACAATTGAAGAAGTTCCTTGTTTGTTTGCTCCCACCTCTCAGCCAGTTATCACCAAGGCAGAGTCAGAATGACACAGGGGCAGGCAGGGAAGTGCCCCAGCCAGAGCTGCAAGGATCTGTCAGTCAACACTCCCTGTCCTGACAAACTGCAGCTCTGACAGCCCCGACCTGCCCTGCTCTTGCTCAGGGAATTTTTGTTAATGCCACAGCAGTGCAATGGTTTGGGAATACAGCAACACCCCACCACAGCACCACTCACTCCAGCTGGGCTAAGGATTGGTGCAAAAGTGGCTGATTTTAGTGCTTCTTAATTAAATAATGAGGCATGCATAAGCTACACATGAAATGTGGAGCATTTCTAGCAGGACCACTGATTTCCCACTCCCCAAATAGTCAGGTACACCTTATCCCTGTGCCTTTAGGCTCTGGGCACTGCAGATAAAAATATGGAACACAGCTCAGAAACAAGGACATGTAAATAACCATTACTGTTCTTCATTAGAAATGGAAAGTGATTTTTGAGGTAAAACCCCATAGCCTCTCCATACTTAATAATGAAACTTCAAGTAACTTGCATTCTGCTATGAAGATTGGTGCCTTGCTGTTAATTGTGCCATCAGAACATAAAGGAATTTAAAGCTGTATTTTCTGAAATATTGGCCATGAAGAACACAGAACCAGAGGCCTGAGTGTCCTTGTATGTTAAATTCTTGTGGCAAACGCCTTATGAATGTTCACCCTCTCCTTCCCACCTCAGAAAATCCTAATGTCTCGCTCCTGATCCAAGCTACTCCACTGCCTGAGCTCATCCTTTAAGGGAGGAGGAACATGCACTTCATTGATTAGGAACAGCATTTATTGCACTTCAGGAAGATGCTCAGATGTGCCCTGACAAGGTGAATGAGAGTAGGTTCATACTGACATTAGGTAAAACCTGGACCATTTGAATTTATTAACTACAGCTGTACCATTAATGAGTTAATGCATGGTAATGATGAAACGATGCAGAGGCCAAAAGATGCACACGCAAGGAAGAGCTGAGGCCAGGCTGTGCATTAATAGAGACTGACTGGTGTGAAAACAGAGAGCTGAGGCAGAGCCTGGCTGCAAATCACAGCTGCAGCACGCAGTGACAGGCTGCAGGCAGCAGGATTAGCAGCAGCACGTCCAGCTTTCCGAGCAGCCCGGAGCCAGGCCTGCATCCCCACAATTCGAGGTTTGCCCTGACTGAGGCACCAGCTGAGCTCTGTGCAGCTCAGGTACAGCATCGCCCTGCCCAAAGCCTCTGAGGCCAGCAGAGAGCACGAGCTACCCCAGCGTGGGCCAAAAGTGACAGTGCCACCAGCCATGCCTGCAAAATAATGGGAATTGTCAACAGTTAATAAAACTGCTTTAAGAGGTGGGTAGACCTCTTTTCAAAGGCAAGCTTGCACCTGTGAAAACTTGTCCCTAGCAGTGTGTGCCACTGAATTGTACAAGTGGCATTGCACTGGGATCAGCTGCTTGTACCTACAAAGTGGAAATCCAGCTGCCTCGAGGGCAGGTGAGCCCAGACCTCCTGTTTCCTGTAGTTTCTTAAGATTTGCAGTTCAGAACAGGACATTAAAAAATAAAGTTTGCTACTGTGGTAAGTTCTCTGCGACTGCTTAATAAAAATAATGCAAATATTTACTACAGCGGACCCCATTCACCTCTCCAATACAGTGCCCTAACCCCGAGTTAGGAAAATTATACACCTTCCTGTGCTCTCCTTACAGCTCCATTTTAAACTCTCAGTATTCCACCGAAAGCGAGACGGTTTCAGGAGGAAAGAGTGAGGACTGGCTGCTGGGTAAGAGATGGTTCTGGCCGGGCTGGCAGAGGTGAGAGGTGTCCCAGAAGTGGGGCAGGGCTCCNGCCAGCAGTGCTGGCATTCCCATGGCACGTGGCTGAGCCTGGATTCAGGAACGCTCAGCTGAGAGACAGCCAGGGATGAGACCCTCAGATTCTCATCTCCTCCTCGCGTGTGGGACAAGGACGGGGTGGCTTTTGCACAAGAAGTGACGCTTGGGGACAATAATTGCTGAAGCTGCCTTAGATGGCACCGGCCTCTCCTGTCCTTTCAAAAACCTCCACAGAGGAAACGCGAGACACTCAAACTCTCTCAGTGCAGGAGACACTTAATGAACCCAAGGACTAACTAGGAGACTTAATTTCTTTTTTCCTGCTTGCTTTTCTCCGGGCCCTGCCCAGGCTGGGGTGCATTTCTCATGCAATGCTGGTATGAATGACAGCCTGCAGAAGGCAGAGCAGAGGATTTCCACAACACCCGGGCTGGTATTGTGCTGCACCTTATTATCATTCCCTAACCCTGCACATATGGTCATCTTCCATTCTTCTAACTGGTTCCAGGGCCCTGGAATTCAGCATGACCCCTGAGGGCTATTCTAATGCAATCAGTAGGAATACTATATCCAGGGCCAGTCCAAAATCAAAGGCCTGGCCAAAGCCCAGGATAAATTACAGCTGTTATAAAGAAATCACCTTTTCACCTTGGCCCTCATATTCTTTCAGTTTACAGTCATAACTCAGCAAGGCCAGCAACATTTGTCATTAATAAACCTGGTTGGATAAACAAGACTGATGGATTAACAAGTCACACGTAAAGAAATCTGAGAAAGTGAAAAGCTTTAGACAGGAGGTAAGGATAAGCTGATTTCTTTTTTCTCTTAGGTATGAGAAAAATTGACACATTTTTACATCTCTTTCCCTGTACATTATGTTCTCCTGCAACACGTGCTGACATGACTGACAGCTCCAAGTACAGTAGGGCTGAGCAGCTACTGAAGGGAAGACACAGCCCTGGCCTGTGGGATTTGGGATTTCAGGATGCATGGATCACCACATGACCCATGAGCCTGGTGTTACCAGACACCTTGGTTTCACTAAAGCAGGGACTTCTTCCCAATATTTATCTTTTATCCTACTTGGACACCACTGTTTTCCTTCAAACAAAACCCTTTTGTGATTTTAAGTGAGAGGAGAGGATATCTGACTCAAAAAGATACATAGCCAGTTAAGCCCCTCATTTCCAAGTGAATTAAAGAAACACCTTGCATAAAAGTAATTTCATTAAGAATGTTAAACGGAGTTGTTCTCAAATGTGCAGTTCTCCCACTCAGACAATACATGATTTTCCATTAACAAAGCAAATACTCCATGGAGAGAATGGCATGTCAGAATGGGAAGGGTTAAAAAAGAGCTCTTGGAGACTTGTGAGGAGGAGGAAGAGCAGATTATATTCCCTAGCTCTCTTGGGAAAGCCTAGGAGGGTATGATTTTCTTTATTAATTTCTCTGTGATTCATAGGATCTTGATTTGAAAGTTGTTAAATACCTGTTAAAAACAGGGAGAGCAAACGCTGTGAAACACATACAGTATATTGATTATTTATATGAAAGATATATAGGAGTATATACATTAAAAAAAGAACAATAAAAGTATCTGAACTGTACAGTAACAACAAATCCCCACTGATCATCTCAGGTCAAAAATCCTCCCCAGTGCTGCTCTGAGAGCACTCAGGCAGTGAGGGACAAGACAGTTCAGCCAGCTCTAAGAAAGTGATGTCCAGGTGTTCAGAGATGTTTGCATTGAAATTCAAACTGATGGAGGAGTCTGTAATCTCTCTATTTTTGTTTCTGACACAATTTGGTCTAATTAGTCCTAATTTGCCACTCGGGGTAGAGCTCTCCAGGCAGGCAGGGAGGGAGGCTGGGCTGGAGGGAGCTGGGAATGAATATGCAAACATCCCGTTCAGAGGCTCCAAACAATATCCGGGGGAAAAATAATTTATTGGGGTTTGGATGGGTGTTTTTTTAAACTATTTGGCCTTAAACTGTCTTCATGTGGCCATCAGCTGTTTACTCTGCAAACATCCCCACCCAGCCGGCACAATGCGGCAGCTGCGCTGCACCTTTTGTGTTTTCAATTTAAAGCCTTTGGGTTGATAGTTCACATTAACATGGAGAGAAATATACAACTTGCGAGTTTGAAAAGCAGTTTTTACTCATAAAAACCTTTGATAGTTTAGCCATCTGGTCAGAGTGAAAGAAGCTCATAAAAGAGGCCCAAATAGGGTCAAAGGTCTCTTGCTACGTGGGTCAAGGGGGCCGAGGAGGGTTTGCTGTAGTGGACTTTACTAAAAACTTGTCAGTGAGGATCTTTGACAAATTATGGCACATTCCATGGCTTTTTGGGAAAGTATTTGATTACAGTGTGCAGGAATGTTGTTGATATTTGCAAGCTTTAAGGAAAAAAGGCATTTAAATCAGAAGCTGTAAAGGGCCTTTCGGAACCGCGGCGTGCGTGAACACGCGCAGGGAGGATTTTTATTTCACTCAGCTTCAATTTTTTTCTTTTTTTTCTTTTTCCAGTATAAAAAGATTCAGGGGAAAACAAAACAAAAACCTCTCTACTGCAGAAAGCACAAAGGCTTTGACCTTTGATTCAGGTCATTTATTCTTTTAAATGGTCACAAATTATAAACCATCCAATTACTTTTTTTTTTTCCTTCCAACCTTTGGTAAGTGACAAAGCAATAAACAAAATCAGGGGAAAGAAAGTTAAACATCTCCCTTATTTTTCTGGTTTGTTCTCATCAACCTAAGTTAATTACACTGCTTCTATTTAGAAGAGGTTGTTATGAAAAGTAACAGGATTTGAGCAGGCTGAAAGCAATTTTCTTGTAAAGGTTCAGAAGAAAGCAGAGGAAATAACATTTTTATGAGGTGTTTCATGGCACAGCATTATAATAAGTCATAGTACAGTAGTCATGGCTTAAGGGACAAGGCTACATCACTAAAACTCACAAAAGTCATTGTTTTGGAAGTTTTGGGTTGTTCTTTCACCCTGAGGGAGGGGGAAAAGCAGCAGAGAAATGAGTCAGTTAAGACCATGTACTTAAAATATACAAGACTAACATCCTTAGCAGAAATGCACCTATTTCAGGTCAATCCAATTTCCAGTTGAGCACACGCCATGGGCCGTGGCCTCAGAAAATTGGATGCATATTCATTTCACTTGGAGCAAAACCTGCGTGGCATTTTCTGAGGAGTAACCTCAGTCGAGGGAGGGGGGGAAATTCGGACTATGGCAACTTTTTAAAACTTGCCTGGCTGGGCTGGCAGTTTGAAAAGCATTTTGCAAGTTCTTGATTGAAAGGTATTTTGTTGTTTTGAAGGCGGCTGGGGCAGTTTACAGCTCCTGTGAGTGCGGAGGGGTTCAGTGTTGCAAAAACTGCTTTTTCTGTGCACGCACACAAAGCAGGGCTGTGCTGCTCCCTGCACCACCCTCCTTGGGACAGCTGGAACCAGACTCTGACCTGAGAACAGCGAGACATCAGAGCTGCCAGTGCAAAACAGAAATGTGGGATTACACCAAGGCAAATAAAGATATGCATCAGCCAGTTGTCACCTGACTGTTTTTTAACGAACATAAATCAGCTTTAATAAGTTGGATTAGTCGTTAAGTTTTCTTTCAAAGGAACTCTGATTTCTGTACCTACTCCTGACCCTGAAATGTCTGTGTGTCATACAAATACACCAATTTATCCGACTTCTGCATATCCGTATATCTCCTACCTCCTGGCTGGAATTTATTTTACGTGGAGATTCTCAGGGGATGTAAATCAGTAAAGCCCCATTGATTTCAGCAGATCCTGGCTGCTGGGGGCAGGCTGATGTATCCACAGAGGCTCTGGCCGAGGGTGTTTATACTGCCCTTAAATAAATAAATAAGGAGCATTAAGAGGTCATTATGTTTAGAGGGCAGCTCTGCTCGCAAGCAGGTTACAGTGGGACAGTTAAACAGAAACTTGGGCTGGTTAACTACCCCTGAACAGATTTATAATAAATAAGCTTGTCCATTAGTCATAACGATCACTGCAGAGGGCACTGGCTTTCGGAAATTAAGAAAGGAATAAAAAAAGGTGGGAGGGCAAAGCCCCGAACTGCTGAGGGTGTGGAACAGTCCTGGCCTGAAGCACAGGACCAAAATAATCCTCCCCCAGCAGAGAGGAGCTGGGCTCTCAGGACAGCGTTTGACTGACAAGCACACGGATGGATCCTGCTCCAGGAAAGGAAAACCTTGCCTTGGAAAGCAAAACCTTGTCCTGGAGAGCTGCCACTGGCTGGAGAAGACATTGCCTGTCCTCATGCTGGTGGGTGTTTGCTGAACTTGTGTTTCGAGTTGCACCAGGAAGAAATTACCTTTCCTAAACCTGGAGAAGGTAACCAGTAAATGCTCTTCTTATTCATCTCTCTAATCCCTAAATCCTACTAAACTATTTGCCTCAGTAACATCCCACTGCAGTAAATTCCATGGGTTAATCATACACCAAACACAAGATTATTTGCTTGTATCCATTTTTGCTGATTTATAAAAGGACTTTTTAGATTCCTGTGCCATTTAGCTTTAATCATCAGCCCTGTGGGGATGGGTGGTGGTCCCTGAGTTCTCCAAGACCTCATGGCCAAAGCTCCAGGCACGACTGGCTGAGGCACGAGCACCAGGACAAGGCAGATGTGCTGTAATTCCCCTCGAGGACAAAAGTTGGTTTCTGTCACTGAAATTCCTTAGAGATCCATTCAGTTAATGTGGGACATCAGTTGCCCTTTGATGACAGAGTCCATGGAGCCGATATGTGCCAGCAGCTGCTCTTTAATTATAACATTACCCCAGGACCTGTGGGGACAAGCAGTTGCAGAGCATATGTGGGTCAGTAGCTGATGAAGCTGAAATTTATCATCGGAATGATGCCCAAGTGCTTTGCAAAGCAGGAGAATGATTAAGTATGAAGGTAGCACTAAGCAAGGTTTAAAGATTAAGCTCAGAGGAGAGGTATTTAAACCCAGATAATGATGTGAAAGCAATGGACAGTACTCCTGGTAAGATGTTAAAGGTTAGAAATACAAGATTTTACAATAGAGAGGCACCTCTTGGCTCAGGAAAGCCTCTCTGCAGTCAGCAAGAGACCAAATCAACTCTCAGTCACACTGCCTTAAATCACAAAGTTACTCCCAGTCATTCCTGTGTGAGGGAAGCTGAACTGAGCACTTTTCACTTGTTCTCATCTCCAGTTCGTTCTGTTTAATTGGCACGTGCAGATGATACCATTTGATACCATCCTGAAACACAGACAGGAATGACACAAGCACTGCGAGGAAATGTAGATAAACACCCTGCATCTGCAGCCAGGAAATTGAAATTGTTCAACAAGAGTGAGAGAAGACCTCTGGTCCCAGGACACGTCGTGGAATTGGGTTTCACATCACCAACCCCCATACCCAAGGCTGCCCTGGCTGACAGAGCTCACACTCCTTCCCTTTGCAGAGCCAGAGGTCCCCAGGTCTGTGCTGCCTGAATTCCACCCGGGGCAGTGCTTTTCCCAGTCACAGCCTGCCCTGAGCACACACTGCAGTTCTCTTTTTGTGGCTGTCATTTCCTACAAGATAAAAACTAATAAAACTAAAAAAATAAAACATCCCAAAACTTAAATCAACAGACTGACAGGTAAAACCAGGCCGCAGTGTGGGCTTACTGTATTTCAGTCACCTCTGGACAGCCTCATTTTTACATGACAGCTCAGGTTGAGAGACATCTCTGATAAATACAGCAGGAAACACACAAGAAGTGAGTAAGGTTTGAGTTATCCACCTCAAATATTTCCTCCTAAGAACAGTTTGATACAGACAATATTCCTGAATATCTGCATTGCAGAATAGCTGTTATTTTTAGGTGACTGTTTGACATGAGCAGTCCCATGACCAATGATTTTATTTTTTTTAATAAACTCTTAACTCATCTGTTGCTCAGTTACCAGTGGTTTTGTACTTCACCTGGTGGTTAACACTGGACACCTCCTTAAAAGTCCTTGATATTCATAAAATTGCACAGACTGTAACATGAGAATTGGGACTGTTTAGCTGCTATTACCACCCAATTTACACCTCTTGGTTTGTTCCTTTGCCTTTTGAATCAGGATTTTAGATTATCACCTTTCCAGCACAATAAACAAAACATGGGTGTTGTGATGTGATGAACTTATCAATCTCCATTAATTGGATCAGCAATGTGGTGAAATCATCTATTCTGCCATCTCTGGAATATTGCTTGGCTTCAGGTTTGGCTCTCTCAATCCGATTTGTAGATACTTATTCTTGCACTCGTGACCCCCTGATTGGATTATTGGAATTCTTTGCTGACAGCTCTTCCTGATAAGGCCTGCACAGGATTCAATTAATCCAAATGCAGGAGTGAAGAAAGTCTGTTAAACAACTGTTCTCCCCCTGTGGTGTGTATAACCCTGGAGTAGCTGCGTCGAGCAGCTGCAGAGGAGCCCAAACTGCATCAGGAGCAGCAAAGATCTCACTCTGCCCATGCCCAGCCCTTCCACCAGCCTCCTTCCTGGCCCCACAGCAACATCTGCCTGCTTTGGGCGCTCTTAATCGCTTTAGCTACTGATCTCCCATTTACTGTGCCCTAAGTGTTGAAATATTTTCATCCTCAGTTTCACTCTGTGATGAAGGTGTAAAGTTCCCCGTTGCTACTCTACAGGGTGGCCCTCAGCTCTGGGGTCTAGAAAGCTGAGTTTCCACAACAGGAGGCCCTGGGGAGCATCACAACTTCCACCCCTCTCTGTGGGCACTTCAGATCCCTGTGGTCCTCCCAGTGGTCGTGTCTTTGGGTGAGGGAAGGAGGAGAAATCCAGCAGAAAAAGTCTACAGGCTCTTCCAGAAGATCTCTACACAGTCATGGAATCATTGAGGTTGGAAAAGACCCCCAAAATCACCAAGTCCAACCTGTGCCTGGTCCCCACCTTGTCCCCAACCCAGAGCACTGTCCCCAGCCCTTGCTGGGACACCTCCAGGGATGGGCACTCCAAACCTCCCTGGGCAGCCCCTGCCAAGGCCTGAGCACCCTTTCCATGAAAGGGTTTAAATTAATTTTCAAATTAAAATAACAAAATAAGACTCCACTGAATATATTTGAGATTTTCTCAGAAATACGTGAAAAACTCCTGCCACTGCCTGAGGACAGGGAGAACCTGGTCTGGATGTAAAGCAGCCTGGAGTGCAACAAGCCTGCAGTCAGGAGTGCTGGCTGGAGCCTTCCACAAGATCAAAACTTGCAGCATAAGCTCTGCCACTTGTTCCCGAGGTAAAAATCCCTTCCAGATTTGAGGGCAGCATTTATCTGGGCCTTCACCTTCAAATGGAAGAGAAGAGTCTGGGTGACACCTGCCCTTGCACAGAATGTCACTGATTTCCCTGGGATTCCACCTGAAGCTTCATGCTTGCATGGAGCTCTCCCAAACCAAGCTGAAAGTTCTTTTTTATTTTCCTTATCATTCTGAAAAGATCTTCCATCGTTATTTTAAAACAGCCTGCTATAACAGCAACAGGGATTACACCTCTATGTCACAATTTCAATCCTTTTAAACTATCTGACTTCACTGACAGACACCAGAAAGCCAGGAAAAGCATTTCTGTTCTTTTTGCACAGAACATTGATAATATTTATCAGTCAAAACATTAACTGGCTAAGAAGATATGGCTTTTAACTGATGTTAACCAGATTTAGACCTCCTTGGCTGTGTTTTCAGGACACAGAGGGGTGCAGAACCTGGCAGGCCAGAGCGCTGCTTCCATTTGTAAAACAAAGAGGAGGAGCTGGAGGTTATCCACACCAGGGGCAGCCACGTGGCCACACATCCTGCTCACACACAACCTGTGCAAATATTTTTAAAATTCCAGAGCCCCCAGTGCGTGTGGGAGGGATGAGGGGACCCTCATGAATCTTCCCAGTAAATCCTGGGGCTTATCGAATATTTATCAAAACTTAGCAGCTGCTTTGCCAAGGGTTTATGATAGATAGAACTGAGATAACTTCTGAAAATGAGGAGGGGCTAACGAAGTTCACATGAGGAATTTGGTGGTGCTGTTCAGGAGCGCTGTCTGGCACGGGGTTCAAGGGTCCTGGCCCAGTGATATTTAAAGAAAACGACATTTCACTGCAAACTTCAGCTGGGTGTATCTGGCACCACAGCAAAGCACGCTTGTGTCAGCTGAGGGAAAGGGCACCCGGAGCACAGGAGCAGAGATTCAGCACTGGAGCAGAGATTCAGCACGGGGTGGAGGGCAGCTCTGGAGGTGCCCCAGGCCAGGCAGGTGGCACAGGGACGTGCCAGGTGCCAGGGCGTTTGTTTCCAGAGAGCAGGGACGAAGCTGGACGTGCCAACACCCACTGAAGCACTCGTACCACGGCCTTTTCTCCCCAGGTAAGATGTTCCCAGCCCGTGGATTATAAATGCCACGCTTCATTACGTTTTCAACAATAAAAATGAATGACCCATCTCAGCGAGTGTCATCTTTCTGGAAGGGAGGATAACCTGTGTGGTTAGGAACATGTCCTAAATTTATCTGCTCCATTAACCTTTGGAAGCTGGAGCAGCTCTGAGGTTTGAGAAGCAATTAATATCTCACAGGCAACAGCATTCTTGAATGGATGACCCAGGATTTCAGTTACACCTGAGCAGAAAGTAATACCTCAGCAAGCTCTCACAAAGCGAAAAAACCTCATTTGAAAGTGCAGTGAGAGGTCATAAAAATCGTGGATTACTTTAGTTAGTCATTTGTAACAGGTAAATGCAGGAGTATAACTTCCTGGAGTGGGGGGAAAGGTCTTTATGATTTTTCCAGGGTTATGAATACATAAATAACAATGGTCACTTAAGAAGGACACAAGCTTTGGGATTAACCTTTCTACACATTTCTAACTAACCTGTTGACCCAGCAAAGGATTTTTTTTCTTGTTTGCTCTCCACATCAATCATATCTATAGGAGATGTAAACATTTCACCATCTAGCTCAAAATGAAAACTAGAAAATAATCACTCGACCTTTACAATTAGTTGTTTACACTCAAGCTGCCTCTGGGTCAATGCGTTACTACAAGAGCTCTTGTGTAAGAAATGAGCACTTTTAGCTCTGGCACAGATTTCTCCCAGTCCAGGCCCCAGTCCAGCCCCACAGCACATTTACAGTGACCCTCCCCTCCCCACAGAGCCTCTCCAGCAGGATGGCTTCAGATGTTGGTGTCTCAAGGTGGGTGTGTTCCCCCTCCCCAGTCCAAGGGCATCTCCAGCTCCCCAGCCTGGGCACCTGGGTCTTCAATAACCCTGGTGAAATCCCAGAAATGTAAGATTAGATTATGTCCTACTGGGCTCTGCCAGGGGATATTTTTCTTTCAGCTCTCCAACACATGAGTTTGCCTGGGCAGAGGAGAGGCCCCGACCCAGGCTCTGTTCCTCCCTGCCAGGGTCCAGAGCTCACAGATAACTTCCAGAGCTTTCCCATGCAAGATTTCCAACAAAAATACCATGATGTGTCCAAAGTGGTCAATCAGATCACTAACCCAGCATGCCATGAAGACAACACCAACTTCTGCTGGCACTGGGATGGGCCTTTGTTGAGGAGCAGCTATTGAGTAAGAACTAATTAAACTGTCTCAGTTTAGACACTGCCTCACCCGGGAGAGCTTTGCTCAGGGTTCATTTGTAAACACAGCTATTATTTATAAATTGTGACTCAGATAGAGGGACACAAAAAGCTCTGCCCTGGTGCTTTATAGGAGCCTTCATCTAGTAAATAACCAGTGAACAAGTTTGTTGATCTGAAAAGAAAATCGACTCCAGACCAATGGCTCCATCCTAATCACAAAGAGTACATTAATCTCTTAATAACACATCAGGCTTCCTTTGGCGTAATTCTGCCTTTTTCCACGAGCTTTTTGCATGCAAGGGATTCTTTCTGGGTTCAGCTTGTTCTGGTTTTGTGCCTTTACAAGGTAGGCATCCAATCCAAGTGCTCAACCAGTTTCCCTCCCGTTACAGCACACTGGGAGCATTATCAGGACACTGGTCCAGGCTGGAAAGAAAAAACTGCCCAACAACTGCACTCTAATGGCATCACAGAAATGCAGCTTCTGCTTTACACTCAGGCTCATCAAAGAGTGCCCACAGCATCTGGCACGTAAAAAAGCATCAAACACCAAATTGTGCCTTTAATTTGCACTGGCATTGTCCATGAATGCATCAGGAAATAAGTTCATCGAAACCTAATTACCCAATCAGCAGTGCCACCACTGCTGCCTGCAGTAAATGCACATCCAAATTCAAAACAATCCGAATGGAGACTCCAGAAACAGAAATTCACAATTTGCAAGCGCATGATTTCACAGTGCAAAGACATTTGCAGTGTTTGATGGATTCAGCTTTGATTAAAACATTCAAATATCACCTACAAGTATCAGTTTGGCACCCATGGCATAGCACAGCTGAGCCTGAGCGCCACTCAAGAGCTCTGTTTCTATTTGGAGAAGGGAAACAAATAGACATAAACAGATATAAATAAGATTACTTGTTTTTCTGTAAAGGTTGGCTGAGCCCTTGCATCAGAGATGCTCTCAGATTTCCTTCTTTCAACCCCAAAAGCTTTATTTAAAGCAACCTCTGAGCTCTTTGCAATCCTTAGTGGCTTTTAGCCACATTCTAGAAAAGCCAAAGGAGCCACAGCTTCTGCTTGGGGGAGGAGGCTGAGGCTCACCGTGGCTGAACGAGGTGCCCAAGGTCAAGCAAGAACTCTGCATCCAAGATTTTTGCTTCAGGACTTATAAATGTAAAGAAAAATCAGCAAGACAACTGAATTTCTGCCATTCCCCACCCCACCACCACCACTGAGCCATGCTGAGGCAAACGACAGACCTGTCTCTGTCCCCTCATATCTGACAGACGAGGAAATGGTGCAGAGAAACTGAAATGAACTCTTATCTTGAAGAGGGGTAAAACGTGGCAGGGAATGTTCAACTGCTGCCTGCTTTCCTGAAGGAAGCCATGTCCCTCCCATGCTCATCAGGTGACATTATTTGTCTGTTTGTTCGAATGAAGAATTTCCAGGCCTCTCCCACCACACACCTTTTTCACATCCCTCCAGCAAGAGGAAAAGTGCAAGGGCTGGCAACACAGAAAATCAGCACTGCCTTTAGGTTAACACAACACAGGAATTCCCAGGCATTTGGGATTTACATTCAGCTCCAAGTGGGAAATGATTGCAATCTAGTCCATCAAATCCTAAACTAATCCTTTATCGTGGACACGTTTCAAGGAGAGCAATGAGATGGAGCACACAGATTAATGAGCTAAAACTCATCCCAGAGTGGGGAAAGACCCCAGCTCCTCGCTTTGAGAGTCCAGGGCTGGATTCCTGGTTAATTCAGCAGATGCTTTTATTAATGTCCAGAGAGCAGCTGAAGTGGGACAATAATTGGCAGGGACTGACCTTGGGCTAATTTAAACAAACCAACTCCAAAGGAAACTTGTGCTTTCATGGAGCACCTCTCTCTATTCACATCCCTCTATCCCAGGCAGTTTTGGTAATTGTTTTTTTTTTAATTTTTAATATTTTTTTGTGTGTGTGTGGGGGAAGAGCTATACTATGAAAAGATTTGAGGTTTTGATGTTATTGTTTATCTCTAAAACCAAACTTTAGGGTTTTGGGGGTTCCCCCCCGCCCCCCGAATATACACATTGCCAAAAGTTCCCACAAGTTAAATGACAGAATTATCTTCAAATGGCCACAGCACCAAAGCTTACTGCTAATGAGTTGCAGATCTGCATCATAATTGAACATCCAGATTTCCACTTACAAAAGAAGGATGTGGTCAACAAGAACAAATAACATTAGAGAGCCAAAAAAATAATAATTAAGAAGAAATTTGCCGAGTGGAGAGTACAGTAACCGGCATAAATATCGGCCTAATTGCCGAAGACACGACTCGTGGGGAGACCAATCAATACGGGCAATGCTTCATCCTTTGTCTGCCTGCGGCAGTGATACGCGGCAATATCGGCCTTGATGGAACGATCCCCGGGAAATGTTTGTGCAGGCTTTTCCATGCTCCTCTCCCCTTTGAAAAGGCAGAGGACTCGGGCAGGTTTTCTCCCTCCTCGCCGGCAATAACGCACGAACAGGCAAACAAAGGGCACGAGGGGAAAAATGCCAGAAATCAGGGCAGCGGAGCTCGCCGTGGGGTTTCGTGGTACGGGCTCCCTGTCCTGCTGCGGGTCCATAGTGCTCCGGCACAGGGGCCCATGCTGGGGGCTAATTAAAACAATTACAAAGACAAAGGAGGTATCAATAGCATTCCAAGCAGCAAACAAAGAGATAAAGTAGTGAAGATTGAAATCATCAATGGTTGATCTCGCCAGGATGGTTTTGATGTGGGGACCGCGTCCCCAACTCTCTCTGTCTCCCCTCTCGAATCAGGGAGCTGGTTCAGTTTAGGTTATTTCATCACAAAAGGTGTGGGAATGGGCCTCTAAAACAGTTTCAGAAAACTGTGGTGAGTTAAAGGTTTGCTGTTTGGAAGTTTCTGTCTCGTAAACTTGGGGTAGTTTTGTGTCGGGATTTACAAGACGATTTGTTTAAAGCTCACTAAAGAGATTACAGCTTTTCTCCATAACCCCCATCTCTCCCCTACCAGCAATTACAGGCATAAAACAGAAATGCTTCGGTTTTAATTCCAGGTTTTCACAGGCAGGGAGGATAAACATATATCATGGAGGGAATCAATAGGAGGCGAATAGACGGCTGCATAAATTAGGCAAGTCTCTCAGATTCTGTTAAAGATTTCCCCCAAAGTTTTGATAAAGACAGTTCCACCGAGCAGTCTATATATAGAAAAACGGTAAGCAAGCCTCGAGTGTTTGCAAGGCAGGCTGGGGTAATACTTTAGACAAACACGCTTACCTTGAGTGAGGAGTGTAAACAGTGACAGTTGTTTTTCTCATACACCGAATTAAAGGCAGCTTCTCCAAAAGCGCTGCTCCATTTCATACCATCAGTACGCCCCAGCACAAAACGGTACTTTACAGAACCCCACTTTTTAACAAAAAGCTTTCTGGAAGCCTTTGTTGTACTGATTTTGTTATCTCCAGCCCAGTTTACCCAAGGCTTACTCCAAACTATAGAGCAGCTATGGGCAAAAAGTTATGTGGGTTTACAGGGCTTTTTCATTTGCTAAATTAATCAGAGTGAGGCAAAGAGCAGGGCTGGGTGTGGCAGCTCTGTAAATGCATTCTGACTTCCACTCAGCTGTTCTTTTAATCAGCAGAATAAAGAGCCAAAAACTCCAATTAGCCAACGAGAAACCTGGAGGGGCAATGGCAGCTTTTTCTGATTGCTTCCTCTGATGGGAGAAAAGTGATTGGGGATGCAATAGTTATGGAGAGATCAGCAGCTGAAAGAAATCTGTAAATAAACTGTTAACAAGGAAAACTACAAACATGGATTCTTGTTTCAGAACTGTCCCTTCAAAAATGTCTTTAATAAACTTGGAATTAAAAGCTGCATTAAAGTGTCTACATAAATGTGCAGTTTCCCTCCAAAAAACTCCTGAAACTGTTATTAGGAAAGCACAAACACTCTACCCACTTTTGAGAAATGAAGGACTAAGGATGGTAAAAGAGGAGCTCTGTTTTTAATGGATTCTAACTCTGCAAACAGCCTGAGAAAAACATGATTCTTTGTGAAAGAAGATGGTAAATCTGATTTTCCCTGCAGGGTCCATTTGAGTACATGTTTATAAGTGCAATTCTTTACTGATGCTGATGGATCCCCACAAGAGGGAAGAGGGGACAGAATGCTGTCTTATAGTTTATTAAACATCTTTTTACATGGGGAACATTTTGGGTTCATAGCCTCAGAATGCCAAAACGTAATGGGAACAAAAACCCTCTGAATTAGACTCTCGCAATTTGTCTTGAGAGAATTGAAAGACAGGAAAGATCTATTTGATTTTTTAAACACGTCCTAAACTTAGTACGACAATGTGAAGAGGTTTCAAGAAATGATTGTTGTTATTGTTCTTCCATTGCAAAAGCTCCATGAAACGTCTGATTTCTGCTGGGAGATTTCATGCTCATTTTGTAGTAACTTCTACATGAGCAGGATGTGAATAACCTGAGGATTTCATAAATGAAAGCCTCCCAAACATCAGAAGGATTAGGCTGACAGCAAACATTTAACTGCTCTGCCAAACAGAAAGAACACATTACTCCTTACACAGAAACATACACAAACGATGAATTCATTTAAACCCTCACAAATTTTCTCACCGAGCTGAGCTCAATTTGTTATTTGAATCCAACCTGCAGCAAAACTGGCACGGGTTGGGTTTGACAGCACCCCTTGCACAGCTGCAGGCCAGGATCGTGCAGCAGGCTGCTCCCCGGGCAAGGTCTGCGAGCTGCAGATGATTTCAGCCATTCATTCCTGCAGGTTCTGTGCCTCGGGTACCCAGGAGGGAGAGCTGACAATGCCCTTCCTCGCTTCTGTGGCTGTGAAGGTGCCCCGGAGGCTCAGAGTTCCCAGCTGGTTTAAAACTCTCTTGGCGGTTCTGGATTTGCCTCTGTGAGCAGCCACAGCCCCCTTCAGCCCTGCTCCCAAATCCTCCTGCTGCCTCCCGACATGGATCTGCTCGTTCCACAGCTGGTGTCAGGAACAAGAGGCAGGTCAGGTTTAGGAGGAGCCATCAGGTCACTGAATCAGAGTAGAGAGGGACAAAAAGCAAGATTTCTGGCCAAGTGAGTGCTGTATATTAAACCCATTGCTCCCACAGCAAAATACTCCTTTATACAGTCCCTTGAGTTTTGTCTCTTTGCCAGTTTTACAAAGCCTCTGTTGACCGTTTCAGTTCTAACAAGGGAGCTGTGAATTCGTTTTCTCAGTTGTAAGTTGCAGTTATTAACAAAATTACACCCCACAGCTTCTGAAGAGGCTCCAGCCACTCCATTTTCTGAGAAAACCCAAAACTTGTCCCTGATTTTTATTAACCAGTGCAATGGCTTTGAACACATCGGGGAGAAAGACAAGGACTTTAAGCCCTGTTTGTATAATAATGGCAACGCTGTGGTTACCACTGGGGCTAACTCTTAAAACATCCCATCCTTTGTCTCTGGCCACCAGCAGCAGCAGCTTTACAATCCCTGCCCCACCGTGGTGCTCTGGAACCCTCGCCGTGGCCACTGCCGAAATCCTTGCCAAGCTTTTCATCATATCCACAGAAGAGATTAAATCCACAGAAGAGATTAAACCCACAGAGCTGCTCCTGGCACCTCACGCTTGGGAGCCCTCCTCGGTGGGGCACAGAGGTTCAGGTTTAACCAAGCTCTGGACCCGGGGAGGGCTGGTGGATGTGTGAGAGCCCTCTCCCAGAGCCAGGTATTTGGGATGCTGCTGGGATTTCCAGCACAGGGGGTGCTGCTGCCTCCACAAGGCATTCAGGGCGTCTTCAAGTTGTCTTCAGAGCTCCCTCCTGGATCGGTTTGGTGTTCTGAGCCCAGCCCAGGCTTTTTCACCCATCCTGTCGTGGGCTGCTGGGTTTGCTCCTTGCAAACACCAAGCCTTGCACCTCTCAGAGCTTTGAACCTCGGAGCATCACAGTGTGGGCCTTAGGGAGGAGGACTGGATCTGTCTGAACACCCAAAATTCCTTTTCGCTACAATTGCAGAGCTCTGTGTGTAGTGCTCTTACAGTGACACATTTTCTCACTGTGTAACTGTTGCTCCTCAGAGCAGGAAGAGTTTAGCAGGGTCTGTCTTGGATCATTTCAAAACTCAGGGCATCCCCCAGCAGAATTTCTGGCAGAAACAAAACTAAAGTTGCTAAATAACAGAGGAACTAAAACTGCTACATTTTGACAATTCTAATAGACATGAGATTAAAAATTCCCTAAGAAAAAGTTCCTTCTGCTTTTAATAATAGCTTCAGTTAGAGACCTTTTCTGTTTAATCAACCTGCTTAAATTCTTGCCTACAGCAGGAAAGAATCTCAATCACAGGGAGACAAACATTCATTAAGCCTTGTACAATAAACCTGCTCTGCAGCTGAAGTGCTATTAATATCATTTTACAGAAAGAGGAAATGGAAGAATAGTGAGATGGGAGTAACTTGCTCGGGGTCACAAAAAGGTTCATGAAACCACGGTCGAGTAGTAAACCTTGAATCAGAGAGCTCTCCTCTACCCCAGAGCCAGCACACCCTCCCTCACTGTGCTATCCACACTGCTGCTGTTTACCCTCCATTACTTTTTTATTTTAAAGCCATAAATTTTATAAGATGTGGATACATTGTTTTCTTGAAGATCTACACATTTAACACCAACGCTTTAACGTTTCACTCCACAACACGAAAGCAATTCTTTTCATCCTCATTTACATTCCTAATCAATGAGCACTGTTAAAGGGGTGTTCAGCTCCCCCTCACTGGTCAGAGTTTCTCTCCCAGTAAAGAGAATTTTGAGGAATCAGACAAACAGCAGCTTTTCCTGCCAAGATCAGTGTGGTGGGAACCCTCAGCAGGTGAAACAGGAGCCACCTGACCTGTGAGATGATGGCTCTGTCTCCTGCTTGTCCTGGTGGGAATGTGCAGTGCAGGAACAACAGAGGGCTCTTGCAGGAGCCACCAGTTACAATTATTCTACTGGTAGGGAAGTAAAGTGCAGAGCCCAGTTAAGCAGCAGTAGGATTCTAAGGAAAAAAAAAGTTTCTGTGAGAGAGGATGGAGGAGCTGAGAGAATAGCAANNAAATAGAAAAAAAAGAAAAGAAAAGAAAAAAAAAAAAAAAAAAAAAAAAAAAAAAAAAAAAAAAAAAAAAAAAAAAATCCCAGAGCAACAGATGTGATGGATTTTGCCACAGATTTGTACTTCAAAAAAGCGTGCTCTAATGTGAATTTATAAATTTATATTATTCATATGAACAAGGTACAGATATGGAGTTGCTCCTACTGTGTTACACTGGCTGGGCAGGAAACAGGGCAAGGAGAGCTCAGACTGCAACACCTGACAAAATATTTTTAAAATAATAATTTTATTTCTAGAAATATTTTCTATTTTTATAGATTTTAAATATTCAAATAGGAATTTGCATTTCTATATCTAACAACTGTAAATGTGGGCAAAGGGGCTGAGAAGTAGAACATTAGAACATCTCCCCAGTTTAACCTTGATTCAGTGCCAGATGCTCGGGGGACACGCAGCATCTCTGAATGCACTGGAGCAGAAATTCTGTGTTCAGTTCTACTCCTTGGAGTGCCCAAGGACTTGCCCAAGCAAAGAGAGTCCGGGCACCACTCCCAGCTGTATGGGTGTCAGTATGACGGATGCTACAGATTTAATTTAAAGGTCATTGGAGGTTGTCAGTGGTTGTTCTCACTCTGGCAAAGTTCAGGGTGGCACCAACAAGATGGGAAAGAGCTGAGGGTGAGAGGCCTGGGAGCTGCAGGCCGTGCCCAGGTCAGCACCCCTGCCCTGCTCTGCACAGCCTCATCCCACTGCACCCGGAAAATAAAACATGAATTAACCCCGTCCACACAGCTTCACACTCGCGGGTTTCACCGCAGACGTGGCACTGCCCAGCCCTGCAGCCAGTTCCAGCAGCCTGCTGGGTGGGAAATAAGGTTGTCCCAGACTTTTACTGACTCTCAGGGTTTATTGAGGCTCCAGAAACCTCCTTGCAGCATCCCTGGGTGCCAGGAGCTGCCAGGAGCTGCCCTGGAGCAGGATAACCCAACCCTCCTTCAAACCACTTCCCTGTGTCCAGCTGCATCCATCCCCTCTCAGAACAGATATTAAAACCCATCACTGTCGCTGCGCACAGGAGTAAAGAGAGCAGACTCACACCAAGCCGTAGAAAGCAGAAGTGTGACAGACTTTATTTTGATTCTAACTTTTATATAGAGATATATACATAATAGTAATTGGACAGTGTCATCCCACCCCTCAGGGGGATTGGGTGAAGCCTTACAGCTCCACTTAGCAAAACATAAGATTAGAAAGAGAGAAGAATGTCCCAGTTTATCTTGTTTTCCTACAGAGTTCATGAGAAGGAGAAAATTCTTCGGACTGTACGTCCACACATCACGGCCCCAAAGAAATGCGTTCCAGCAGGGATTCAGCTCTGGAAAAGCAGGAGAGAACAAGGAGACCCTGGGAACGAGCTGAGCCCAGGGAGGGGTCCAGCAGCTCAGCACAAGGTGTGGGGACAGCAGGGAGTGGTGAAACCTGGAAAAACAGCAGGGCTGGAGGAAAGAGCAGTGAAACCAGCTGAGCCCCTGGAGAAGCCACACGGGGAAGGTGCTCAGCCCCCCCAGGGGTGGCGGGATGCAGACAGGAGCACACGGAGCCCGGCTCCATCCCCAGCACACGGAGCCCAGCTCCATCCCCAGCACACGGAGCTCAGCTCCATCCCCAGCACACGGAGCCCGGCTCCATCCCCAGCACACGGAGCTCAGCTCCATCCCCAGCACACGGAGCCCGGCTCCATCCCCAGCACACAGCCCGGCTCCATCCCCAGCACACGGAGCCCGGCTCCATCCCCAGCACACGGAGCTCAGCTCCATCCCCAGCACACGCAGCTCCTCCTCTCCGGGCGCTTCCCAGCGCCTGCAGAAGGAAATGGCAACTAAAGGGACTTTTAGGCGAGTTAATTAATGCCTGTAAGAGCAGCCAATTGACATCAGCACCTTGTCTGTCACTCCCCGGAGGAGGGGGAGATGTGTTAAAAATAACAGCCTATTTCCTGCTGCAAACCAGCGGGGCCAGCCGCGGCCAAGGCACGCAGTGACATCTGAAGGCTGCTCCCAGAACTGGCTGGGGACTTCATGGGATGGATTTCGCGTTACACCACGGGAGGAGCAGCAGACTGCTGTTCCTCACCAGAGAGCTCAGCCTGAAACGCCTGGGCACTGCTTGGTATCGTGCTGGTTACCCAGGGACTGGGGCAAAATATGCAGCTTACAAAGAAAGCTCAACTTGTTTTAAAATAATAATAAAAATATAGACTCCCCTACTATTAACACTTCTCCCGCTTGAAAACTGAAAAGCAGTGAAAGAAAGGAGTGTCTGAGACATCTCTTGTCCTTACAGGGAGTGTTTGCAGCTCCAGGCTGCTGAGTTTAACTTCGCTGTGTATCAATGCGCAGGGAGAAAATTCCAAAGGGTGACTCAAAGCTGACACTGCTCTGCCTCAGCCCTGGAGAAAACTGCCTCCCTGTGCTCACAGAGAGCAGGCAGGACAGCAGCAGCCTCATTAGGCAATGGCCAGCCTTTGGGACTGTCCCCATCAGCCTGGACTGCAAGGTTATAAAAGGAGTTTTAAAACAAAAATGTTTTCAAAAGATTATTTCTTCTACCCTCTATTTGTACAGCACTGAAAGAGCAGTAGGTGCTTTATAAATAGAACAAGGCCACTTTTATCACCCTGAAGCGATAATCCTGCAAGTTTCCCATCCACAGGAGGACTCAGTGGCACAGGCCAGGGCTGATATTTGGCAGGAGGTTCTACCCCAGAGCAGGGAGGTTCACCCAGGCAGCTCCAAACATTGCTGCTCCCGCTCTCTCCTGGAGGTTCTGCAAGCTTGGCCCATCAGCCTGGCTTGCAGCACAGCACAAGAGCTTTGACCACACACAGTAACATCATTTTCTTTAGGAAGATGGATCAAAGCAGCAGCAGAGCAGCCAAAAGCTGCAGGAACCGACTGCGGGTACCACACGGTGCCCTTGCCCCAGGAGGGCACCGAAGCAGGGAACAGCAGCTTCTCACACAGACACCTGCTGGGTGCCTGGAAGGAGCTGGGACCAGAGGGTGCCCCTGAGGAGATGATGCTGGGGGTGCTGGAGCTGGAATATCCAGAGAGAAGGAGGAAGGGGAAGGTTCTCCACCTGTGGCCTGCTGGCCAAAGCAGCTCCCCCAGCACGAGGAGCAGCTGGGTGATCCTGTGGCCTTGGCCTCCAGCTGAGGATGGTCTGAAAAGAAACCAAAGCACTGAGCACTCAGCAATTATCAACAAAAACTCACTGATCTCACTCCTGTGGGAATCAGACTGTGAGGAGGAGGGGGGGTCCCTGTTTATCTGTAATGCATAACCCAGCTACACCTCAGCAGAACCAGCAGGCAGAGCCTTTGGAGAATTCCAGCATTAAATTACTTCCTCCAGTCTCAGCACACCGTAATTTATGTAGGATACAGCTGAGAGGATTCAAAGAGGGAGCTGTCCTGGGGGATGTTTCATTTCCCAGCCCGTGAGTTCACACGCAGGCAGAACAAGCTGCTGAAAAGCAGAGGTTGCCCTCCCTGCACTGAACAGGCTCCACACCTGCTGCCTGAGGCCAGCTTTGCTCGTGTCCAGTGCAGGGGAGCTTTATTCCCTGTTTGATAGCCACTCCTGGCTTGAAAGCAGCCTTTGAAAAGCCTGCCTGCTCTGTGGAAGCAAGCTAGATACAGCTTGCTTTCTGTGCTGCTTGTTTAGGGAGTTTAGGTGAGCTGAGATGTCTGAGTGGCTCCATCCTGGCTGAAGTCTCACACAAAACAAAATGTCTGGTGCTTTTGAGTAGGTCACCAGTGGAAAACACAAGGTTTAACACCTTTGAGTGAGGTTCCCCTTCACCTCCCACAACAGAGGTGTTTGGGAGCAGGAGTTCATAGGCTCTAACACGTATTAAACCCCTGAGCAGCCGTCCTGTGTAAATAGGAATTAACTTGTCCTTAATCTTTACTCGGGGTTTAATTCATTATTTGATTGACAGACTCCTGCCAGGACCTCCTGCACTGTGGCAGGCTCAGCTTCTCCTCTGGCACCAGGAAAGGGCTGTGAGAGGTGTGCAAGCACAGCCTGCACTGGCCTTCAGATGCAGTTTCTTATTTCCATCTCTGAGAGGGTTGCTCTCATCCATTTAGCAGCCAAACACAGCCTGATCCCTCAGCCACGGCCAGATTTTGTCAATCCAGCTTGTGGGGACCTCTGGCACACAAATGACAAATGACAGTGCTACCAGAACTATTGACACACATTTTTAATACATAACCACTGTTGTTACATATAATCAGAGCTGATAGAGTCCAGCAGAAAAGCGTATTTTAAAGTGCCAATAAAACCACTCAGCTTTTACAACACACCGCGTTTACTCCGTTCCCCCCTTCCCCCAAAAAAGCTTTTCTTTTGAACTGAGCAATTTATATATTGGGTCAGTGTTATAAAGTCGGTATTTATAGCAGATTTCAGTGGAGTGGGAGCTGGAATAAAGGCAGCTTGCTTTTAAATGCAGCACGGAGGCATCTCTGCATTGATAAGATTAGCAGCTGTTTGTACATAGGAGATGATGTGCTCACCCACGTCCTCCTTCTGCAACTGTAACCAAATTTATTTGCTTTTCGAACAAATCACTTCTCCTTCCATTTTTCTTCGATTCATTCAGTGTAAACTGAGTAACTCGTTTAACGACCAGGAGCTGAACTGAAGAATTTGGCTGATAACACCACGATGCCTCTTTAATTGAATCCTTTTCTCTGCAAAGCCCACAATAAATGCATCACCAGGCCGGTGATAAAAGCAGCTCTGAGCTGTGTAACCACTGTAAGATGATCACATAAGCACAGTTGGCCATCACTCGGCCTTTGTTATGCCTCAGTTGGGTTTATCTTGGAAATCAGTTCGGTATTGATGGCATAACTCATCAGCAGGATGCTAAACAGCCCCATGGCCCAAACTGCTTTGATTGCCGCAGTGATACCGTCCTCCTGCAGAAAAAACAGCTCCCAGAAAAGTAATCAACACCCAGATTTCTACCCAGCATGAGTACAGTAAATTATAGTCAGTATTTAAATTATATATGGCACTTAAATGTTTACAAATTTAAAAGTTTTTGGGAAGTCCCCTTCAAGGAAATTCTGCTTTGTAATTTTTCCCCACTAATAACAATGCAGAAGGAAAGGGAGGAATGTTCTTAATTTTATGGTACAGTCTCTGTGTCCAAATATGAGCTAAAATAATGATAGTCTTTGGGATTTAAAGAAATTAACATCTTTGTAACATGGAGAGGCACAAAATGCAAAACCTTTGATGAAGTGGATTTTCTGCATGAATTAATACTGATTCAATGGGGAACATGTTTGTTTATTTATTTTTTTTACTATTTGCTGTTAGTTGTAGTAAACAGAAGAATTGTGTGTGTGGCCCAGTTTTTCTCCACATACAAAATATTTCTATTTACCAAATGCAAAAACTGAACTCACACAATGGAACAGAGACAGGGCGAAGAACAGAAATTTGCACATGCAAATAGACCAGTTCTGCACGAATGGGCCAAAGGAATAAATCTGTGAAAGCTGAACCCAGAGCAGGAAACTGCCAAAAGGTGAAAGAACAAGTAAAGTTTTTTCTTCTGTTCCTTTCTGATTTCTGTGCCAGTCATTTCACAAAGCAGATTTTAAGGAGGGATCTGACCTGAAGTCAATGGGAAGATCACTACAAAGTCCAGTGGCCACATGGATAATTTATTCTGAGCTTAATATAGACAGAAACTTGAATTTCTGCCCATGGATTTTATGGATCCTCCCTTTTCATAGCCACTGGATTGATAGCTGGATTTATTATTAAAGACTTACCTACACGGGGAGGAAAAGAGGATTAATTCCAATTTAAATACTTTGCTGCCACTGCTCTGCAGCAGCTCAGGCACTGCAGACCCAGCTGGGCTTTCAGGGTGCAGGGTGATTTCCTGATTCCTGAGTCCACCTGATTTCCCTCAAAATCCTGCAGCCAGCCCTGCAGGGATGCTGCTGCTGTGCTGCCAGTGCTGCCCATCCCACCAGGCTCAGAGCCATCCCAAAGCCGGGGCTCTGCCGTGGCACAAACCATTTCCACGTGGCTGATGGGGTCTGTGCCTCTGCTGGTGCCTTGGCTTTGTGCATCCTGAACAAACAAAAAATGGGGCAGGACGTGTCCAGTTTTGTTAAGCATGTTTTATGCATTTTTGTGAATCTCGTACTGGAAGGAGGATATGATTTCACTGGGGGAATGGGGTCTGTGCCTCTGCTGGTGCCTTGGCTTTGTGCATCCTGAACAAACAAAAAATGGGGCAGGACGTGTCCAGTTTTGTTAAGCATGTTTTATGCATTTTTGTGAATCTCGTACTGGAAGGAGGATATGATTTCACTGGGGGAATCATGGTTAATTCATGGTGCTGCCCTGAAGGGCAAATGAAAGGCAGGTGGGTTTTGCCCGGGTTTGATGCCATTTTACCATGATCAATGTGCTGGTCAGCACTCCTAAGGGAGTTTGGGATTTGGTGCAGAGGATTTATGGAGCTGGAGAAGTTGAAAACAAAAAAACAACAACAAAAAACCACCCCACAAAAAAACCACAAAAACCCCAAAAACAAACAAACAAACAAACCCCAAAAAATTAAGAAAAAGAAAAGACAAAGAAGGATAGGTTTAGATGGCCTTTACTCCATTGCACGGGAATATTGTGCCACTGGAGTGGAATTTAAAGTTAATTTAAACAAAAGCATTCTCTTCTCTCTACCTTTTGTAGATGATTCCAGAAATTCATAGGAAAATCAGAGTAGAGGACAAGGGGTGCTTTCCCAGAGTGCCAGTCCCTCCTGGGACAAACACCTGCTGTCTCTCATCCCCACGTATCCCTGAAACCATCTCCCAATTTTCCTTAGAGACAGACAGACAGACATTCCTTCCTTGATCTCCAGTTTCTCAGCAGAGAACTGAACATTCTCCCTTTCTGTCCCTTGTTTTCCCTTCCTTTGGAAGTCTGGAAAATCCTGAACTTGTTTGGCCCGGAGGACTAGGCAGCAAAAACCAGCGGTGAGTGTCTGTGCTCTGTTTCCACGGCAACAAAGATTAAAAATGAGGAAAAAGGCACCTCCTCACAGCTGCTGAGGTGTTGGGGAGCTGAGGAACTCCTTGCCCACCTTTCCTCCCAGGGAGGATGGAATAGGAATGATATCAGCCACGCTGGTGATGGTTATGAGCTGTCAGAATTCAGGTCCCGCTCAGGCAGGGACTCAGCCCTGCCAGGGAGCACTGTGCTGTGCCCAGGACAGTGCCCAGGACCGTGCCCAGCACACTGCCCAGCACAGTGCCCAGGACAGTGCCCAGGACAGTGCCCAGGACCGTGCCCAGCACAGTGCCCAGGA
>VZTG01004174.1:13871-38205 GCA_013397845.1 Melanocharis versteri
CGGGGCTCTAGGCCCAGCCAGCCACAACAGCTGCTGTTCAGGCAATGCAACAAGATACCTCTAGCATTAAAAAGAAAAGAAGGGTAGTCATACTAGGTGACTTCCTTCTGAGAGGAACAGAGGGCCTTGTATGTCAACCAGACCTATCCCACAGTGAGGTCTGCTGCCTCCCTGGGGCCTGGGCTGTCACCAGGAGACTCCCTGGACTAATTCAGCCCTCTGATTATTACCCTAATACTCCAGGCTGGCAGTGATGAGATTGAAAAGAAGAGCACCGGGGCAATTAAAAGGGATTTCAGGGCTCTGGGTTGAATGGCTGATGGGGCAGGAGCACAGGTGGTGCTTTGCTCAGTCCCTTCAGTGGCAGGGACAAATGATGAAAGGAACAGGAGAACCTGCATTATCAACAGGTGGCTTAAGGGCTCTTGTCATCGACAGAATTTTGGGTTCTTTGATCATGGGGCAACTTTTATGGCACCTGGCTAAAGTGGGCTCTATTTGTCTATTAAGGGCAAAAAGATTCTAGCCCATGAATTGTCAGGACTCATTGAGAGGGCTTTAAACTAGGTTCAGACCAGGAAGGGGATGCAACTATGCTCTCCAGAAACAAGCCCAAGAATGCTAAGCCAGAGTCAGGGGTGAAATCAGAAGCCCAGTTGAAGTGCATGTACACTAATGCACACAGAATAGGTAACAAAAAAGAGGAGATGTAAGCCATGGTAGAGCGGCAAAGCTATGACGTAGTTGCCATCACAGAACCATAGTGGGATGACTCGCATAATTGGAGCACTGCAATGGATGGCTACAAGCTCTTCAGAAGAGACAGGAGAGGGAGAAGAGGTAGAGGGGTGCCTCTTTATATTAGGGAGGCTCTCAACACCATGGAAATTGAGACTAATGATGATAAAGTCGAGTGCCTATGGGTAAGAATCAGGGAGAAGGCCAACGAGGCTGACATCCTGGTGGGAGTCTGTTATAGACCACCCAACCAGGATGAAGAGGTGGATAACTTGTTCTACAAGCAACTGGAAGATATTTCAAGATCTCCAGCCCTTGTTCTCGTAGGTGACTTTAACCTGCCAGATGTCTGCTGGGAACTCAACACAGCAGAGAAGAGGCAGTCTAGGAGATTCTTAGAGCATATGAAGGACAACTTCTTGTGACAGCTGATGAGCGAGCCTACCAGGGGAGGGACTATGCTAGACCTGCTCTTTGCAAACAGAGATGGGCTGGTGGGAGATGTGGGGGTTGGAGCCCATCTGGGGCACAGTGATCATGAAATTACAGAGTTTTCAATATTTGGTGAAACAAGGAGGGGCATCAATAAAACTTCCACACTGGACTTCCAGAGGGCAGACTTTGGCCTATTCAAGAGACTTATTAGGAGAGTTCCTTGGGAAGCAGCCCTTAAAAATAAAGGAGTCCAGGAAGAATGGGTATGCTTCAAAACAGAAATCTTGAAGGCACAGCAACAGGCTGTTCCTATGTGCCAAAAAATGAGCCGACGAGGAAGACAACTGACCAGGATGGGCAAAGAGCTTTTGAAGGAACTAAGGAAAAAAAAGAGGGTTTATCACCTTTGGAAGGAGGGTCAGGTATCTCGGGAAATGCTTAAGGAAGTTTCTAGGTCATGTTGGAAAAAAATTAGAGAGGCAAAAGCCCAGTTAGAACTCAGCCTGGTAACTTCTGTAAAGGACAATAAAAAATACTTTTAGAAATACATTATGGCAAAAGGAAGGGCAAGGACAACCTCCATTCTCTATTAGATGGAGGAGGGAATTTAGTAACTAAAGATGAGGAAAAGGAAGAGGTGCTTAACACCTTCTTTTCCTCAGTTTTCAACAGAAAGACAGGTTGTCCTCAGGACAACTGTCCTCCTGGACTGGTAGATGGTGCCAGGGAGCAGAATAGCCCCCCTGTTATCCAGGAGGAAGCAGTCAGTGACTTGCTGAGCCACTTAGATGCTCACAAATCTGTGGGACCAGATGGGATCCATCCTAGGGTGATGAGGGAGCTGGCAGATGAGCTTACAAAGCTGGTCTCCAACATTTACCATCAGTCCTGGCTCACCAGTGAGGTCTCAGATGACTGGAAGCTGGCCAGTGTGATGCCCATCCACAAGAAGGGCTGGAAGGAGGATCTGGGAAACTAAAGGCCAGTCAGCCTGACCTCCGCGCCTGGCAAGATTATGAAACAGATCATCTTGAGTGCCATCACGCGGCAACTACAGGATGGCCAGGGGATCAGACCCAGCCAGCACGGGTTTAGGAGGGGCAGGTCGTGCTTGACCAACCTGATCTCCTTTTATGACCAGGTGACCCACCTACTGGTTGCGGGAAAGGCTGTGGGTGTTGTCTACCTGGACTTCAGCAAAGCCTTTGACACCATCTCCCACAGCATACTCCTGGAAGAGCTGGCAGCCCACAGCTTGGACACGTGCACTCTTTGCTGGGTTAAAAACTGGCTGGATGGCCAGGCCCAGAGAGTGGTGGTGAACGGTGTTACATCCAATTGGTGGGAGTCACCAGTGGTGTCCCCTAGGCATCAGTGCCGGGGCCTGTCCTGTTTAATGTCTTCATTAATGATCTGGACAAAGGGTTGAGTCCACCATCAGAAAATCTGCAGATGACACCAGGCTGGGAGCATGTGTCAATCTGTTGGCGGTTAGGAGGGTTCTGCAAGGGGACCTGGACAGGCTGGATAGATGAGGCAAGTCCAACATAAAGTTTGATAAGTCCAAATGCCGAGTCCTGCATGTCGGCCACAACAATCCCCTGCAATGCTACAGGCTGGGGACAGAGTGGCTGGGCAGTAACCAGGCAGAAAGGGACCTAGGGGTACTGGTTGTCAGCTGACTGAACATGAGCCAACAGCGTGCCCAGGTGGCCAAGAAGGCCAATGGCATCCTGGCCTGGATCAGGAATAGTGTGGCCAGCAGGACCAGCAAAGTCATTCTTCCCCTGTACTTGGCACTTGTGAGGCCACACCTTGAGTACTGTGTCCAGTTCTGGGCCCCTCAGTTTAGGAAGGACATTGAGATGCTTGAACACGTCCAGAGGAGGGCAACAAGGCTGGCGAAGAGCCTGGAATACAAGCCCTGTGAAGAACGGCTGAGGGAGGTGGGGGTGTTTAGCCTGGAAAAAAGGAGGCTCAGGGGAGACCTTATCACTCCCTACAACTTCCTGAAAGGTGGCTGTAGTCAGGTGGGGGTTGGTCTCTTCTCCCAGGCAACCACTGACAGAACGAGAGGACACAGTCCTAAGCTGCACCAAGGGAAGCTTAGGTTAGATGTCGGAAAAAAATTCTTCACTGAAAGAGTGATTGGGCAGTGGAATCATCTGCCGCAGGGAGGTGGTGGGGTCACCATCCCTGGACGTGTTTAAAAAAAGACTGGACATGGCACTCAGTGCCATGGTTGAGTTGATGAGGAGGTGTTAGGTTAGGTCATAGGTTGGACTCGATGATCTCACAGGTCTTTTCCAACCTAATTCATTCTGTGATTCATTCTGTGATTCAATCCAAAGCAAGAACAGGGGACTGAATGGGTCCTAAATAAGTTTACCTGTTCCATATTCCATGAAGTTAAATCTGAGTAGCTCAGAATGAGCTGGGTGCAGCTGACTCCTATGAAACTTCAATATATTCAGTAATTTAGGTCAGAATATCTTCAGGCACAAATTAAATCCAAACACAGGGGTATATATCATTTAAGTTTGTCTTTAATATTCCATATTGCTTCCATGCTTCCATATTATTGTGCTGAAAGAATTTGGAGCCTGTCTGTATAACACCTGTGAAAGACCTTGAGAAAGCCACAATAACAGGAAATTCTATGCCTCAATATTAACTATAAATCAATGCACAGAAGAGAGAGACATTTTCTAGTATTAAGAAGTGGGCACAGAAGTATGACTTAAGCAGGAATCAAATGAAGAGGATGAAAGTTATAATGGTGCTTCATAATCAACACAGCTATGTAATAATTTGATTTTCATTATAATGACGCTATTTAGACATGCCCTGCATATTGAAGATTGAGCACAGTACATAATTATTGATTAGTTATAACCCATTTGTATTTTATGTTTATTTCATCTGACAATAATTATCATACTTTTGCACTAATTAATTCATCATCTTTTATTACTGGAGCTGAAAGGTAACTAGCAGAAAAAGCAGGAAGGGAACTGAGAAAAGCAGAAGGCCCTCTGAAGCAGTAATGTTATGTGCAATATAATACTAGAGTGATGTGGTTTGCTTTTTTATTTTTGTAACACAAATAGGGGCAAATTTTTTTCTAGCTAAAATTTACTTGGAATTACTAGCAAATTGCTCTTTAAAGCACGCTGAAGTAAAATTCAACAATTATACGGATGAGATTAATATTGACCTGTCATTAAGTGTTAATGTTAACAGTCTGCAAAATCACTGGCCATTTTGGAATACATTTTAGAAACTGTGCAGAAGATTGCCTGTCTTTAGAAGTACAAGTTCCACTACAGATCTCATACAACAGTGTATTGAAAACTTTATGAAATGCAGCTGTATAACATTTTGTGAACGGAAGTCTGTTCCCTATGCAGAAATAAGAAAACTTGTGTTTTTGCTGATCGATGGCTTCATCAGCCAATAACACAATTACTGTGCAGGATGGATAGGGAAAGCCTGTGCGTGGTGCTGGCAGCCCTAAGCCAGAGCCAGATGAGGCAGAGGCTAGGGAAGCAGACACACAGAACTGCTACTGAGCCTCAGCAAGAGATGCAGTGCACTGAACAGAAATACTAATGGCTGCTGTTTGCAAAATCTGGGCTTGTAACTACGTGGCACTGCTGTTTTGTGTAGCAGTACCCACTGGCCTACAGGTGTGCTGAAGACACATGGGATGCTCCATTGTACCTTGAGAATGCACCTAAAAGGGATCACGTAAGGCAGTTATAAAAACATTTGAAGGTGTTTATAAGTATTTGAGCCTTTCCTCTTTGAATACATACGTGACATGCCCATTCCTTTGGAGGCGTTCCCAGATGACGGTGAATTGGACACTGCTCTTTCTGTTGAGCTCTGCAGGTGGCAAGCAAGGGGAAGCAATAGCAAGGCAAGGGAAGCCAGGTGTGATGCTGGAGGTGAGGTGAGTGTGCTCTGGTGCACCCAGAGCTCCTGCATGGGATACTGATGGAGATGGGAGTAGCAGAGCCTTGCCCTAGCCATTATTAATCCCAACCCCCATGCATATTTAGTCCACATCTTGCTTCTGTGGGTGTGATCAGATTGTTTTCAAAATGTGAAAAACTCTAAAAACATTCAAAGTCCCTGTACATTACATTCACATTCCTGGCTGATAACTGAAATAAACTGCAAAATTGTCTTTATTATGCCAAATACATATTTTGTATATTTTACTAATTAATGTAATATCTTTTGAGAGACTACAGTAAATTGTACCTGTCTTGTTATATGAGAGAGATTCACGCTCAACTGGAAGACCCTGCTTTACTGAAGCAAAAGGGAATTTCAAAGCACTGAGTCTGGTGGTTTATGAGTGATCAGTAAGAACTTAGGGTGGTAAGAAAAGTGGGCAAATAAGTTTCATTTTATCAATCTCCCATGGCCCTAGCAAATATTTTCCTACTTTTATATCAGTTTCATTCTCAGCACATCTGTTAGGCAGATTGTGGTGTACTTAAGCATAGGAAAGCAAACAAATTACAAGAATTTTGTATAAAACCTTAACCCTCCAGAAACAGCAAGCAATTCTTTTCATGCTTAAATTTGATCTTTAGGGAGCAATAGGATAAACTCTCACAGAACAGCCTGGTAACAACAAACAGAACCCTTGAATAAATAGAATTTTGAAGATAAGACTCTTAGAAAAACTGGAAAT
The DNA here is from genome assembly GCA_013397845.1 of Melanocharis versteri. Classification (NCBI taxonomy): domain Eukaryota; kingdom Metazoa; phylum Chordata; class Aves; order Passeriformes; family Melanocharitidae; genus Melanocharis; species Melanocharis versteri. The sequence goes on from VZTG01004174.1 coordinate 19,753, forward strand.
CATACAACCAAATGCTACTGAATAAATATCAAAACACTTGATATAGCCTCAGAGCAATATAAATCACAAAAATACACCCTTTTTTTTTTTTTTGCCATGTTTGTTTTGGCAGCTTTACCTGATATAAACATGTCCCTAAGATTAAGTCCCCAGGTTTGGTTCAATAATTTTGTATTTAGGATATTCAAATGCATAGTTATGGTACCTCATTTATTGTAGCTGATGATAATACTGGTATTTTCTTAAGCACACACAAACAAGGCAGTGATAAATAGATTGCTTAGGTAAAACAAGAAATGTTACTTAATCATTTGTTTCAGCCCTTGAGTTGTGAATGATGCTGCATGTCTTTTGCATATATTCATCTCCCTTTTTTGCCATTTTTCTCCCTATCAGATTATGCCTGACAAAAAGCTCCATCTAATACCTGACACTCATTCTTGTTGCACTGATTTCTCACTCTTCTCCCTTGGCAGCTCCCTCTTCACTCTCAGCTCCCCACTAATGATTCCTCCTGTAAATCTGCTGCTGTCCTTGGATTGTATCTGGGCACCAGGACATGGATCACCTCTGGAGAAAGCAGCTGTCCTGCACCAATTTTTCAGGTAAGGAAGGAAGGGATACCAAGTCCAGGATGCATTAAATGCCTTTTATATAGAGTGATTTAGGGGTTCACTAGTATCGAAGACAGTAGCTAACTTATCACCTGGGCCTTATTTGGCATAGATTTTATCTTCATGTGCAGTACAAGGTTTAGATAATGTGTTAATAACCCTGTAACTGAGGAATAATCCCAAAATGGAAGGCAGCTTCTTCCAATAGAATTAGAAGCTCTGGTTTAGGAAAAAAATTGCTTTTGAAGTGTGCTTAAGACATTGAAGAAATAAAGGTGTTGTTGTTTCCAGTGACTGTTTCTTTTCAATGGAATATGGCTACATTCATGCTTTCAGCAATTAATTTTTGATTTTCACACTGGGAACTACTGTGGAAACATGAGAAATGTCATTCACTAAAAGAGTAAATAAAATCTCTGGGTACCTAAGCTCTTTAAGTATGTAGATTTCTTTCTTGGTAATTTTTATATCCCATGGAAAAGGCTTGCTCCATCCCATCACAGCAACATAAACAGAACATGTAATGCTGAATAACCATGTTATCGTCATAATATTTCCTATATTTGCTGATACTCTAGTTTTGTAGCCAGACTAGATATGCAGTATAATATTGTATGCTTTCTTATAATGTATCTTTGTGCTAGAAAATACCAACACAATTCAGCCAAATGTCTAATAAAAAGAGTTTGCATATTCTTCAGAATTGCCATCAGTCCCCTTGGAGCTGACATTTTCTGCCTTTCTTTCCACCATGCTAGAAGGAGCCAGTGGGTCACATCCACCACTATGCAAATACAATCACCATGTTGTATGGCTTAATGACAATTAAAGCACATTTTAGCATGACTGATAAACATATTCTTCCTTCATGTGATTATAGTCAGGAACTTGATTATCAACAGCCGATAGACCTCTGGAGAATGTTTACCTGATATTAGCTGGGCAAAGTTAAAATAGACAACTATTAATGATTATTTTTCATCAGACACAATGACAGTAGCTAAAAGATTATTAAACTTAAGGGTAATTCTTTTCTGCTTCAGAATGTTGCCTGCATGAAGTAGAACTGTGTTGTGCTAAATGGACATGCAAACACACACTAGAAAACAACCGGAGATTTACAACACGACAAAACAGCACAGTTAAGGGAGACCCACCATATCATCACCTTCATTTTTACTTCTGAACACAAAAGTAAAGAGATTAATTGATTCATGCCTAACCAAACCAGTTTTCTGGCAGTCCTTCCCTGAAAGGGAACTCTTACTGAGCTGTAATTTACAAGGCATTTCAGACACAACTGACAGCTAACATTCATCACCTTCTAAATTAACACTCGTAACACTTGTCCTGCTCTGTAACAAAACCGAACTGGACTTGGCTGCCTGAAGTGGCCGTTTTATGTCTTCTGTTGACTCTCCTGCAACTTTGTTTTCCCTCACTAGACTCCCTGACACAAGAGTTTTGGTGAAAGTGCTATATAGATAAATTTAATAAGTGAAATTTTTAAAACTGGTGATTTGTTTGTTTTATAGTTTACTTACGGAAAACCAAAGGGGAGGCTTTCAACACGTTTAAATTGGGTCACAATTTCCAAAGTCATTACCAAATAATCAATAATAGTTAATAACTTGTTTGGTGAAATGTCAAGAGAAAAATGTCTATGAGTTTAATGGTATAATAGACTGGTATTAACTACATGAGCAAATATTTTTGCTGTTGAAAACTGTAACTACTAAGTAAATTAAAAAATAATCTGCTTTTGAAAGAAAAAATACCACAGCTGACCTATCTGAGGCAGGATGACAGTCAAGGAATGTGTCCAGCTTTAACTTAAATAAAAACAACCATGATACAATACAGGTAAAAATTGCTGCTCTGCAGTAGAAAATTTCTCTATAAACCTTTTTTAAAATTAAAACAAAAATAACAAAAATATCTAGCAAAATAAACACAAATTTGTCTTTTCATCTTCCTTCCCTTGTTTGATAATATACAGTACATCATTGTTTCTAAATGGTACAACTAACCTGGTACAAACAAACCCGTTCCACAGAAAATCTGCCAGTAGTTTTCTGTCACAAGGAATTTGCATTAGAAGTTTTTATGGAATACATTTACCACCAGTATCATTTGGGATAGTATTTAAATACTCCAGAACCCTATGAACGCTGGGCTTTGCCACTGATTTCGCTGAATTTCCACACCAAAGAAAATATGCACATTAAGGTGCACTGCAAGAGAACAAAGGCACTCCTGTCTTACATTGTTTCTTCTGCCATGTACCAAAAACTGCAAAATCAGTAATAAAAAAAAAGCATAAAGCTAAGGTCATTCAATTTATTGAAACAAATGACCAGATCATAGAAAATATTGACAACCGGTTATCAAACCTTGCTAGGTTTCACAGTCAGTGCCTGATTCCAGTTCCAGCCTCTTTCCACATATACAGGTGATGGGAGATGTGGCAGTGCAGCACACACTGCATAAGGATGAGGCCAGCTCTAGTGTGGCATTTCATCTGCTTTCCACAGAGCAGTCAACTTCTTTTGTTCCTCTTTTCCCCGGGTAACTACCTGCAAGGGTCCTTCGTGTGTGTGTTCTCAGAACTTGCCTGTACTGGAGGCAATTCAGAGGGATATTGGGGAAAACCATGTGTTCACCATCTCCTCACCCAGGGTCACGCAGTAATGACTCTCTCTGGGGATTAAAACCAGAAGTGTTTCAGAGCAAACTGGTCCCACCTTTGTCCTGAGACACAGGGAAGTGCTGTCCACCAATATCCCAAACCGCCCTTTTGCCTTCACTGAGATAACTATAGGTTTATTTTAATGCAGATGCAACCAGTCAGGCCCCCAGGTCTATTAGCAATTAAGAAACAATCGTACCCAGCATAAAATTCTTTAAAAAGTTGTAATGAGAATATCATGTTTTTTATTAGAGTTGCAAAGTCAAGCCTGCTCTAAATACCTCTATCAAAAAAGTTGTTATTGGAAAAATACTATACTCCAAGAGGAATTGAATACCAGTTATCCTGCTTGTAAACCTGAATTTTTAAAATGTAATTAAATGAAACCTCAAAACATTTTACAAAGTGAGTCTTTATGGAACTCAATTTAACTTACACTTGACTTTGATCAGTCAGCAGACTTATGGTGATTGCCTCTATTGTCGTGCCACGTTCCCATCTGACAGTCTGCTGCACTAAAGGTAGTCTAGAACATACAATCTCCAAAGCTAGCTTGCTATTACAGATTTAAATAGAATATTCACATTTAATTGCATAACGCGTCTCCGACCCTCGGGCTGGTACGGCTAGCTCGCCCAGGGCCAGCCGAGAACGACGTTATGGCCAAACTGCTACCTGGTACGGCAGGAAGCCGAGGTGTCGCCTGGTGGGAAGGACAGTGAGGAACTCACGCAGGGCTCGCTGTCCTACTGGTGGCAAAGGCGCAGGAACAAGACGAGAGGCAGGAGGCGGCTCTTCGGGGTGAAATCAGGAACAGGTTTATTGCAGATGGCAGGTTGAAGGGAAGCAAACCAAAGCAGGGAAGGACGAGCGCAGGGGACGAAGAGCCTGGTGCAATTGCGCTCAAGCACCAAGGTGCAGTGAGACGCAGCTCCTGAGCGCTTGATGACTCAAGGCAAAAGACCCGCGGCGCAGTGAGCAGCCTGTTATATACTACAACAGAATAGGTGGGGTTGCAGAGTACTGACCGGTTAAAATCGAGTAGGGGGGTGTAACTTAGTGAATGGACCTATAACAGGTAACTGGGGAGGGGAGAACTGTTAACAGACATGTAACCAGGGGATTACATCAGGGGAACAACCACCTAGGGAAAAGGTTTAGAGGGGGGATTTCCCGTAAGTCCCAGTGGACTCTTCTGGGCTCTTCAGGTCCCGGCTTTGGGCCGATAGTCCAATAAGAGGCCACCGCAACAATTGCACATAAATTTGATCATTCTATATTCCATGACTGACTGTGAATAATCTTTTCCTTGGTCTCGGGGTGGGGAAAAAGAAAACCCACAAAGTTTGCAAATTGACTTTGCCACACAGGAGGAGTGTTCTAACAAAGTGTGGAGCAATCTCAGACCCACAGCACCTGCAGGATGTACACAGAAGATTGCAGAAACTGGTTTCATTGACAAAAACCAATTGCCACTAACTGTGCAACTGCCCTTTCTGGTCCAGTTCTGTGGGGAAAGGTCCACAGATATATTTTAGGGAAAAATATAGCTTCACATTAAGGTGTGCATATATTGTACATAATCAATAATGAATATGAGAACCTGGGTTAATAATCTGGGAATTAGAAACAGGAGGCTTCAGCTTCCTTAGAGATATCCAGCTTTAGCCATTTTAAATACATGGTTACAAAAAGTGGAATTTTTTTAGTCTCATACAAAGGTTCTTTTGTTCTTTGAAAAGATCATTTTATGATAATACAAATGGTATTGTAATATCATTTGACCATGTCTTTCAACTTAATACTTTTGTGAATTTACTTTATCTAGACATAAATAAAAAAGTGAGTCTTAAATATTTCTATTGTGGCAGAATGAAAGGAGGTTATTATCCTTTTAGAAAAGTATTATTCTAACAGCAATTAAATATTCCTTTAAGTAAAGACTTAACCAAATTGAAGTTAAAAACAACTTTCTTATTTAATACTACTTTTGTAGCCACTAGTAGGTTTTACTCTGAGATTTAGCTGGTCATTTACAATAGATGGGTAAAAGACCACTTTATGCAATTCTTACTAACTGAAAAACGTCCTTAATTCACATAATGCATTACATACTGTGTGAAAGTGCAGTTATTGACTGTGCCGTTGCAAGTTTGTTGTCCCGTTATGTTGTAATTGCTCCTGGGCCATTGATTTTTAAAAATTAATATAGGCTAATGGTGTAATTAACTGTGGGCAATTCAAAGAATGCACTTAGATCTCCAGTATTATGGGAATATGTCTATCGACAAAGTGGACTTGAAAGTATAGAATTATGTAATCTGATAGTCTGGGAGCAAAAATATTTATGTACAATAAGACAGCAGAGAAAGAGGATGGATTTTTCTCATCGGTAGCTCTTAGGTTAGATAAAATCAAGAGTGTAAAAAGACATCTTGAGGGTGAGATTATTTTAAAGATGTTGCCACAGAAAAAGAAAAATGCTAAAAATGAGTAAAATTCCATTTTAACATCAGTCGCCAGCTGCCTTTGCCACAGCCTTGTTTGGACCCAGTACTGTGAGAGCTGACACTAGAGAAGGGAAGGTTCTCTTTCAGCAGTAATAGAACCTCAGCCAGTTTGTCAGAATAGACAAAAAGGCAGCACTATTCCCAAGAATATTGGAGAAGCTTAGTGGTTCTATGCAAGTCTTCACATACAGATTGCACTTGCTAGTGTCATCTCAGTTGCAGGACTACTCCAAATTACTTAGTGAAAAATTTTCAGCAGAAATTTATCTCGTCAGATACAGTACACAAATACATCATGAAAAATAAGCATCATCAGAAAGTATGTTGCCTCCCGTACAAATATTAAGGGAGCTGCCAGTTACTCAAGCAGTTGTGTTGTGTTTGCAGCCTAACTTCTGGCCACACAAGCAGGATGTAATACTAAAATTGTCTAAATAAGGAAAAAACCTTGGCAAATTCAACTGAAGTCCACTTGCAAGTAGCAAAACATAAGGGCAGCCAGGCAAATGTTTTCTCCAGCAAAAATTCAGGTGCAGTCAAATGTCCTTTACTGTCCAGAGAGCTAACTTATGTGAAAAGTACGTACTATCAGGATGTTACCTTATTCTCACTAACTTAGGTTCCCATCTTTTTTCCACCCACAGCTCAGACCCAGCAGAATATTTAATTCCACAGACAAGCAGTGCAGACTTCCTTCCCTCTGCCCCTAGTTCCTCAGGTGTCCAGACTCAAGCATCTAGGAAGGTGAAGACTTTCCATCAGCTACCATTTAGATAACCTCCACAATCTCATTTTAGGATGCAGTACATATTTAAGACAATGGAATTACTGAAATTAATTCATACTCATCAGTCTGAATAAGTTATTCAGAATCTGGACTAAATTTCAAGAGATTAACTTAAAGAGTTCACTTCAAAACTGAGACATTTGTAATGTTTATTGTTGCTGTAAATATTTTTTTTTTAAGTATGGCTTCTGTGGGTGTTTTTACAACAATGCAATAATTTTGTATCTTTTTTCACCTCTCTAGAGCCAGGCTAAATGAGAATTCTAAAACAGTAACACAGCTCCCTTTTGCACATTCCTAGCACCAAGAATTAAATTAGCTGTAACATTGCTGACATTGTTTAAGTCTACTGCAGGAGGAACAGTTAAAATAACATTGCACAAAAGACATTTTCATTCAGAGTCTTTAACTGCTCCACTTATAGAGAGAGGAGGTGGCCCAAATGAATTCAGTGAGTATGTACAGAGCTGTAATGAGTGCAAGTGTAGCATAACACCCCAGCACACTGCAGGACATCCTTGGAGTTTGTCCTTGTGTTTTAGGAGCATATTCCTGTCAGGTTGCTTCTTGGAGACTCTGACAAAGGGGTCAACCAAGCCCGCCTACTATTCCAAAACAAGTTCTTACAAATACACTTACACTGAGAGGTTCAGCCTGTTGATTCCCATGTTTGAATCAAATTAAATTGTTGCAAACATAAGAAGCCATTTTCAGGCGTGTGTCTCCTTTCTGCTCAGTCTAGCCCTATGTTACAGCAGACAGCCAGGCAGCAAGTATTTAATCAAGGAATGTTTATCATAAACTGCAGGTTTGTGCTGTTTCCAGGGAAAATATAAAAATAGAAGCATACTCTAGCTGTCAATCAAGGCAATTATTTTAATGCTGCCACTTAGTTTAAAAAAGTTAGGAGCAGCTACGATTAAATACATACACTCTGCACATTCACTATACTTCTGCACCTTATGAACTCTTTGCATTACAAGTTCATTCTAAACTTCTATACTGTGCAATTTATCTACATTTTACATTAGCAAACACCTACAGTGACTTCAGTCATCTCGTCCATGTAATACTTAACCCTCCTGCTTATTCTTGTCGACAGATAAAGGTTGGGGTGGTTTGTTTTTCTTTTTTTATGAGCATTTCTTAGCAGTGAAGGAACTCAGAATGGGAATGTCACAGGTCTTATGTAGTAGATCAAGAAATAGGAGCTCTAACGCCGTGTGGGTGGTCGATGGAGAAACTGCTGCTTATTCCAGGGGGTGCCCGTAGCTAGGGAACCCCCGGCGATGCTTCTTGGCACCTCACAAACCAGCTCTCTCACCCGTGCGATAGAATACACGCAGCCGCTCTCACACTGAGCCGGCCGGGCTCAGGCGATGCTACAGACAAATGAGAAAGAGGCGACCCCCTGTACAAGGCATCAAGGGTTTATTTGCCCCGATGAGTCCAAGACAAGAAGGGGCACACTTCCGTCCCACACACAGTTATCAAGGGTATCGAAGGGAGGCAGGGCATACAGGAACAACCAGTGGGAATACAGAGGGGGCCGGGTCACATCGTCTGGCTGCTGGCCAATCACACAGACCCGATCTCCCTAGGGTCACATGATCAATGGACGAGGCTCGTCCCGCTGAGAATAGAGGTACACCTTTAAGCTTTGAAGCTTGTCCACCAGCAGCTTTTGTTTATATCTGGGATTTTAGGCCCCGCAGCTTCGGCTGCTGCTGGTGCAGGCGATCCAGCAGAGCTCTACACTTTGCTTTTTGACTTTTCATTACTAGAATTAACAAGCAGTTAATAGACTGGACTGAGGGGAAAAGTAGGAGAAGCTCTGGCACAGAGCCAGGAGACAAGAGGAGGCAAGCCAATTGATATGGAATAGCTTCCTTCCTTTTCTCTGCTTCTCCCATAAAAAGGAACAGGAAAACAGTCCTGACTGAGCCATAACTTGCTCTGTGGTTTGCACCTGAGTAATTACCTGCTGCCACACCTCCCCACCAGGCAGATTGCAAGGCTGCAGTTTAAACCCCAGGGTAAGACGATCTGCACTTCAGTGCATACAGACTCATTGTACCTGAATATTCCTTATGGCCAATGGTGTGGAAGAGCAACCACCAAATCACAGAATTTTGGAAAGGAAGGAAAAAGAGATAGAAATTTCAAATTTTTTGAGATAATTAGCAGGGGGGAATTTACACTGTATGCTTAATACCAAGTGACATTTACCACGTGTCAGAACTAATCTCCAAGGACAATAGTGAAGGTCAGCTACTTTTCATTTAAAAACAATTAATAGATGAATTCACTTAATTAATGAAGTTTTGATGACATTTTCACTGAAAATTGTTCTTGGATCCAGAATGGAATTTCTGGTCAAACAAGGAGAAACGCTAAATGCAAAACAGGAAAGAGATGGATTTTAAAGAGAATCTTAACAGATGGAGAAGGTGTAGCATCAGGGCCATGTTCAGTCCTGTTTCACCTCAAGACTTGAACTCCACTATCTTATAGCAAAGGAGTGGAGACGATTAGAGAGAAAAATTCTCTGCACCACGATATCCAGCCAGCTATGAAAGGGCTCTGGCAGGATCGATGTTACCAGCCTCCTAGAATGAGCAACCTCCTGTCCTCATCTTGGAGTGGGCAGGAGTTTATTGAAAGTTTGAAACATAGTAAGGTTTACCCTCATATAGATGGGCAAAAAAATTTAAATCTCAAATATGTGCAAAGAACAGGAAAATCATTCATCTCTCTTACTAGTAAAAATACATATTTTATCACAAATGATTATGAAGAGCAAATACAAAGATAAATCCTAGTTTTAATACAGGCAAAAGCTGTAACTGGGGCCTAAAGTCTGGTTTTCAGTTCTTTTTGTCTGAGATAAAAATATTTTAAATTTTAATCTGGAATAGGGATTAGAGGTCAACCAAATATTACAATAAAAAATCTTTGAATTGATCAAAACTAGCCTAAATAAGCTGTAAAATAGTCTAGAGAAAATGATGTTGAATTGGACTGAAAAAAAGGGTATAATATAATTCACATTTGGTAAATTTCTTGTTTACTCTGATTGACACATCTAAAAATCACTCAAGACATGACTTTGAAAACATCCATATATTCATCGTATATCAGTGCCAAGAAGAAAACTGAAGTACTGTAAGAGCAGTATCATAAATATCTCTTTGAAAACTTTATTTATCTGCACTTCAATATGCCAAACACAAATGGTCAAGAGCCTAATAAAAGACAGAAAAGTCACAACGCTAGGCAGTATGAAGAGGGTGCAGACCAGTTTCATTCCAGAAAACTAAAAAGAAAGAACAGAAGGATACAACATCTTACTATTCATACGTGCTTATAAGTCCATGTACTTGACTCAAATCCAAAAGTGCTGAATTACTGCACAGCTCAAAACGAAGGATAAAAAAGTTTGAAATTATTTGTTGCTCTATTAAAGAATATAAACTAGTCTATCATTCAACATTTACTCCATCATAAAAAATGGAACACACGAGCTAAAGCCATCAAAGAGCAAGAACTACAAATTCAAAAACCCCACCTCCTTTTAAAAATGAGAATTGCTGGTGACCAAAGAACTGAGATTAGAGGCAAGTCCTAAAATAAATATCCTTTCTTCTTCATCAGTTAAAGTACATTAGAATGCAGATTAAAATGATCTGCAGTGCTTCACAAAACCAGAAGTTCACCCATTACTTTCTCTTCTGTTGCTGGAAAATCTATTCCTCTGTTCTTGTCATTCTGCTCCTTGCTTGTAGAGACATCACTACGTCCCATTTTCTCATAGCCACTAATTTCTAATCAGGTGTTCAGCGTGTTCAGTTAGGGGCTGAAAAATGATCTGTCAGTTCACTGTGTTCCAGCCAACTGGGTAAAAAAGAAAGAAAGAACCAAACTTTCTTCAGCAGCAGAATTTCTGAATCCTGATTTCCCATGATTTTCATCTTTGCAGATTCTCTGTCTAATCATGTGCTTGAGCTCTTGCTTCTACCTTTCCTTCCTGAGAAAGTGAGTGTAAAACCCCAAAGCTCCCTGATAACAGAAATACAGATTTGCAAAGGACGTTGCAATCATCCAGTGGGATACCTGCAGCTGGTACCCACCTCTCAGGTGAATATGGGAGACATTGACTTTCCCGGATCTTGCACTGAAGGAAATTTCCCAGACACAGACAATATCTCCATATATAGCACAACCATTTTATTTTAGATACAATACTGTAATCCTTCAGTCAGAGAAAATAACTAATTCTATTCCAGCCCTCAGCTGTCCCTCAGCACTGATGTGGAGTGTCCCAACCATCACTACAGAGATACAGCCTGGAAGAAATTGAACAAGGCATGTGTGAGGAGAGGTATTTAGAAGGATCCAGCAATAAGAGAAAAAGGAAAAAAACCTGAACCCAGTATATCAGGGAATCTCAGTCTGTATAACTGCAATGGAATTAAACAATCCACTCTCTCCTTTAAGAAGGATTTCTCTCACATGTTCCTGTTTGTAAATCACAGCCATTCCAGGTCTGCGTTTAAAAGCCATCAGCTATATGGAAGATAGAATAGGGTTTTTTCCTTAGAATAATAAACTCTTGTTTAATCAAACACCCAAAAAGCTTTCTTGTTTTCCTTTTCATTAAAAAGTCATTGTGTTTACCAAAAACCTTAAAATAAAGAATGTCTAGCAAAGTACGAGGATCAATATTTCTTAAACATTGTTTTCTCATAAAAGCATTTTCATTTGCTGCCCTTTCTTTCCAGTACAGATAAGTTGTTTCTAAGCCACAGNAATTGTAAGCAGGGTAAATAGTGCTGTACTTTCCAATGGCAGGATTTCAATCCATTTCCAGTTAAGCACTACAAGGAGAATATGCTCTAAAAACTTTTGCCTAGAAATGTTATCACTGCTACATTACATCCATCGGTGTGTCCATCACAGGGGTTCAATAATTAAGCCACTGGCTGTGGAATTTGATTCTAGACCAAGCCAGCTTTTATCTAAAACTAATGCAAAGTTTTTTACTGTTATGGTTGTGGGCTAAAAACCTGAATCTGTAGCTCAGATGACAATATGAGAGCAGATTAAAGGATAATACTTCTGCTTTCTTTTATTTCATGATGCTTGAGTGCTTGGATTGGCCATGATGCACCCAGGAGGTTTAAGGTTCAAGAATGATGAAAGATCAGTGCTGAAATAACAGAACTTAAAATTCAAAATACGTCTGGATCAACAAGATGAAATATACTGGCAAGAACACATGTAAAATTACAAAATGGACAGAAAAATAAAGTACCAAAAACATGAGAGGCAATTTTATACTGTAAAAGTAGAGGACACAATAAGAAACATAAAAGTACTATTTTTCTCTACATTTTCCCAGTGTGAACAAATGAACTCTGAACTTAATTTTTATTGTATATCTCACTAGTGCAAAGGAATTGGTGAATCACAGAAGCCAGAGAACAGCAGCACAATTTATAGATATGCAAGTCAGACTTAATTATAAAGGATAATTAAAAGAAGCAATATACACACAGGTACAGCATGGCAACACACTTACAAGGAGAACTGGGAAGTGAGAGAGGAAGTAGATTGTTTACTCAGGTTTTTAAGCACCTGGAAAGAAGAGTAGTGAGAAGTTATGAGGAATAAAGGAGAATACAGTTGTGGTGAATATCATTAAATATTCAGACATTAATTTTCTTCAGCTTTGAAAAGTTCCCCACTACACTTAATTGACCATTTTAATCAAAGATACCCTGGATAAATGCTATGAAAATGTATACTGGAAAACAACCTGTGTTAGTAAATTGTGCAGGACTGCTTCTCATCTACCTCCTGTAAGGACTGGGGCTCCTATGGGCAGAAGTTAGCTGTAAAGAAGGGAATGATGATGATGTGTGTGGTGGGGGCAGTAGGAAGAGAGCCATGCACACACTAAGGAGAAGAAAAAAGCAATCACCCTTCATACGACAGGGATGTCTATTAGGGGAAACAGATGATCTATTCCAAATTCCAATGAATGAAAAGCATCCTAAAGAAGCAAACAAAGAGTATCCCAACTTCTGGATCAACCTGTGCTAAAGGGGTCTTCTTGTATTAATCATTTTTTTCCTTCTATGAGCAAGAATAGCAGCAATTAGGTATCCTATATCAAAATACTACAAAGATATTAATGATAAGCTTATAAAGAAAAACACAAACATCTCTTAATTTCTGTAAAGCCACCAGAATCCACATCAGCTAAGAATCAGAATCCGGTTTGGTGGTTTGGGGTTTTTTTTCCTTTTTTCCTATTGTTATTGTGAGGTGAATTTTGCCATAATTTCTAGGGGAAAGGGAAAAAATTATAGATTTTGGAAAAGGAAAAAATTAAAAAAGCACCTTAGGTAAAACTTCAAGTAGTTAATCAGTGGAAGTACTTTATTTCAGGGTTAATCTGATATAGGAGAACACAAACTGACTTCAAGCAGGCTTAAGAGTTAAAAGTAAGCAACTATGAAAATATTGAGGACAGCTACCTCACTCATCTCTGAACAATCACTCAAGTTCAAAAGATGCTAACATTTTTACTTTTAATTAGTTGCCATTTTGATGTCAGCCTCTAGATAGCATGAAAGAGAACAGGGCATTGATGACTGGCTATGACAGAATCCAAGACATCGCCTTTCCTTCCAGATTTTCTAATCATCTTTCTTACTTTCAGAACAATGAGTGAGATTCAAGAAAATAACAAGCTCAAAAAATCCCCAGCCTGCCTCCCTCAATCCAAGACATTTTCCCTCTTTCCAGCTGCAGCGAGGTTGTTAACTAAACAGTGATTCATGCTCTAGGGAATAAGCACCACACTAAGGCTGCTTGGAAGGGAACACAAACTCCCTAAGGCATGCCCAGAGGCTCAGAGAAGAAACACAAGACTGCAAGCTGCCAGTGTTAATATTTGAGATTCTGTTGGGGTTTTTTTCCCAGGAAATTAAGTAAGCCAAGGGGAAATAACATCTGTCTGAAGTAAGAACACACACACACATTTAAGTGCTTTTTGAGGCTGGAGAATGAAAGAAAGGGGTTCTTCCTTTTGACTTATTTAAGCTCTCTGTGGGTTTGTTTAGTGTTCAGGCTTTTAAAAGAAAGACTGAGGAAAGTGGCAATCAATAGTGTCAGCTGAACGTGACAAACAGGGCACAAGGTGGCTGCTGCAGGGACACACTGTGAAGACAGTGCCTGAGCAGTGATCAATTGCATTAGGAGATGAAGAAAGACAAAGGGAGCAAAAAGAGGAATCGATCCAGTCTACTACATCTGCAGATACAGGCACCTGGAGCAGGTAGCATGTGACAGACAAGGCTTTAGTCTGTCAATAATTCATACTGCTTCACTGTATAACTTTTAGCAAGAGTCTTCTTGAAAGCAGCAGTATTGACATATGTTGTATGGCAGAGTTTTACTAAAAGCTGGCATCTCCAGTCAGGAACGATTCAAAGCACACTGCTCAGGATCTGGTCGCCTTAGTCCTTTCTGCTGAATGACTTCTAGGCCAAACTAAAAAGGCATGTGAAATACTGGTTTTGACAGAAAAAATAATAGAGAAGCACNTTCCTTTTTTCCTATTGTTATTGTGAGGTGAATTTTGCCATAATTTCTAGGGGAAAGGGAAAAAATTATAGATTTTGGAAAAGGAAAAAATTAAAAAAGCACCTTAGGTAAAACTTCAAGTAGTTAATCAGTGGAAGTACTTTATTTCAGGGTTAATCTGATATAGGAGAACACAAACTGACTTCAAGCAGGCTTAAGAGTTAAAAGTAAGCAACTATGAAAATATTGAGGACAGCTACCTCACTCATCTCTGAACAATCACTCAAGTTCAAAAGATGCTAACATTTTTACTTTTAATTAGTTGCCATTTTGATGTCAGCCTCTAGATAGCATGAAAGAGAACAGGGCATTGATGACTGGCTATGACAGAATCCAAGACATCGCCTTTCCTTCCAGATTTTCTAATCATCTTTCTTACTTTCAGAACAATGAGTGAGATTCAAGAAAATAACAAGCTCAAAAAATCCCCAGCCTGCCTCCCTCAATCCAAGACATTTTCCCTCTTTCCAGCTGCAGCGAGGTTGTTAACTAAACAGTGATTCATGCTCTAGGGAATAAGCACCACACTAAGGCTGCTTGGAAGGGAACACAAACTCCCTAAGGCATGCCCAGAGGCTCAGAGAAGAAACACAAGACTGCAAGCTGCCAGTGTTAATATTTGAGATTCTGTTGGGGTTTTTTTCCCAGGAAATTAAGTAAGCCAAGGGGAAATAACATCTGTCTGAAGTAAGAACACACACACACATTTAAGTGCTTTTTGAGGCTGGAGAATGAAAGAAAGGGGTTCTTCCTTTTGACTTATTTAAGCTCTCTGTGGGTTTGTTTAGTGTTCAGGCTTTTAAAAGAAAGACTGAGGAAAGTGGCAATCAATAGTGTCAGCTGAACGTGACAAACAGGGCAC
Organism: Melanocharis versteri; assembly: GCA_013397845.1. NCBI lineage: Eukaryota > Metazoa > Chordata > Aves > Passeriformes > Melanocharitidae > Melanocharis > Melanocharis versteri. The sequence continues at coordinate 34,868 of VZTG01004174.1, forward strand.
AAGGTGGCTGCTGCAGGGACACACTGTGAAGACAGTGCCTGAGCAGTGATCAATTGCATTAGGAGATGAAGAAAGACAAAGGGAGCAAAAAGAGGAATCGATCCAGTCTACTACATCTGCAGATACAGGCACCTGGAGCAGGTAGCATGTGACAGACAAGGCTTTAGTCTGTCAATAATTCATACTGCTTCACTGTATAACTTTTAGCAAGAGTCTTCTTGAAAGCAGCAGTATTGACATATGTTGTATGGCAGAGTTTTACTAAAAGCTGGCATCTCCAGTCAGGAACGATTCAAAGCACACTGCTCAGGATCTGGTCGCCTTAGTCCTTTCTGCTGAATGACTTCTAGGCCAAACTAAAAAGGCATGTGAAATACTGGTTTTGACAGAAAAAATAATAGAGAAGCACTTTCAAAACTAGACAGAAAGAGGAAGTCAAAGACAATCCTTCTCTTTTACATGACTCACACGATCCAGCCCTACACTCTTGAAAATGCTATCATTGTATTTAGCCAGCCCACCTAACATGATATTTTAATGAATTCAGCCAATTAGAAAGGTCTGGAATCTGAGTGGGAATAATGATCTAAGACATCTGAAAACAGAGGCTGCAATCGCAAGATGCTTGCAAGTCCAAGGGAAAAGAAGGCTGCTATTCATAGCCTGGGTTGTAAGCAGCAGCTCGGAGAAGCGTCCTCTATTACTGAAATGTCAGCAGTGGGCTGCTACTTCGTGGAGAAGGCTCAGACCAGTCTAAATTTTCCAAATTCTACATACTCGACTATACCAAATGTAAAAGTAAATACAAAAAATAGAATTTTAATACTCATCCTTAGAACACAGAAATAAGTCACTTCTCCAAAAGTCTCCCATAAGTGAGTAATAATCAACAGAAGAAAAAGTTGATTCTATTTGCAAGGAGGCAATTCAGCTAATTCTTTTAATAACTGTGTTAATGTATTTACCTAAATTCCTGGGTTTATTCAAAACTGCAGTCAGTATAGTCATTCTTAAGAGAAAGGATTGGTCCCACAAGCAAAATAATGTTACAATTTTCAACTAATATTCCATTAATTGATTTCAAATCCGCTGAGTAACATTTAATTGGTACTTTATTTATTGTTATAGTCAACATTCTGCAAGATCAAGCCTTTGATTAATTGCACCTTCACTGATTGAGATAAAAACTGGTGGTAGCTACTATAAAAAAATCCACATAGGTAACTGTAGTGTCTTTAATGTAATACAGAAAAAAGTAAAAGTAGGATTTACCAAAACTCAGCACTTCTTAAATCACTTACAAAGGTTCCAAAATATCCCTTTACATAAATACTCACATATTTAAAGACAACAGGCTGGTTCAGGGAGGCATACACATTTTAGCCCTGGTGAGACACATTCCTGACTGTATTTTAAGTAATGTCAGTCATTTCTGCAAGAAGCTGTCATTGCTGTGTAAATTGTCTTTCAGGTGATGTGACTGGTTTTTTCCTGGCTGATGACAAAAGCTCTGGTAAATTTTGTGACCCTGAGCTGAGAAAACTACATGAGATACATCTAAATTTGGCTTTTCTAGGAAACTATTTCAAACTGTTGTACTGAAGAGTATCTACATCGTTCACCTGTGGACACCGAAAGCTTGGTGGCAGAGAGATTTTTCAGTATCTGCCTGTGTCCATGAGCATTCTCACTTTCTCATGGAGCTAGCTGCAAAACAGCTAGCAAGCGTTTGTAAATAATTCTTCTATCTTGCACCTGTGAGGTGTTTTTGCAGTTTGTTATTGTCAGTCTGAAGGATTGTTTAGGAAATGTGTGTTTTTAGGATCAAGCCAATAACCCTGGGGGGTGGTTCACGAAGATCCAATTACTCTCTACGACCTAGGGTATAAAACCCTTCTGTATATAAATAAATAAAGGCATTTCTATCTAGTTACTCCTGAGTTCAGTTCTCTCTTTCCTCCCCGGGCCGTGTCCATTATTGCGACATCTGGTGACCCTGACGTGATCGACATGATCGGGACATCTAGCGAACCCGACATGATCAACGTGATCAGAGCATCTGGGCAACTCCAACGTGTGGGCGACATTCAGCAACCTCCGAGGCCAACTGCAACTACACGCTTCTGTCGGTAGGTGCCATGCGCCCCCCCACACCCCCTGCCCGGGGACGGAACCGCAAAGATGGGATTTGTATCTCCGAAAAATAACTGGGCATTTTCTGACTGGAAAAATCTGCTGGCTGTCATGAACGTCCCAGTTTTGGACTCTTCTTTATCTGCTTTATTAACCTGGGCAGAGAGTTGTGGAGTGCCAGCAGAGCCAAACCTGGCGGTGTGGTGGGAGCTGGGAACCAAATTATTTCAAGAATTTGTGTACGGAGGCGCGGCAGGAGCTCCACTGCTCCATACCTGGGGACAATTACTTGATGTATTGCGATGGCTTGAGGCGGAAGGCGAACGCTTGCTCACAGTTATGCGAGAAATATCACAGCAGTTTGCCTTGCTTGAAAAACTTTTTCAGCAGCCAGCATAGCTGCAGACAGCCGCAGTCCCCGCCGCCATGCCGCCCTCTAGTCCGGCACCCATGCCTTCTACAATGCGATGGCCAGCATCGGAAGTGCCTGGGGCGGCCGCGCCCAAGCCTCCCCCCCCGAAGCGGGCCGCCCACCGAGAGACCTCGCACAGCGGAGCCACCCCCCACGGAGCAGCGCACAGAGGGACCAGCAGCTGCTTCCCCCATAGCGCCTCAGCCAGAAGCGGTCGCTGTAGCAACCCAGGCGGCGAACCAGCCAGGGACTCCAGCGGCGGCCGCGCTCCCACCGCCCCCCCTCAAAGCGAGCCACCTGCCGAGGAGCTGCTGCCCGCCGAGGAGCTGCTGCCTGCCAAGGAAGGGCCGCCCCCAGAGCAGCCGCGCATCCCGGAAAAACTGCGGNAGCATAGCTGCAGACAGCCGCAGTCCCCGCCGCCATGCCGCCCTCTAGTCCGGCACCCATGCCTTCTACAATGCGATGGCCAGCATCGGAAGTGCCTGGGGCGGCCGCGCCCAAGCCTCCCCCCCCGAAGCGGGCCGCCCACCGAGAGACCTCGCACAGCGGAGCCACCCCCCACGGAGCAGCGCACAGAGGGACCAGCAGCTGCTTCCCCCATAGCGCCTCAGCCAGAAGCGGTCGCTGTAGCAACCCAGGCGGCGAACCAGCCAGGGACTCCAGCGGCGGCCGCGCTCCCACCGCCCCCCCTCAAAGCGAGCCACCTGCCGAGGAGCTGCTGCCCGCCGAGGAGCTGCTGCCTGCCAAGGAAGGGCCGCCCCCAGAGCAGCCGCGCATCCCGGAAAAACTGCGG
>VZTG01004174.1:38625-154017 GCA_013397845.1 Melanocharis versteri
GCCACTCACACCAGCGCAGCCACAACTGGTCTCGCTGCAGCCTAGAGCAACAGACTCGGATCCTGCAGCGGAATCACACCGTGAGAGCCACGAGAGCAGCGAGGGCCGTCACCCCCACAGAGGCTGTGGGAGCCGTCACAGCCAGCGGAGCCACAGCCACAGCGGGCACGCTGGGCACCTGCTACAGCNGTCCCGAGCTGTACCTCGCATTTGTAACTAATAGCAGCAAACCCTGCAACAATTATTCTTTTTATACAGCAGGAACACTTGGAGTAGAGCCTTATAGTGCTCCTTTGCAAAGTGGGCTGCAAAAAACTTTTCAGGGCGGATTGTTTGTTATCTGCCCAGCCACAAAATTACTGCAGCTAGCAAAATGAACCAGCTTGGCAGTGCGGCCAGAAGATAGGTGCTGGGGCTTGTGACATTGTGAGTGCTTGCACTGACTGTCATAGACTTGCTGCACCTTCGCCATTGGGGCTAAAATCCCCGATGCCAAAAAGCCTTGCAACTTTGGCAAATGGATGTAATGCACATCCCTGAATCTGGCCAACTTAAATATATGCATGTGTCTATTAACACTTTTCTGTGAAAACCAATATTGGCCCTGCTGTGGCGAGACCATGGCGGGGGGGGAGTCGAAACATGACTCCATTGGAATACGGGGGCCGAAGAATGCTCCTGGCCAAACCAATATTGGCCCTGCCGTGGTGAGACCGTGGCAGGGGAGAGTCAAAACACGACTCCGTTGGAATCCGGGGGCCGAAGAAATGCTCCTGGTCAAAATATTCTACAAGCAGAGACTGAACTTTAAAAATTTCTTTTGATATGGAGTCAGAAAGTTAAAGCCTTTGTGGCATTGCTGAAGAATCTCTCTACCAATGCTGAAACAGTGACTGATTTAGATTCTGCTTGGCAACTGGCCATTGCTAAGCAGAATCCTCATGTTGTGTTTGCTCTCCTTTCTGCACGGGGCCCTGCGGGGGATAACAAGCACTGATCTTTAGACAAAGAGAGGGAATTGTGGACACCGAAAGCTTGGTGGCAGAGAGATTTTTCAGTATCTGCCTGTGTCCATGAGCATTCTCACTTTCTCATGGAGCTAGCTGCAAAACAGCTAGCGAGCTTTTGTAAATAATTCTTCTATCTTGCACCTGTGAGGTGTTTTTGCAGTTTGTTATTGTCAGTCTGAAGGATTGTTTAGGAAATGTGTGTTTTTAGTATCAAGCCAATAACCCTGGGGGGTGGTTCACAAAGATCCAATTACTCTCTACGACCTAGGGTATAAAACCCTTCTGTATATAAATAAATAAAAGCATTTCTATCTAGTTACTCCTGAGTTCGGTTCTCTCTTTCCTCCCCGGGCCGTGTCCGTTATTGCGACATTCACTCTCTGTTTTTTCTCCTCCCTAAGTCTGGAACTACTGCATGGTTGTTAATTTAGAACACGGTTATTAATTTAGTACATGTTTTGGTTCCCTGCATTTGCTTTGTCCATATTACACTGCTTCTCCCAGCTGAGCATGCTGTGCACAAGCCATTAATATGGTACAGAAGAGTTCATCCTTTTGCTGAGGCACAGGTCCCTCCTGTTATAAACCAGGCCACTTGGCTGCTCTAGTGCAGTCTCCAGCAATCTTTCACAGGAAAAGCAGAAATGATTCAGCACTCAGCAGAGCGCTAAATGTTTCAGAAATCTGTTTTCCTAAGCAATTGCTGGTACCCTGACAGCTATACTTAGCCTTTGTACAATGCCTACAGATAGCTACATTTCCAACCTCATTACAGGGCTATCAACAGAAGCCAAGCATTTAAAATGTTTTATGCATTGGCTGAAACATATTTTAGTTTAGAAAGAGCAGGTAAGATTTGTTTCATCACAAATAGGCCAGACATTAAAGTAAACAAATCAACAACATTATTATGCTGTAAGATCAAAGCAAAAATCAATTGCAACATTCCACTGCTGCCTACCAATACTTAGTGAAATTAACTTAGGTTGATTTTCTTACTTTCATTTTTACTGATTATCCAGCATTTCATTAGTTCCAAATGTAAAAGCTTGTTTAATCCATGATGTCTGTCAGGACAAGAGATAGGAATAACAAGTCCCTAGCCTCAGATGAGCACTGCAGGTTTTCAGCTCCTCAAAAATAAAGGCAGCTGCAATAAATACTTGTGGTTGTTCATGTAGTACGGCACATAAATCTTAAAATGTTCCATGTCATAGCCAATCCAGAATGAATTATGCTGCTTCATTACATTCAGATGCAGAGTTCCTCTGACCATTTCTGGGTGTTCATCTGCAGTTTCCCTAAGGTCAACATAATTTGTTAATTATTTCACGTCTCCAAGTCAGACCCATCTAAATTGATACCTTCTGACCTTTATTGGTTTGGCACAGCCTGGTTTTTGGTAGCGGGGGGTCACCACTGGGGTAGCTTCCACGAGAAGCTGCTAGAAGCTTCCACCATGTCTGACAGAGCCAATCTCTGATGGCTCTGGAGATGGACATACTGCTGACCCAATTAGAGAGGTCGGTAATGCCTCTGTCATGACATATTTAAGAAGAAAATGAAAACAGTGCACACACAGTTTTTTCTCCAGGGGTTGCGAAGAGTGGCCACTGGGGCCATCCCCAGTGCGGTGCGCAGTGATGCACCGTAGCCACTGCCATCTCAGGGCCCGTGGCAAGCCTTGCCTGCCTGGCCACCCCTAGCCAGCCACGCTGCAGGCGGAAGGGCAGGGGCAGCAGTAGTGGCTTCCCCTTCCCAGCGCCCTTCACAAGGAAAGGTATTAAATAGTGCCAGCGCCACGGCAGCCTCCACTGCCTGTGTGATGGCGGCGGGGCCACTTGGCCAGCAGCGAAAACATGGCGAGCAACTTCTCGACACAGAACCTAGACGAGATCGACTTCTTGGCGCTGCGGGATCCTGCAAGAATCTTTGAACTGGTGGCGCTTGTTGACAATGGTACCTACAAGCAGCAGTTTTTCTTCTAGTCAGAGAAGAAGAGGAAGTGAGGACATGTGAGGAAAAACAACATGGTGACACCAAGGTCAGTGAGAAAGAAAGAGAGGGAGAAGATGCTTCAAGCGTCAGAGCCGAGATTCCTCTGCAAGCCATGGTGAGGACTATGGTGAAACAAACTGTCCCCTTGTAATGCATGAAGTCCACAGGGGATTCAGAGAACCCGTGGGAAAAGTGCTCACTCTGGAGCGGGTGGATGCCAGAAAAAGCTGTGATCTAGTGCAAGACCTGAATAGAGAGAGGGTCCCTGCTTCCAGAGATAGAGAGGGCTCCCGCTTCCAAACTAGAGCAGCCTATCCTTAAAAGACTGCACCCCGTGGACAAGTGACCACAACAGTTTTGAGAAGGCTGTTTGCCCATGGGAGGGGCCCCACAGCATAGCAGAGAAAAGACTCGTCTCCCTGAGTGAACAGAAAATATCTCGAATGACGAACTGACCAAAACCCCCATGCCCTGCCTCTCTGCACTGTCGGTGAGAAAGAGGGAGGGCCGTTGGGAAAAAAGGTGTTTTAAAGGCTTGTTTTACTTCTCATTACCCTCCTCTGACTCTGTTAATAATAAATTCACTTTATACCTTTTAAATTTTGAACCTCTTTTGCTCTCAGTATGTTTTCTCCCAATCCTTATCTCAACTCATGAGCCCTTTGTTAATATTTTTTCCCTCTTCTCTCCCAACTATAGCAAGAAAGGGTAAGAAAACAACTTTCATGAGTGCCTGGCATTTGGCCAGCGTCAGACGATGACATGACCATTGAGAAATTGAATCTCTTTTCCAAAATTATTAGTCTTGGGAAGAAAAAGGGAAGAAAAAAGGAAGTAAGGGAAGGAGAGTACAGAGTCGTTTCACAGGACCAGAATGAGTGGGAACTTACAGACTAAAATAGACTTAAAGTCTATTTTAAAAGAACCCAAACTGCATAAATTTCTAAGGTGCTTATAAATGAAGAAGAATTAATTATTAATTTCTTACAAACTGTAGTATTGTCTCCACTAATACGTTTCTGCACACCTTTTTTTTTTTTTTTTTTTCTGAAGAATATACTCTTTTGGACGGACTTTTAAAGAAAACATCTCGTGCAAAAATCTTCTCTGAGCAGAACAAGGTTTCTCCCAAGGTAATTTAGTGTCTGTGTGTGCAAAAATGGAAAAATTGGAGAGGAATCTTACAAGTTTAAATAATCACCCCTGAACACAAAAATTGTCCTGTCATGTACAGAATTAAATTGTTTAAAATCCATTTTTGCAAGTTGCACTCTGATAAGGGAGACAGGCTTTTAAATGATGGTATTTGTTTTAATGATACACCTGGAAAGTATTTTTTAATTCAAAATTAGAACTTCTATAGAGAAGTAATGGAGTATTTCTTTTTGATAACCCACTTCACAGAACAGGGCTCAGAATGCAAATTACAGTTATTTGCTCTAAGTGGTTTCTCTTAGAATGGCATTAATATGAAACATTTTCTTTTTCCATTTCATCAAGACATTTCACAGTATTTCTTCTACCTTTAAGACATGGTGTATTAATTTAACAAAATTACATATAATTTTGGGTGTATTATGTATGCTTCATTTACCTTTTGCAATGTCATTATCTTATTTTTCATGTTTGAACCTGTCAGTTGATAACACAGCTACATCTCCTTTCAGAAGATCATGTTTCAGATCAGAGAAGCAAAGTCTAATTACAAGAGTAAGTTGTGAAAAATTGAGGGTTTTATTGAATAAAAGGATGACACAAGACCTTGTGTTTAATAGTCTAAAATCCTGTAGATGAAAGCTTTCTTTCTCTCCTTGCTCTCAAGTATTTTAAGCAGTAACAGAATTAACTCAAAAATATTTGGGGTTTTTTACTCCAGTGTAAATGAAGGTGGCTGGCACAAAGGTGCAATAGTATAAGTGACCTGTAGCACCAAGAACACAGGTAGAGCCTATTCAATATGTAAAAGAAAGTAACTGTTGTCTGTGGCTTTTTCACAACAGCTGTTCAAAACCACTTGACTCCTGGCTGCGGACAGTGGGCCACCACTCCACCAAAAGAGCCCTAAGGAGCAGATGCAATTATCAGAGTACATACTGCATCACCATTTAGTTGTGTCTAAAAATTGCAATTTTACCAGCTTTTGTTTCAGCTGCAGTACCTGTAAACATCATTTCAATTCCCACCCCAAAAAGTATATTCTTCCCTACTTCTTACTCAAATAAAAATTTGTGTGGTTGTGCAATGAAAAGAGATATAGAGCAGATCTAGGATAACATTTTTGTCTGGCTTGTTTAATATTAACCCCAAATTTTTCCCATATCTGTTTTCAAATCCAGCTGCACAGACAACTATACTAGCACAGCTCAGAAGGTTGAACCATGCACACAGATATAAATTCAGCTTAAGCTGGCACTCCCCTAAAAATATATGCTCACTAAATGACACAGCCTGGAGAAATGGTTCCCATTTAGGACCCCCTTATAGGCTTGGTGAGCCAGGCCACCAGAATGGCCACTGGATAACCCGTGTTGCAAATGCATTGAGTCACTTGCTTCACATCATGGCCTCAAGAAAGCACAAGTGTTCTCCTTACTCCTCTAATCTCGAAAATCTTCCAAGGATGTGAATCATGAGCACCCTATTACAAAGAAAACCTTAAGAAACAAACCAAAACAATCATGAAACCCTCCAACACCCACTTGGTGCCACCACAGAGGTGGCAGAAGTTTTTGTCTTCTACAGTCAGCATGCACACGGTTTCCTACACAGGCGTCAAGAGTTAGGGGAAAGTCACAAGCACAAAATACAGAATCAATTATCTGCTTTGCTATTTATGGAAATATAAGAAGTGGGAAAGTTTTTTTGTCCTCCTTCACCCTGCCAAGTGCAATCACTTCCACAGTAATGTGCAGTGGTCTGCACTTGTAAACCCAGCGCTGAACTCTACTGGATTAAAATAGTAAAAAGAACCTTTCCATTTTGTTACCATTTTTATTCCCTTGTCTCAATGCTCTGGCTTTGCAGAGAAGACCAAGAGCAGCCCAGTGGAAATTTCCAGTGCACAAGCTGTGAATTATTGTCCTGGAGGTCTGTCATAGGACCCAGTGAAGTCCACAAATAAAGTATTCTATAATGCAGAACTCTTTGAAACACATAATGCTGAAAGAAGGAAGAGTTATCCATGACATCTGTGGTAATTACCTGCCAGAAAAAGTTGCAACAACTATCAGTGAATACAAAGAAAGTTTAGCAATACAAATTGTTCTACTGGAAGAGGCGGACAAAAAAGAGCATCATTATATAGGGATAATGACAAACAAAGAGACTAAGAAAACTTGTGCTTTCTATTAAAAATGCAGAAAAATGAAGGTGGCAATTGAGATGAAGGAAAAGCAGGAAGGAAAATATAATCAGGATGATGAGCAAAGAGCATGCTATTAATAATTTAAGTGGAAATCCCTCCATTAGAGGCCACTATGGACAATTAACTACTAGTTTATTATTTATTTTAATTACCTGACCAGAAGGCAGACCACATTTTTAAAAAAACGTTATATATAGTACTGTTAGGTTTTAAGAAGAGTCGCTCTTTTATAACCTGTGTTAACTAGTTTACAACAGCCATAATGTGTTTTTAACTATGTTGGTTCTCTGGTTGCTGAAAAATGGTTCTCTCTTCATCACCTATTGATTTCCTATCAATCCAAAGGCTGCACTGTTTCACTATTTCTCTTACATGTTTCCTGTTATGTTTTAAGATAACCCAACGCACACAGTATTCAAAAATGGCCTTTGTTTTTTTGTGTGTTCTGTTTTGTTTTTTTTTTTCAAATGTAGTGATTAATATTTGAAAGGGAGCGGCCCAGATCATTCAGCCCTTATTCCAACAAATTTCTTGGGGTCACGTCCTCCAGCTGCCTCATGTTTCTCAGGTCTCTCATACCACTGTGATCTGTATGTCAAAGCATCACCAAATCAGCAAATGAAACAGACAGTGCCCAGCAAAAGAACCCTGTCTGAGATTGCAGGTTCTGAGCTGAAACACTTTAGATGACACCTGTCTGTATCTGTATGTGTTTTAGTGAATGAAGCAGCCATGCTTTTCGTAGCAGAATGGGACTCATAAATATTAAAACATAAACAAATTAGTAAAATATGAACATTTCAGTCTCTAGCTCAGACAGCAGAGCTGGGACCAGTACAAACTGCTGTTGAGGAGGCAGGGGGTAATAGCTGAAAGAGCCCATCCCACCACACTCCCTTTGCATTCACTGCTGTCCTAACCTCAGCATTTCATCAAGGCTGCCATGTCTTAATAAACTATCTGCAGTAATGGGCCGGGGGAACAGAGTCATTCATACCATCACCATCTAAATAGGTAGATTGAAAGGATCTCCAGTTAGACTCAGGAGAGCATTTTTATTTCAACAGCTCATTCCTCCTCAAATAATTTAGTTTAACATCCTCTATTGTTCTAAACCTTCAGTGGTGTGGTTCTGCTTCTGTGGCCACCTTTGGACAGCATTGAAAATACGGTATAAATGAAAGGAAAAATCCATTTTCTTATTCAACATCTAAGAAGAATTAGAAAAAGCTAAGTCAGCAAGCAGTTTCATATAAACAACTGGTGTTCTAGATCAGATCATAAATTATTCTCAAGGTGTTTTGGAACAAAAGACAAAAATGCAGATGCAAGAATGTATTTGGAAATGATGTGTTGAAAAGGAATATGACAGAAAAAAACAATTTTGCATTAAGACAGAATAATATGAAACTTCGGAAAGGTAGAATGTTGTGAATTTTGAGAGAAGGAATGAGAGAAATTGATGCCATTTTATGTACCAGTCTTATGATATTTCACAGCTATTCAGAACCAAATATAGGCCAAAATCATTGAAGTAACTCTGTAAACAGTATTTTCCTGCACTGAACTGGCCTTGCCACTGGGAGGATGTATTGGGTCTGACTGGGGTGAAGCTCACAGCCCTTACAGTGCTGTGCTTTGCATTGGTAGCTGAACGGGTGTTGGTAACAGACCAGTGTTTTGGCTTCTGCCGAGCAGTGCTGTCCCTGTGACATTCCTTCTCCCACCAAAGAGGATAGGAGTGGGCAAGATCCTGGAAGGGGACACAAGCAGGCCAGCTGACCCAAATCAGCCAAAGGGATATTCCATACCATATGACATCAGCTAAGGAAGAGGGGAGGAACAGGGGAGGGCATTCGTGAGTCTTCAGTGTTTGCCTTCCAGAGGAACCGTTACACGTGCTGAGGCCCTGTTCCCAGGAAGTGTCTGAACATCGCTGCTGATGGGAAGTAGAGACTGATCTTTTTTTCTTCTTTAGCTCTTGTGCGCACAAATCTCCGCTTGTTTCTTTCTTTTTTGCTGTAATAAAACTGCCTTATCACACCCTGCTGGTTTTTTTCTCCATCTTATTCTCTCCCCTGTCCCAGTGGGAAAGGGAGTGATAGAGCAACTGAGTGGGCACCTGGCACCCAGCCAAGGTCAACCCACTACGGAGGATAATAAGGAAGAATACATCTGAAACACACACAATTGTTTCTTTTATTGGAAAAGAACCGAGATAATTTTAAAATATAATAAAAATGAAGTCTATCAATCAGCTTCTCTTACCAAACCTTTTTCGGAGTAACAATTGTTTATTTATACAAAATAGGTTCATGCTGAGAGGAGATACTGCATGAAAGAGATCAATAGATTTTTTTTTACGATATCTCACATTTGATCCAATGATTTGCTGATGCAAATCCACCGTCCCAATCCTTCCAGGCCTGAATTGCCTCCTTTTCCTTTCCGACATCTCTGGACTCATCTGGCTTCTCAGTGATCCCTTTCAGCTGATTTTTTTTTTTCATGTCTTTTTCTTCTAGCTTAGGAAGACCAGCACACCCTCCAAGGAATCAGCAGTGCACCAGAGCTCACGTAAGAGATTAGGTTCACAGAAGCAGGAGAGAGAAGTCCAGCTCTATCCTCTGTCATGAACCATCAACACCTCTTGAAAGTTCCCCTTAACTCTAGTGACCTGAGGAAAAGGCAGTCAGAGGTTGACACTGAAGTCTCTATTCTAAATTAGTTAGGACCAGATCCCTACACATCCCTTCCACAGGGAATTAGTCTGCCTTTGTGTTATCATTCCTTCCTTCCTGAATTTAAGAAGCATCTCCAGTAAAATCTTTATTGAAATAGTGCATTTATGCAGAAAGATCTTACTATATCAGAAAGTTTCACCTCTAAAACGTAGTTCAAAAACTCATGGCCAGTTGTCTATAGGATTATTTATTTCATACTGTGGAATAATTTATGGGGAAGACAGGACAGCAATTAGCTGGAGAATGTTATGCATTACAACTGAAACAGTATTTCTATACAAAGACACTAAATTTGACATTACTGTTAAATTCTGAAGGCCTACTTGTACCTAGCAGTTGTTCTTTACAGACAGAGTGAATGTCTGACCACAGAGGGTGAAATTTCCCTATCTTCTACACATAAACATCCCATCACCATTACACTCTTTGGCTAACTTTGAAATAAATATGGCACCTAGGAATGTTGTTTTAGTGCACCATCCTTTTTCTGTTTGTCAGTACTTCTCGCTAGGCTGCTTCTGGTAGCAACAACTATCATGTATTCCTCTAACTCTGCACTCGTCCAAGCAAATTCTCTCTTGCAATTATAGATAAGCAAAGAGGCTTCAATTATCCCTATTGTAAGAGCCATAGGAAGATGCCCTTTTAAATTGGGAGGCAGCCTAAATTCAGGACAGTGCCATTGTCTGGACTGATCTGCTTGCAAAAGAGGAACATGTGGATTTTAATGGAGCCAAAAAGGACAACAAACTGCTTTGTTGAAGGTTTCTAGAGAGTGACTACGGTCCCATCTAGGCATTAAAAGTACATCACTTTCTAAGTCTTGTGACAATTTTCATCATGCTAAAAAGGGAACTAGGGCTTAAGCTGGCTGAGGGTTGTTTCCTTTCTTTGGATTTAAAAAGAAAAAAAAGGAATATTTCTTTCTTAATGTTTAAAATTATTTGATTTATAAGCTTCCCGTAAGGTTTCCAGAAGAAATTACTCCATTTCAGCGCTGAGACAATTATCAACACTAACATATAACATATATAAATATACACAGAGTTTCCCACTAATGTGCTCAAAATACTGCTGTGAGAATCTATTACCGAATTTGAACTATTGGATGCAGACCTTAAGCTCAACAAAAGGAAAATTATGCATTTAGATTCCCTGGTTTGTGTGGGTGACCCAAGCATTCATCCAGCAGGAAGGAATGATAGGACAAAGACAGACTAATTCACCCACAGATTATTCCACCTACCTCATAATCAGACCTTACTTGAAAACATTAGTCCAGTTCAAGTCAGAATTCAAAAACTATTGATAAAGAAGAAAAAGTGGACACGTGAATAAAAGGTGTTGAAACAGCAGCTTTTTCACAATGGAAAATAATCCTTAGGGAAATTTTGCATATTGTTGTCAGAAATATATGAAAAAGTATAATTAAAAAACTGGTGAACAGGTTAGTTGCCTAGTTCTGTGTGACAGAATTATAGAAAATAGTGACAACCTAAAAAAATAGCCTCCACTCAAGCTTTGTAATTGGTTTGATGGATCACATAATTTTATTTTTTGAGGGAGCATGGGTGGGGGGAAGAGCTTTTATAATAGCATAGATTTTGTTATTATTGTCATGACACAGCAGCCAGGTATTGGCAACAGCCAGGAGCTTCATTCCTGCCCTGTGGTGCCACTGGCCTCCAGCCACTGCACCCTCTTTGTGTGCACATTCCACATCTTTATGCAGTTCCACAGATCACTTTTTAAGGTTTTATATCCATTCACAGCAGTTTCAGTAACGATCACAGTCTGCTCCCTCTTCTTCAAGAAAGATCAAGAATACCTGTGATATCCCTGGCCTACTCTGTTCTTAAATACCTTCAAAGACAGAACTAACTGCCCCTTCGAAATCCAAAAAAATCCTGCTGTACTACACTTCCCTATATGCAATTTGGCTCTATTCCTCCTTGTCACAGACCTCAATACTGGCATTTTGCTTCAAATTTCTTTAAATTTTTTGAGTAAGATTTTCATCCTGTCTTGGTTTGAAAAGACAGGAGTATAATTCTGAAATTGAGGAGCTTTCAGGCAATGATATGAGGAAAAAGAATAACAGTTCTTTATTAATATAGACAACAACAGTACCCACTGACAGAGTCAGGAATACAACCTGGCACCCTGTTCAGGGTGGTGGTAGCAGTCCAGATGAAAAATGGCTCTGAAGCGCTGATCGGGTAGAGAGATGGTCCAGTGAAAGCTCTTATCCTCTGGATATCCAGGAACAGGAGCTGGCTGGTGTGTCTCAGAATCCACCTTATATTCAGGTGGGAATGTTTGGCTCCTTCCCCCTGGGTGGAGCCTCTTACAATGGGATTGAGATGACTCATGAGTCATGTGGTGAGTTCTTAATGGCCCATTAGCAGAGATAGTGGGCCCCCGGATAGCAGGAGATAACAGTGTTTTAACAGTTTAACAGCTGTTTCAACGGTTGTGGAGATGATAATAGAATAAACCTATTTTTAACCTAGGACACATCCTTAAACACTTCTAGATTGTCCCCCCAGATTTACTGGCAAAATTCCCATTCTCTTCAGTAATGCAGTATCTGGATCCATGATAATGAAAAACACATTTTAATCCAATATTTATTTTCTTCTGTGACAAGCTTTCCAACAGAAAACACAGTTAGTAAGCTGTTTGAACCATATGATATTCATCTAAGACACCTAAAGGAACTCAAAGATGAAATCTCTGAAGTGACAATAACCTTTTCATTAAAGCTGCCTCTGAGTCACAGCAAATGTAATGCCAAATTTTGAGAAGCGTCTCATACGGTTACAGAGAATGGATCAGCTGGAAAGCCTGGCAGGCTTACTGGGAAAAGGGGTAGCAAATGAAAAACATAATATTTGACCCATGGATATTAGGACACAGGTGATACGCTGGAAGGAGTAAGTTATTGTCAAAGTCACGGCACTGGAGTTACTTGAAAGAGTCTGTTGATCTAAAAGGCAGATCAAGATGGCAGAGACAGCCTGGATTTCTGGAAAATGTTCAAAGAAAGACAACTTCTGAGAGCTGATCTTGTCAGGTAAATAACTTGCTAAGAAATCATGAGAGCATACTGTGGAAAAGTGATGCTATGTGCCCTATTCTAACAGGAAGCCCTACATCTGAATTGCCAAAGGCTTCCTAACAGATCCATTGGATCTCACAGTATATTAAGTTAAGTGGGTATCTCCTCCTCCTTACTTCAAAAGCCAACGAATTTTCATTCTTTAAATAAACTTAGTTCTACCAAAACCCTTAAGAAAACAGATTTTTAGCAGCCCCTTTTTCTTAAGCATGCTTGTTCTTTCGAGCTCAAACCACTAGTGGGAGAATTACCATCAAGCACACTGCTGTGAATTAGTACACACAACAAATACCAGCCACACTAATTGCTAAGAAGCACAAGTTCCCAGTTCAAGATAAATGCTTCAAGGATTAAAGGGACTCTTACCTTCTGAATTGCTGATACAAACTCCCTTCATTTTAATTTTCCTCTGAGCATAGTCTTGCATTTCATGTTGGGCATGAACAGTCTGCATATAATGCTTGTGTTTGCTCAGTAGCCAAATTCAAGCTTCCTTAAATAAAAGACAATAAGGAACTACTAATTTCATAACCTGCCTCATCTCACTGTAAACACTTTAAGCCACAATTATTTTTATAGATCACGAAAATTAAGATCTCTTGGAACTTCGAAACAGCTTAATTCAAGTGCAGTACAGACCTTGGAGCAATCAGGATCCGTGTTAGCTATTCCAAAGGGCACGTGCCTGTGTACAGGCAGACAGGCAACCTGCAGTTCACTTGGAAAGAGCAAATTAACACAAATTAGCACAATACAATTTTTTTTAACATAGCATCATATAATTTTTATTTTTCATCTTATTTTTATCCTATGTTTCTTCCTGAAACATAGGATTAAAAAAAAAGCTGAAAGCCCTGTAGTAGCACTTCACCTATTAATTAGCTATTTATATTAATAGAATTCTATATAATGTGTAACAGCACACTGTAAGTTCATATTGGAATAGACAAACCTTATGAAAAGATAACTGGGAATGGAAGTTGTGTTTGGGGTTTTTTTAACTTGCCGTTGGGCATATTTACTTATCTTTGTGAACATCATTTTATATATATTCTTTATGAAAAACAAGATATTTTAAACAGTAATTTACAGTAGCCAGAATTTTTTTTTTCCCCAGTGTCAGCTCATTTGAATCCTCTTCCAAGTGATCAGCAAACTTGAGAGGTAACAGAACTGACTACACAAGAAAGAATGTCAACTCTGATTCTTTCCTGATATTTTTAGGAAATAAAATAATTTATTTTTTAAAAAAGTTTATTTCCAATCTTGGTTGTTTTTTTTCTTTTTTCACAGAAATAGATTTTATATAAATTACTTATATAACAGTACTGATAATTCTGAAAAGGTTATATTGAAATTGTACTAACATCAAAAGTCATATTTGGCAAACTTTTTGACAGCTTTTGCTATGTTGTTGACTGACTCAAATTTTCTTGCAGAATACCAATCATATTCCTACATTAGTAGACTAAAACATGAATAAAATATGAAAGGTTGACAATAATAAATATTAATTTACAAGTCTTTCTTGAGTTCTAGAACTCTGGCAAGTAAAATGTTAGTAGGCTGACTTCACAAAGCTCCATTGACCTCTACTGATCATGATGGAATTTGCTTTTCATAACATTCCTTCCTGGGCAGTCCACAGGACTTCTGTTGAATAAGGTTACACTTAGCATGTGAACCACCTCTATGAGGGCTACATAAAATTGTTACGTAGATTAACTTGGAAGGAAAAGAAAACATGAGTAGGGCTTAATAATAAGGTTTTAAAACAACCGAGAATTTACTTAGTGATAATGAAAATATTTCAGTATAACTTCAATATATTTTGTTCAAAAGTGTGAGCAAGATAATGAGCATTGTTCCTATTTCAAGCTATGATTATACTCTGAAAATGAAAACTAAGAGGCTGAAAATTATTTATCAATAAGAGAGGTGCAGGTGCTACATGATCAGCAAGAATCAAACAGAATGGACAAAAAGCTATGTATGAGAAATGAATATTGATAGAATGACAAAGAGCAAGAAATGCAAAGAAAGTATTAGGAAGACAGAATTACTATGTAGCTGTGTCTAGTGATTTCCAAAATAAATCAATGAGCCAATACACACTTCTTTCTACATTATTGTTCCTATGTAATAACCAGAAAAGGAGTATCTCAGGTTATAAAAATGAAACATTATGGAAATACTCAAAATCTGCTAACATGTTTTAAATATAAACATGTTAGAGGAAACCAATTTATCTTTAATTTTTTTTCCCCAATTAAAGTCACTTACTTTAACAAAACAAAAAAACATTTTATCTAGAAAAAGGCTTTAACATAACATTTGATGCTATTAAAATGAAACATTTTTAATATTTTCAGGTTCTTACTTTCAGTATTTGTGTTACCAAACAACAGAATTTTCAGATTTTGTTCTGAATTAGAAAAATAATTAGGTATAGAATGTTGCAATGTCCCATAAATGTGTATGCCCTTTTTTTTCCTGAAACTATTCCTAAAATCAGATAAAATCTTGGATTCTACTGAATTTTTTCACTTAGTTCCATGTGTCAGGATCTCAGCCAAGTC
The DNA here is from genome assembly GCA_013397845.1 of Melanocharis versteri. Taxonomy (NCBI): domain Eukaryota; kingdom Metazoa; phylum Chordata; class Aves; order Passeriformes; family Melanocharitidae; genus Melanocharis; species Melanocharis versteri. The sequence continues at coordinate 53,442 of VZTG01004174.1, forward strand.
CCAGTAGTTAAAAATTGTCTTTTGCATTGTTTTTTCTTACTTAACACAACTACAGTTCTTAGCCCAATCCACAAAGGCTTCTTCTACTTTCAGGTGACTAAGAATCTCAGGTCAATAATCCAGTCAGACTCAAAGTTCAAACACATCTAACTACTATTTTGATAATAACCTCCACATATCAGTAACTCCCAGTGTGTGTAGATATATACATAAGTATATCAATGATTATCAGTACATATGTCTATATATGACAATTATCAGTATTATCAAAACAGACTGTTATCATAAATGTGTCTAATTCGATCTCATGCTCTTTTTTCTTACTTTTCCTGTTATATTCACTCAGCAATAACTGCATTTTCTAATTTAAATTTTTGATATATACTTGGCACCAAATGTTTACACCGAGATCAAAATTGGTTTCTTCTTAACCATGCAGATTACCATCCTCCTCTACATCTCTACTTTACAAAAAAAGAAAGCTCAGAAAAACTATCTTTCAGGCTTTCTGAATGTTGTTAATATCATTATATAATCATTCTGTCTCACATTCTTGTACAAAGAAGAGAGATCCCAATGGACAATCAAGCATCAAATGGAGATGCCTTGTGTTGATTGTGCTTAAAATATGACTTGCCTCAGGCTCTATCAGCAAAATTTGCCTCTCTTGATGATTTTCTGACTTTTGGGGCTAAGAAGATTTATACACATTTTCACTGGGGGAAGCCAGTCTCTTCTTTACCCTTAGAGACTCTGACTCTGGAGTCCCTGGGCAGAGATTCTGCACAAACATAGAGGTCCCTCATGATGAATTTAGGTGAGACTGAGCTGATACCAGTAAACAACAATTTCTAGTTTTTCTCCTACCCTCTTTAAGATAATAGACACTGTCACATGAAAATAAAACAAATACAAAGCTACTCCAAAATGTGCCAGGCAACTTTGCAATGCTCTGAGTAGATGTAACTACAGAGAGTACTCCCAGCAAAGCAGCCTCGTAACCCAGAGATGAAAAATGAAGCTGCAAATGGAATTCATTCCCCCAGGACACAAATAGGACATATAAATACGTCTTGGTTTAAATAGCTGGCAACAAACACAGTTTTCATCTATTCTAAAAGTTCCCTGAGCTCTCTTTCCCCTTGTATGTTTAAAACCCATTTTTAGATCTCTAGCCCAATTTCAGGCATTCAGTGGTACATGTCGCAAAGCCACAGTATTACAGATTACAGCACATTTCAGCAGTAGATTTTATACCATACTGGTACCTCTGTAAATAAACGTAGTTAATTATTAAAGCCCCACTTTTCATAATACTCAGACAATAACAGTCAGAGCAGTCCAACAACGTGAGCAAACAAGGTGCTGCCAGAGACGAGACTAGAATAATACAAGCAGTCTGTTCACAGATGTTTGTGCCAAGCCAAAAACAGTGGGATTATGACTTGATTCTGCCTCCTGCAAAAAGCACAGTGCTTGAACAATCTCAACTGGTGACTTAAAATGACGTGGCTGAAAGGCTCAGCTCTCTGGTCACACTGACCTAATCCTTTTTTTTTTTTAAACAAAGACTTCTTTTTTCAAATGGAGGATTTTTGCAGGGGTGTTGCTTCTTCAAAACACAAAGAAAAATAATAGACTAAGGCTCTAAAGAAGAATTTAGGAAAAACGAGATTAAAAGGATTGCACTCTCTCAAATTCCCCCCATGATCACAGGTGTTCACTTCCTAAGGGCTGGTATAAATTGAGTATTGTATCACTTCTCTGCCTCACAGTGGGAGCAGAATATTACAGCACCTATCCCAGAGCCTGAATCCTGACTGGGACCAGAGCAGAAGCAGATGCTTAGGGAACATCTTTCACTGCTGTATTTTGCCAGTTTTCATCAGTCTCCTGCATTTGTTTCATCTTCCTTAGACCTCATATGGTGAGAAACAGTAAATAATTATTCTCTATTCACTCTCTCCAGGCAGCTCATAACATTGCATTATTTGCCCTCTGGTAACTTTTTTCCCCAAGCTAGAAATACTGCAAATGTTTAATCTCTTTTAGCAGTGGAGCAATTCCACATGTTCTTCTGCTTTATTGTTCTTTCTGCACTTTACAGCTCTATGCTACATGCCAATTTTTTCAACATTTTGAGCTGATGAATTAAGCAGACATTCACAGAGGTATACAATAACACGGCAACTATTTTCTGTTTTCTTCTTCATTGCTTCCAAGTAATTTCTAACACCATATTAGCTTTGTTGGCTGTATTAGCAAGTTACATCAAAAAAAGATAGATTTTTATTAAATATGTACTCCAATTTTCTATCAAATGCGACTGCTGGCAGAATGTATTACTCTCCTTGTATTGCATCCTGAACATCCCAGTATGCTGAGAGACTTGAATGATTGCATTCAAAAAAGAAGCCTATTTGTCTCTGCAAATTAATCACTCTGATATCCTCAGGATAATTACGGTATTAAAAGTCAGAAATTAAATTAAATAAGTGAGGGACTGATTTGAGAGTTAACAGCACTCTGCAATGCCAAGTGTCAGTTCAGGTCAGGAAATTAAAAACGCTGTGGTCAGCTGGAACACGGAAAGTGGCATAAATGAAGTGGGCTCATAAGTGACTCCTCTAAGGTGCAATCAGATGCTATTGACCAATTTTATCTAGTCAAAGCCTCATAATTTGACAAGATATATGAAAATGGTATCTTTGGGAGCATAGGCCCTTCTTGCATGAGAGATGTTATGATTCCTGTTTTGTTTTAATGGCCTCAAAAATAAAAACATTGTCTGATTCCTTTCCACCACAGCCAGGACTTTCCTGCTTATACGCTTCTCGTGCTTGATACCCCTGCCATTTCTGAGATCTGGAGAGATCACAGCCTAAAGTAAGAAGGCAACAGGTAACTCTGGCACTCTTGCTTAAGCTTTTCCTTTTATGTCCTCATTGCAAAATCCTGTTTTGAGGTAAAATATAAAGGGAAAACAATAAAGCTTTGCACAGCTCTGGGTTATTGATGTTCTTAGTGTCTAACTACTTACCATAGGCTGGTGAACATATAGTTATTATAGAAAATATTCATTAAAAAAACAAAATATAGGACAAATATTGAAAAATTTTTACTCTTTAGTGTATCTCAAATTGGAAACCAAAGAATATAAACCCACTTCTTTACTCACTCAGAAGGCATTCACCAGAAGACAGTGGGCTGTGGAGGCAGCATGTTCTGGATAAAGAACCACACTCTGACCCACTATTCCTTCCAGCACCATGTACTACAACTGTCATGAGGATGGGAACCAGCTCCTGCCATGAACTTCACCTACAAATTATTAAGAAACCAGCACGATTTCCGGAAATGCAAGGCTAAGTGGTATTTTCTGGAGGGAATACACTAGGCACTGAGCTGCTTGAATCTCCAGGCACCGCAGTTTCTAAATGGCTCTCTGGGGTAGCCTCTGACAGTGTGAGCAGAGATCCAGGGTGGAGCAGACACAGGGCAAGGGCTACCCACAAGCAGCTGAGATCCTGCTGGAGACAGGAAAAGTGGAGGGGAAAATCAGCAGAAGTTACAAGTAAACACATGGACCAAATAGATGTTTCTTGTGGAGTTATGATACTCTATCATATAAACTTCTGAGGAAAAGAAATCAAATAGCTGCAAACGATTTTTGTAAAAAACCTGCTAAATGAAAAATGTTTCTACTTTTTTTAATAACAATTTCTTTATCGCTATATTAGCTGCTCAAAAAGCAGCTTGAAAAGCTCAGCAGTAATCTGCTCATAGTAATAGCCTCTCTGAACTAAAACAGAAGCTCATAAATGGAGGTGGAGTATCTTGAATACATTAAGATCATATAGACTACAATCAGAAGGGACCACAACCAGTGGAATATTCAAGTCCAGACTATTCATTAAACTTCCTTTACAGCAAGAGAAGATAGCAAGAGCATAAACGTGCAATTCAGCAGTCCAGATTTTACTGCTGGGGACATGATTGCTGGAAAATATCTCTGTGACCATTCTGAACAAAGATGGCAATGAATACTTGATGGAAACTTCTGCAGTACTTTGAATGTCTATGTATGACTATACATGCAACATATAAATGATTTCTTTTCTGTTTCTTCTTTGTCCTGCAGTTTACTTAAAGAGATACATTAACACACTTTTTAGAAGAAAATGAAAATTTAAATTATTATGGATACATATCTTCTTTTTATAATCAAGTATATATCAAAATATGGATTGCCTGGAATAATCTCCTTTCTGAAACTTAGTTACCACCTGCTACTCCATGCAGAGCTTTTTCTCTGAGACAAGAGAAGAAAACACACACTTGGTTTGTAAAAGTTATTAACTGGAGGTAATTGAACAAACTACATAGACATCTTGGAATATTAATGCCTTCCTGCATTAACACAGAAAAAAAAGAGGATTTCAGCAGCCCTTGGAGCAGACCTCTTTTTTAAGAATTTAGTAATGGTGTAAGACTTTTTTGCCACATAGAAGTCTCATGCACACATGAAGAATCAACTTAGTCTAAAATGAGTACATTTATAACCTAAATTTAATTTCAAATACTTAATTAAATAATGTTAATTAATAAATTAAATAATGAAAGTAACTTATGCTTACCAGGCTTTAGTTTCGAATTGTCATTTCCAACATCAAGTACAATATCAGTTTTAGAACTTAATTCAAGACCCATATAAGATCTTACTTGTCAATCACAGGTGCATTTAAAAGTGACAATCTATTGTGCAATGTTGAGTTTTTAACAATCATTTTTCATTCACATTGTAATGATTTTCTTTTTAGTTGGAGGATACCTCACAGTCGCCCAGTGCTGCTGTGGTACATTTAAAAGGCCTTATCATCAATTTCTTTGAATCAAATTGAGACAGAATATTACAAAATATCAATTTCCTTTGCAAGCTACTATTGTGGTTTTGAAATAAAAATATATAGCAATAAATGTTAGTGTCTATGTCTGGGTAAAAAGGTAGCAAATCCCCCAGGAGGGTGAGGGAAAGCTTAAAGTGGCAATTACAGGGTGAGAGATTTACAAAAGTCTGTTCATAATTGTGTCTAATTAGAGAAAAATGTGATTTTTACCTACTTTTACCTTTTTTTTACATTTAGGATTGAAAGCAAATCCTTCTAAATACTAGTAATATAATTATATTTTAGAGCACAGAGATGTCAGTTCCCCCCTGAAGTCATCAGGCAGCCTATCATCACACACTGTAGAGAGGCCATTTTTGCCATTATGAATGTTTCATGTATGTCACAAAGTTAATTTTAGTGGGATAAACTTTCTAACTTTAAGTTTCAGTATTAAAATTACAGCAAACCTTAATATGCGCTGTTTCTAGAAGTTAGAGAAGAAAGTTTAAGAAGAAGATTATTAAACATGAACATTTAAAAAAAAAATCTGTTCTCCCTTTGTATTTTACCTCAAAATAGGATTTTGCAATGAGGACATAAAAGGAAAAGCTTAAGCAACATCAGCACCTTTTCAGACCACTGAAAGTCCCTTCTTTACTTAACGCATAGGTCTCTGTCTAAAGACAATTTTTGAATGGTTTTACAAAGTCAAATGAAAACATTGATTCAAGTGAAATATACCTAATTTATTCTCATTTCTGACTTTACTAAGAGTGAATGAAAAAGAGCAGGAAAGCTTTGTAAGAGCTGATAAAAACATTTATAGATTGATAGTAGCCAAACACTGAATTTTCCTACTGCAAAGGTTTATTTAATCTAGCAGACAATATTCAGCATCATTGCAACAACCAGCATGCTCAGATATGGAGCATCAGCAAAATTAATGACAAGAAGGTCACACTTTACCCCTGAGAAAACAACAGCTGCTGAAACACCTTAGCAAGGTGTGCACTGGCAACTCCGTTATTCAGACTTTATAAATCAAGTCTGGGTTTCTTTCTGAAAAATATGCTCCTGTTTATCCCCCAGACTGGTTGAGGTGAACTTATGTTACCTCGTGGATTAGCCTAGATAACAATGACAGTCTTTATAGGCCTTTAACACTAAAACCAATATATCTTATTGTTACTAATGATAACAACATGGTCAAAATTCAAAGACAGGGAAGAAAATGTCCTAGTTTTCAGCTGGGTTGCAGCCACACTAATATTTATGAGGTCAGTAAAAAATGGATGGAAACACTCTACTGATAGGTTTTTTAATACTTTTATATCAAGACCATGTGTACAAATCAATGAGTAAAAAATACAGGTCCACGGGTAGCAGTTTTTCTGCACAGCTGATCTTTAAGACACAAGATGCAGTAAGACTGGAGTGCTGATCTCCATTAGATTCTGACAGATTTTAAATGATACTTTTAGTTATTCAAAGCATATTGTGACCCTGACATGTTTGAGAATACTTAGAAACACGGGTGAGAATTAGAACTGACAAGTCATGCGAAGAATCTAGGTGGACTGTCATTTTTATTTATAGAGCCAAAAAGGACCTCTTCTTATGTTACCAACATCATTATCAGGAAGTCTGCATGTCACCACATCTTTTGTGCATTAAACAAGTTGCACTGTATCACTGAATAAGCTAAAGTGATTGTTCCATACCTTTTAGGAAGGATGGAGTAATCCTAGCAAAGGTAACAAGCCACTCTTCTGAGTGCTAATAAAAGAAATTAACATAAACACATTATAAAACCATCAAGTATTCTGTTAATGATTTACGAAAATGTGTTACTTTAGTAGAGAACTACTACACTACAAAAAGGCACATCTAATTAGATATACAGTAATAATGCCTTTATGGTTCATATTCATCCAAAACCCCAAATAAAACCAGCAAATATTAACCTTGTTTCACATCATCTTCTGGTTCACAGACAAAAAGCTTTAGCCAGTTACGCATCCATAGGTTTTAAGTCTCAAAATAAGTCAAGAATAGGTCTTGAATCTGTTGGACCCCCACACTACACAAGAAGCCAAAGACACTCTTCATTCCTCCAATGAAGATGCTGGGGCACTTTTAGCAACCCCCCAGTTCTTAATGATACTTCAGTAACAAACACATCATGTAACATCTTCAAGTGAATTAAAAAAATAAGGAGAGGAAATGCAATTAATGCAGTAGTCTTAGATCTGAGGTTTAGTGTACTTTGCATGTGCATTTTGAAAAAGTTTCTGACTTTTTAAGAAAAAAGCTTGGAAGAAGATCTTAACCATGCAGAAAATTAGCTGAGATTTTTGTTGCTTCAGGCACATAGACTTACAAGAAAAAATGTTTGACATTGCCAAGCTTTCACTGCTCTGATTCACATGCCTTCCAAATCTACATACCCTGTTTCTGCTGGGTTTGCGTGGCATCCTCTCCTTAACTCCTGCATTTTTATAACCCCAGTATCTGTCTCCTGTTGAGGAGAGCTCCTCTCTCTGCTGGTGAATTTCTCACCATAACACACTTACCTGCCTCCCCAGCTCACTTTTGGCAAATGCTAATTCATTCACGAGCTCCTATCACCTGCAGCACACCCAGATGGTTCTGTCAGAGCATATCTGGGAACAGCACAGACTCGTGCCCATACCACAGTGCTGAGAGAGGAGGTCCAGAGGCAATCTGGCTCCAGCAGGAGCTCTTTCAAGCACCTTCTGACTCGTGTACAGACAGCAACAGAGAGAGATGAGTCTGCTTGTGGCTGTGTGCCCTGAGGAGCTGAGCTGAGGCTAGTTTGTCACAACTATGCACCCAGCTGCAAGAGTTTAAGTTCCTGAAGGGGAGGGAGGGGAGCTATTTTTGTAACATGCCATGGCAATCACTACTGATGCATACAGCATACTGTCCAAGGAGACAGGAGATTTACTGGGGGATGGTTATTCACATTAAATCCTACCCTCTCTGCACACGGTGTGACATTTTCCCTAGTGCAAAGTGAAGGTGAAGCTGGAGGGCGCGGGGATGCAGGGGAGGTGCTCTCCCTGGCTCGGTGTGCTCCCACCCAGGGCTGCTCCCAGCCCAGTCAGACACAGGGGGCTCCTGCAGTCCACTTTGTGGGTCGGGCCAGTGTCAGGAGCATTAACGCCAGGGGCACAGATCCACAGGCACAGGGTCAGTTGAGTGCCTACATGCACACAAAGACAGCCCATTCACAGAGGAAACAGTCAGAAGCAGAGCTTAAAGACTGGGCAAGCCGTGGTGACAACAGGCAGTGCTGACCAGCAGCCTGCTCCCACTTAACCGGCCCTTTTTATCTCCCTGCCTCTCTCTTTTTTCCATGCTTATTCTTCCCCCATTCATTTGCATCTGCCTTTCTTTTTCGCTCGGAGGAAAAACCCACTCCTGCATACTTTTTCCATTGGTTCCAATTTTGCTACACCTATGCCCACGTTTGTTGTTCCTGATCCTATTATCTAGGTCATCTAAGCCTGTCTACGTTGACAAGATTACCCAAGTTCTGTTGGTATTGTAAGATTTCACTCCCCCAAAGGCTCCCTACAATTATCTGTGAATTTCACTGTCTCTCACCTAACTCTCGGTTAACCCCCTGTGAAATCCAGCTAAACTCAGGGCACTGTCTGTACCCAAAGCTGATATTTCTGATCCCATTATTGAGGTCATTTCAATATTATATGGCTATCTAGGTGCTGTTGGCTTTGAGAGATTCCCTTTCATGAAAAGTCCCCCTTGCAATTACTGGCATTTCTCATGTAATTCTCCCTTAGCCATCTGTGCAATCTGACCACTGCAGCACACACCTTCACTCCACTCTTTTCTGCTGTCATGTCTTCTCACACCTCTCCACGCCTTTAGTTTTCCTTTCTGCTAAATCTGTCTATCCTTCCAAATGCTTATCCCACTTACCTTCCATTCTCTCTTCAAGTCTGAAGATGGATACTTAGAGTAAAATGAGATGATTCATGGAATGTAAGCAGATCTGACTTCCCTTTGGATAGGGTTGGAGCTACCAGGCTTTTAACATATATTTATCCTCCAGCAGGGGAAAAAGAAACCTTATAATTTGTATTGTTAGTTTTCCCCCTTCAAGTCCAGGCAAAAGAGTGTCTTAATATAGTCTCCCTCTTTTTTTTTCCCCATCAGATTTTTGCCTCTGTTAACAGGAAAACAGTCATCCATAAGAACTCTCTCCAGCAGATGTCAGTTCCTACTTCTGATAATGAGAATTTTGCAAAGAAAACAAGCAGAGAAAAGGGGATGATGAAGCAGGACTCTTCAGCATCAGGAAGATGAAAAGTTTCTCTTCCCATTTACTGGTGGTGCAACAGCTGAGCTTCCATTAGTTTAGCTCACGCATTCGGGATTCATCTCTTTGCTACCATTAATCACTTCATCTCTCACTGAGAAAGTAAAAAGGCACACAGGAGCTGCCTTTTGTGATCATGACAAGATTCCCCCGTGGAATAAATTACACAGAAAAGGGGGAATAAAGCATAATTTTAAACTGAAATTGGCAAAGATTCATTAATATTGATACAAATAACTATGCTTTGATCTTTTGGGGTACTTGGATGTGGCTAATACACAGGTACACAGGGCAGAGCCAATTCCAAGAGATGTCAAATAAACCCCCTGTGGCTTGTATCACCTATTGCTCTGATCTCCTCAGATCACACACCAGTTGAGTCAATCCTGTTTCCCAGCTCTCCAATTTCCTGCAATACCAAAACACAATTGTGATCCATTTACACTGCAGAACCACCTGTTAGAGACAGGATCCATTAGGACTTGCTCTCACAATAAGCAGAAATAAACACAGAGCTCCAGCAGGAGCACCAGAGTTCCACTATAAAATAGGAATCCTTCAGCATGGTGCTGCTGTGCCTGCTCTTGTCCTGAGCAGGAAGCGTCACTGTCTTCTCCCTCTCAAATGGTTTATTGTGGTCCAAGGCAGCCTAGAATGAAGAAGGGATCACCCTGGTCACCAAGAATTGCTGGCATCTATGCAGTGAGTACCTAACCAGACAAGGTACACAGAAGAAATTCCTTCAACTTGTTTGAAATATGTACAGCTCTGCAAGTAAAGAAACAATAACTCAATATCAGTGGAAAAGGTATAGATCAGTGGAGCAAGAAAGAAATTTTTAATTCCTAAAGAGGGAATTGGGGAAAATGGGCAAATAAATCACACCCTACTGTGATTGTTATATTTAAGTTAATAGGAGTTGAAGGTGATTCAATTTTGTAGGCCAGGACTTTGCAGAGAGATATAATTTTGATCACATTCTATTTTGGGCACATTAAGACCCCTATAAGCTGCTTTCCAAAGAACATTTGACTTCCGATAATCAAGGTTCCTACTTCCAGATTAGGCATCTAAAATCACTTTTTCACAACCACAGCATTCATTATTAAGACACAGACTATTAGTGATCAATTCACTATGTCAACACAAATTCCAGAGAATATTCATCTATTCAAATTATTTCTTCAAAGTCAAAACTGACACTTAAGCACTCAGTATTAACATATACCCTTAAGCAATTGCTCTCTAATTATTTTTTAAATAACCATAGTAACCAAGTGTAATCATAAAACTCAAATTTCAGGTCTGGCCCAGAGTGAGGACTCAGTGTTTTAAACACTGTGAGAGATTAGCCCATTACAGCAAAGAGCATGGAGCCTGAGCAGCCAAAACAGATAAAATGTGGAGGAAAGAATATAAACACAAAGCAGACCGATCAAGGAGTTATTCTTGTTTCTTTGGAAGAAAAAAATAGGTTAGTAAGCTAGGAATAAGCCAAACAAAGAGAAGTGGGTGAAAAAGAACAGGACATTGATGGTAAAAGCAAGTGAGAGAGAAAGTAAGGGAGGCAGGTGGGAGAAAAACAGATATGGAAAGGAATTATAAACTGGGAAAGTAGGAGAGAGAAGGGATCAGATAATATGATCAATTGCCACAGAGCAGAGGACATCCAGACAGAGCCCAGGAAGGACACTCCAAGTCCACTCTTGCTTTGCCTGCTTTCACATAATCCACTCCTCTCATGTGATGCAAAAGTTTAGACGAGTGAGCAGTAATCTAACCTCCCATGTAACACCTTTACCTCAGCTCAAAATCTGTTTTTCAAGTCAATTTTTAACACTATAAACTCCAAAACTAAATTTATCTCAAGCCAAATCCTCCACAGTGCTCAGTTCAAGTCTTAGTTTTGTAGGGGTATCCAGCATTAACATTTTTCATATCTTAAAGGGTAGTGGGCTCTCACAATTATTAATTTTGCGATATAATACTTGAAAAAGAAAAAAAATATATCACTAAACAATGTCATTTATGGTTGTGTGAAGTATGCCTAGATCACTAATTTGTTATTTTCAAAGTCAACTCAAGATTGGCTTTTTGTTCCTTTTCAAATTTCCCTGCTGCTTTTCACAAGCAAGTCTCTGTATGTTGGCTCACATGCTCTACACCTTACTCCGTGTTCATTGCACTACAACTTGTAGTTGTACATATTTGTGTTTCACATCTGTGAATGCTTTCTGCTGTCTTTACAACCCCTACAACTGGTCTCATATAGCTCCCAAGGCTGCATTCCTTTGCTGACCAGGATCTGACCATGGGTTAGTTCAGTTTTAGCTCTGGTGTCCTTGTGCAGCTGTACTTTTGAGATTTCTGGCAATAAATAGCTCACTCTCCACAGAATAACTGCTTGTAATTACTTTGCATTAGTTTAAAAAAGATTCATAATATTTAGTGTTATGCTACACGTCTTTACAAAGCTAAGCAAAAGGCAAAACGAGGTAGGTCATAATCCTTTTGTCACTACATAATAATCTAGCAGGAATTGGATAATTGTGGTTACATCTAAACAGGATAAAAAAACATCTCCAGGCTAGCGAAGACAGACGAAGTCTGGCAGATGTCAAGACTACACTGATAGTTTAAAACAATGCTGTGACCAGTTACATACCACAGCAGCTCCACATTTCCTGGGCTACAGGCTACACCACAGGTAATACAAACACAGCCCTCGTAGTGAAAAGACCTACACATCTCTGTCTCCCTGGGCAGCTGTGCAGAGCTGGGACTGCTGTTCTCTCTTACCTCATGTGGTTTTATCATTAATAACACAACGTTGCTCTCTCCAGTAAACTTCCTATCTGCAATTTCCTATTGCTTCACAGTTTAATATTATGAGTTTAGGTAGGATTTCAGCTGCTATCTCTGCTCTATATATCAGGCTTGCTCTAAAGAGCATCTGTATATCTGGCTTGATTGGATTTTTTTTCCCATTAATATACATCTTTCCTTCCTTTTTATTAATCCATTAGGAGACAAATTAAATTTGCACAGCTTATGTTCCAAGCTCCCATGGCAGGGTGTTGGAGCTATATGATCTTCAAGGTGTCTTCCAATAAACACCATTCTATGATTCCCAGAAATCCAGATAAATAAAATCTGAGGCAGTCTCTCAGCATTCAAGGACAAAAATGTTTTATACTTTTACTAATGGAAGATTAAACGCCAAAGGTAGAGTTGATACAGAAATTCTGAGTAAAGGAGTAAATATTCAAACATATGCTCTTTAACTTTCAACAATAAAAATGTTTGTCACCTTCACATAGCTCAAATAGGAGTCAGACTAACAAACAATAAGATTATCTGAAAACTGGGACTGAGTAAGCTTGTTCGGATTTTTCTGCCTGTGTAGTCCTACAAATTATGCTTCATTCTTCTGCAAGAGTATCCTCACAGCTACAATGATTAAAAATACTCATGGATGGGCCCTAGGAATTTGAGAGTTATTAAAACACAAAGAGGCTTATATCAAAATCCTTAGAAATAACTTTCTAGGAATTACAAGTCTGTAGGACATGGAACAGGCATGGAAAAAAAAAAAAACAGGAAGGGATTCCATGAATTTGTTTTTCTCTAGAACTCAGGCCATAACCTTGACAATTGAGTAGCCTGTGTCACACCAGAGCATTTCCTGCTGAAATCCCTTCAAAGATTTTGAGTTTCTCATGCTCCTTCCAGTGCCCTCAGAGCAGTTTTGTCATTTCCTTAATTAATGTTTTAACTCAGAGATTTCTTTGCAATTCTTTAACAGAACAGTACAATTATTGCAATTTTTACTGCCTAAAAAAATGCCTTATGGGGAATATCTTAGAGTGTTTTCCTTTTAACAAAGGCTTATGAATAATTTTCTGTAGCCACTTTCTAAATCTTGGGGTGAAGAGTCTATAGCAAGTAAGAGAAGTTTGGAATAAATACCTTGTAATCGGTTTATGAAACATAAACAGCAAGCTGTGCTGAAGCTTAGGCAATTTCATATTTTGGGAATTGATAAAGGGCAATTTCATTTTAAAAGATGAAGGTAGAAATGAGCTGTTCAACAACAAGATACAAGAGCTGTTCAAAGAGTGATTTTTATTTGCCATCAAGGATGATAACAATTCATCATAAAAATTTTCCACTTTTGTTGGACTGGGTGGGGGAAAACCAGTCTTAAATGAGCCAAAGCTAAACATGGAAGAAGGAGTGAGAAGAACTCGAGAAAAACCACACCACCAAAAAAAACCAACCCAAAAAACTGTTTCTGTTTGTTTCAACTATACTACATTTCTTTCAAATCAAAATTCTTCTGCCTAAGCCTCAAAAAAGCTGGTTTCTCAAAGTTACTGAAATTCCCTGCCTGATTTCCGATGGAAGCTCAGACAAAACCAAAGCATTCCTAGGGAATGTTACAATTCCAAGGATGCAGTGTTTTCCAGCAGAAAGACAATTTTTCCAGGAACTGTGAGCATTTTAAATATCAATGCCAGTGTTGATTCAACTATTTTAGATTAACATTTCAGTCAACACATTTGAATATCATATAAATTAATTTTCCTGCTATTCCCGTAGCTTTGAGGATTTGAACTTAAAAATTAAATTCTGCTTATATTAAAAAGTGTTTCAGAATTCCATTTAAAAACATTGAAGAAGGCAAACAAACAAACTTCCCTGCTAAGTTTGTTGCCTATTTAAAATCTTGTGGGTTGTTTTTTTTTTATTTCTTAGTGCTGGAAAATGGAAATGGCAGCTCATTTGAAGGTCCAGCAGAGAAGCATTGGCTGTATATACACTGGCATATAGATATAATAGTAAAGGTTTTATACAGAACCCCTAAAAAGATCCAGAAAAATCTCTCCAGCTTCAGTAAGCTTAGTGCCTATGCCTGACTTTATTAAGATAACAGTTTTGCCTTCTTTCCTCTCAGGTTTTTTTTTTTTTTAATGTACTGCCTTTTTCTTTATGTTTCCTTATGTTTTAGAGAATATTTGCCTGTTCACTCTTGTCTGAATACTGGGAGTTTTATTATGCCTTAAAGGAGTATAAATAAAGCTATTAAAAGAACATGTGTATTTCTCTTCCTAAATCTCAAGGTAAAATTTATTTTCAAACTAGGTTTGTCCTTCATTTCTACTATTGCTTGAATATGCTAATTTTATGCAGATCAAAAGTTCAGCACTTTCTAGCACTTTGAGTTCATAACACAAGAAAAAAATATATTTATAGGTGACCAAAAAGTGGTGCACTCAGTTTTCACTCCATGGGAAAAGGGGATGGGAAAAGCCAAAGTTCCAATATACTTGGCAAAAGGCAAGTGAAGGGATTGCAGAAAAGAAACTGGATGAGAAGATAAGGCTCCGTTTTTTTTTTCTTCTCTCTGGAGATTACCTGAGAACTTCAGCTTATGAAAATAAACCATTCAAATGACCTATTTTCTGCTGTCTGAAACAGTCATAGTTCTCTGACAAACAAGAAGAAATTGCTTAACTTCCACATAAGTTTAGTGGCATTAAATATAGGTGTAGCCAATAAAGGCGTGACAAGATACCATATTATGTTGAATATAAATTGACCTCAGTTTGCACAGATAGAGCAGCAAAAGGCACCTTTGGCTGGCAGAGCTGTTGTTAACCCTGCAGCCTGTGATGTCCCAGCTGGACACACCCCACTGCAGAGTTTGCTGAGCCAGGCTGAGGAAGGAGAGACATTCAGACAGCGCTGGACCCTACCTCTCCTTCCTGACTTTTGCCTGTCACTGCAAAGGGATTAAAAGCACATTCTCTAAACACCAAATGGATTTTTTTTCAATATTAATGTAATCTGACATGCGGATCAGTAGTGTGTTGAGTGTGTGCAGCCGTGTGCTGCTGCTTGGCCACAACGGTCAGGATGAAAATGGTGTCCTGGGCTGCCCTTGGGAATTGCCTTGTCAGACTCCTGATGCTGTCCCAGAGGCCCCACATCTCCAAACCAGCACATAGTCAGTACCTCTTAGTTCGGTTTATCTGATTACAGACCTTGAAATCTTTAGAATTATCTCATTAGATTGGCCAACAAATATGGAAAGTAGCATTGTTTACTCATTATCAGTAATTTAGTACAAGTTCCAGGCCCCTTGTGAAATTATTTCTGTATTTTGTCCTGCTTCTCCTTTTTTTACTCCATAGATTTCTTCTCTGTCCCTTTTCCTTAATTCCTGATGTTTTGCTTGAGCTTTATCACTTCACACCAAAATTTAATGCCCTTACCAGTCATCTGTTAGGAATATTCTTGCATATTTTTTCAGACATAGAAAATCAGAGATACAAGAGCTGTTCAAAGAGTGATTTTTATTTGCTGTCATATCTATGTGAAGTAGAAGCATTTGTTCTAATTGAAATAATCAAATTATAAATGCCCTATAAAATGGTTCGTTCTTCTGTCTCCTAAACAGAATTTTTCCATGAGCCTGCCTGTGAGCTGAATCTTTCAGAAGTCAGCCATCACCTCAACATGAATTCATTTATGTAAAAGAGTATGTATTAATGCAAGGCACACAATGCCTACCTTGAGGAAAGAGAGTGGTCAGATGGAGGTGAAGACTCGATATTTAAAGGCTGTTGAAGCTAGAAATGAGGGAAACTGTCCTTACAGTACAGAAACAGCTCACAAGTATAGACAGAAACACTTCTGGGTATTTGCAAGTTCTGCAAAGGCTTCTAAAGCTATGATGTAAACTGGGACACAGACTGAACCTCACAGTCCTGAGTTTGGTGGTTTTGTGTGTCTAGGCTTTTTGTTTGTTTGTTTTTTAATGTAGTCAGACTGCAGGGACAGCAAAGCTTTGCTTGGCTTTAAATCCACAGAGAAATGCACATGAGATAAACAGCTGTCATTTTAAAAGGTGTAGTTGTATTTCCCTTCTTTGCCCTTCCCCTGAGAATACAGTGCCAGAGGAAAAGCACTACAGTCCTGGACTGACAACCCAAGGGATCAGCAGTGAAGTTTTCCCAAGCAAGGAAAAACCTGTGCAGACACAGCAGGATACAGCCCCCTCTCCAGATCCCTTCTTCAACTTGAGACCAGCCTGAGATCTCAGTTGAGCTGTTTCCAGCTATCAGGATAGCAAAATATTTATAAAGTTAATTTTGGGCACTCATGTTAGGATAGCATACAGTCTGACACCTCTTGAGAAAACTGAGTCACATCAAATCACTAGTCTCTGGCAGAAATTATATTTGAAACATATGCTACTACCATAAAGTGCTGCTTTTTTTATTTCAGGAAAAGACAAATCTGAAGCGGTCTGCATTGCACAAAGAACTACCAATATTGCCATATGCACACTCCAAAGAATCGATCTGAAAGCTGCCTTTAACTTGTGCAGGAAAAACTGCTTTTGATCTCCTAAAGGAAGTACAATAACACCAGCTGCTGCTGTCTCAACCCGTTACTGCTGGACCTTATTGCTCTAAAAGCAGGAACGACTGCCCACCACAAAAGCTCATTTACCTCATGGATCAGCTGCAGCCCATCTTTGGCCTTAGCTGCCAAGGAAGCTCTTTCATCTCTATTCAGCTGAAACCTCCCGGGATCTGAGCAATAAGACAGAAATCACAGTGAGGAGGGGGAGACCTGTTGTGGTGGTTTCCCACTGGGCCACCGGACATGAGTTGGCTCAGGCCAAAACCCACAAGAATGTCCACTGGGCGGCCTCCGAAGTATCCCCCTAAAGGGTTAGGGTGAGTGATGACCTCATCCCCATGCTGAGTTTTCATCCCACCCTCGTTTACCATTTATGGTCCCCATTCTAGATGGTTCTCTGTCACTCCTCAGTTGATGTGCTCCCTGACAGTTCTCTCTTCCTAAGTTTCATCTCATTGGTTACTTGTCGTATGCCCTGCCTAGCTTAGAGCTTTTTCATTGGTCCATGTGTTGTATCCCCTCCCATTTTGCTCCCATATTTAACCCCGTGCACAGCTGTGCTCGGGGCTCTTCTGCCTCGTTACCCCAGTGTTCCTGACTCCTTGTTCCTGACTCCTTTGACCCGTAACCTTGGAATAAACCGCTCCTGCCTTACCCAGAAGAGTCCCTCTCATCTCTTCGCCTCCTCCAGCACCTTCACCATTGGTGGGTCAGTGGGGCCCTGGGTGAGCCTCTGCCGGCCCTCCCGCTTATCGGACACTCTGCCGGTCACTTCCCGAACCTGCCCACGGGAAGGCCGTGCTCGTGGCACACCAGCCAGAGCTAGCTGGTGGCTGGACAAGGCCCGAAATGCGGCAGAGACTCAGATAAGAAAACATCTTCCTGGTTACAAAATAATAACCAAAACCTCTCGCTCAGAAAAGTCAGCGGAGAAGTATTTCCTCCTTGCAAGGAGATAGTATTAAAGAACTCCTGTGTCATTCTTGTGCTTTGAAATGGCGTCTCCAGATGTTCTCTATCTCCATCACATATTTCTCTGTCTGTCCTGCCCCCTTTGCCTTGCCTAGCAGTCAGCAAAGCAGAGATGCACAGAAGAACCAAAAGCCGGCTCCAGGCTCTAACAAAAGGACTGTGGGAGCTGAGAGATTTTAGAAGCTGCATTTAACAAATGTTTTGAAGAACTTGACTTGAACTCCTTTTCTAATCTCTCTATTCTAACGGAGTATTTGGGAAAGGAGGAAACTTTTTAAAGAGAAAAAAGGATTACACTTCTATGCTCTATTCTTATCTACAGAAATCTTCTTTCACACATGTTACAGCATCAGTAAAATACAGCAGATTGCATGGGCATATCCTTTAATAATTTGAAGGTAAAAA
Organism: Melanocharis versteri; assembly: GCA_013397845.1. NCBI lineage: Eukaryota > Metazoa > Chordata > Aves > Passeriformes > Melanocharitidae > Melanocharis > Melanocharis versteri. Next base: position 71,508 of record VZTG01004174.1, read on the forward strand.
TAATGGAGCAATTACAACGAAACATATACACCTGTATAGAACCCTGGTGCTGAAATCTTATGGCTAATAATAGTCAACGTTGATGAGTTTAAGTGTTATTCATAATTTCTGGTTGCCTCTGAAGTGTAGCAGACATGAGGACCTTATCACTTTACCTCTGGTCAGAGGGAATTGGCTGTTTTCTAAGCATGATTGTCCTCTAATCTGTGCTACAATTTGATAATTATTTTGATTATTATTTTATTATTAGCTTGGCTGTTTACCTGCCTTCCGATAACTACAGTATTCCAGAGCCCTAAAACTCTCTTGACTGCTAATTTGAACAATTAGAAATATGTAACAAAAGACTTGTGCAGGGGTCAGGGAGGAAATTTTAAAATATTATACACAAAGACATCAGACTGTTAATAAATGCAAATATGTTGATGACATCTGTAAAAACTGCTTGGAAAGACAACCCAGCCTCCTCATAATTATCAGACAGGGCATGTTACTGTAGTTCGTTAAAACTAGAGTTCTACCTGCATTGAAACAGCCCTTGGTGCCTTAACAGTAGCAAAAAGCCTCATGAAAGTGTTGAGTTTACTCTGAATGGTTCCTTTCATGTTAGGAATGGGGATGCTTCCCAATGACTTCCCTTCCTAGACAGCCCTGGTAGAGGGATCTTTACTGTTAACCTTCTCAGAAACTGTGAAACAACAGGATGAAACAACAGATGCTTCCTGAAATTGGTAAACTGATAGGTAAAGAGCTCGACTACATTTCACTTGGCATACAAGGGAGAAATTGGAGCTTGCTAAACTTGATTAATCCAAAACATTCAGTACTCAGTTCCAGTAATGAGAAACGCTGAAAACCTGGTTCACTTGGTGAGGTAAATGTACCTCACAGGTCTTTTTGCTGTTAGTGAAAAGAACCTTTACTGATGAGGAGCAATAACACTGAGAAGAAGATTGATTCTGTGAGACAAACAGTGAGACCAAATCAGTGAAACTTCAAAAACCTCTGAGATTTGGCAGGAAAAATAAGATCTCTGAAGGTTCCTAAGATGCATTAAACTATCTGGATAACAGAATTTTGCCTTGTATCTCACCGACCCTAACCATCAAAGCCACTTTTTGTCCTGTCTCAGTATCTTCAGCTGGAGGGGAAGAAGGAACATACCGTAAATTAAACTATGAAGGTAACAGGCAGTGGCTTCTAATTACCAGTCTTCATGTTTCATAAAAAAAGCAGATTACCCTGTTAACCTGCCAGAGACAAACAGAAGTCTCTCAGAATAACTTGAAACATAAAAAAAACCTTCTTAAACTGACATAATTAATTCACCAGTGGTCAGAGGATCAAGGAAGAAAACTGAGACGCAGATAGACTATCTTGATGATAGCAGGGAAAAAAACATAGCTAACACTTGAAGAAAGGCAGTGCTACATTTTTCCACAAAAAACCAAAATCAAAAACAATCCAAAAACTCAAACAAAAAAACACTAAACAAAACAAACCATTGTTATGGGTACAGGCTTGTGTTTAAGGTACATTACAAAAAGTAACTTTTTCCATCTAGATCTGGAAAAGATAGCAAGCAATTCTTGTTCTTTTCTGCAGAAGCTGAGATAGGTGTGAATAAAGCCACGCTGCTAATTGGCAGGGGAAACAATCAGCAAATAAACTTGATTGCTAATATTTACATAGCAAAATCATCCTGGCCATTACTAGAAGATTACTCAGAACAACATTTAAATACCACCACCTTCTGCTGATTACAAACTGACTGATTAAACTGAGGAGACAACTGAAACCACTTTCCTCTGCCTCCTAGCGCCTCCTTCTCCACGGGCAGGCACCTCACCCTCATGGCGACACAGGGAAAAATTACTTGGTTGCTGTTCAAAGAGCGGGGGGGGGGCTGCAGGGCTGGTGGGGTGTGAAGGGGATGAGCTGCAGCTCCTGGGGAGAGGCGTCCTGAGGCACCTGAGGTCGGGAGAGGGGGACCCTGAGGCACCTGAGGTGGAGTCAGGTTCTGAGGTACCCGAGGGTCCTAAGGCACCTGAGAGGGGGGGCGGTTCCTGAGGCACCTGTGGCACAGAGGTTCCGAGGCACTTGAGGAGCTTTCCCTGGAAAGCACCAGTCTGTTGACATGGAAGCCCTTGACGTAAAGGAACATCAGCATGTGACTAACTTTGCATGCTTCTGTTTGAAGACAGATTAACTGGGTCCTAATATTGAATGGCACACTGTACATCTCTATGGACACTGAAAGCTTGGTGGCAAAGAGATTTTCCAGTTTTCTGCTTGTCAGTGTGCATCCTCACTTTCTCACGGAAGCTAGCTGAGAGCTTTTGTAAATAATTCTGCTATCTTGCACCTGTGAGAAGTTTTGCACCTTGTTATGGTTAATCTGAGGGATTGTTTGGGAATGGATGTTTTAGGTTATGGCGAATCATCCTGAGGGGTGGATGCCAGGGATCCAATGACCTTATACTATCCCAACGACCTAGGGTATAAAACCCATCTGTATATAAATAAATAAATTCATTCAATCCTGTTCTTCCTGAGTTCAGCTGCCTCTTTTCTCCCCAGGTTGTGTCTAACTGCGACACATCTCCACCACATAAAGGCATGATCAGTGGCCTTGAAACAATGTGAGATAGTAAGGAGACAATGCAGAGGATTTGTGGGCTCATGGAAAAGTCCAGGTCTTTGGAGATCCCTGGGTCCAACACATCCTGTTAAAAGCAGGGCGACAGACCAGGTGAACAAGAGCCCATTAAGCCAAGTCTGGAATACTTCCAGTGAGGAGAGAAGTTTCCACTGTTTTGTGGGCAGTCAGTTCCTATGGTGAATTGCTCTAATGAAGATTTTTTTTTCCCCTTTTCTTCATTCCAGACAGAGCTGCCCCTGAAGAAGCTTGTCCCTGTTTACTCTTGTTCTGTCACTGTGCATCCTCATGAAGCAAGAGCCCCTGTCTTCTCCTCAGCTACCTTTTAAGTACTGGAAAACACAGTAGATCTCCCCTGACCCTTCAAAAATACCACATTAATTTCTCTCCCAGTGATGAAATGAGTGTCAACACAGCAGAAACATACTACATAAACAAACCAACCCAAACAACTTGCATTTCTCTTAGATAAAACTAACAAAAAATACACCTCTACCCCTGAAAGTGAAAACAGAATAATCTGTTTACATATAACCATCTAAATATACAAGCTCTATTTTAAAAATAGTTTTATATAACAGAGAAGTCCCCAAAAGGATTAGTTAGCAGGGCTTACATTAGAGACACAAAGTGGCCCTCCAAAACTCAAGATAAAGCCTACTAGGTAAATAGAAGTTTTAGGCTAAGTCTGGAAGACATTTACTTACCCTGATCCTTCAACAGCAACTGAATTAGCAAGAGCTTAAGTTTCATGGATTTTTTTTTCAGAAATGTATGTTACTTGTTCTTGACCATTTTATGCAGAATCTAGAGTGAGCCTCAAAGGATGCAGCTTGGGTGAAGAACATGTTCCCACAGAAAGCCTGAATGTTCTCTGCTTAATTTGCTTGCACTCTCTGTTATTACATGCTATGTAGACATTCCACATCTAATTTGAGAGAAACTTACTTTAAAATTGGAAATACTTGATCTAGAATCAATAATTTTCTTTCTCTGTGCTCTTTCACAAGCATAATAGTGAAAAAGACATCTGTGGAAAATTGTAGAAAAATCATATTAGCTCTGCATGACGCAGATAATTATACCGGACTTTGCACTTTATCCTGCAAGTTTGGTGAATCAGGTTTATCATTCTGTTGAAAGATGCATGTATCACTACAAGTAATTAGAATTAAAAGGGGTGCACAGGAAGGTAGAAGTCAATAGAAGAGAATGTCTTTCCAAAGGGCACAAGGCATGCCATTTACAAGCGTAAGTCAACAGCAATCATCCACACTCTCCAGCAGTCAGCAGGCAGAAATTCTGCCTTCCAGACACATATGATACAATGCTTAGACTTGCTACCTTCACAGGAGAGTCGTTATCGAACACCAGTGTCATTGGGCAAAAGCACTCAATTTCTAGAAAATGTAGATTCCAAGTCATCCACCTCAAAAGGAGTGCTTTACAATGTAATTTATATCAGTCAGGCCATGGCATTGCTGATGCAAAATGAATCTGGTCTCATGCAAGCAGCTGCTTTCTGACATTGCTGAGGACCTGCCGCTTTCTCCTAACATCAAAATACTTAATGAATTTTTTTTACATTGTGATCAATTTCCAGTAATACAAAAACTGCTGTCTTTAGCAGTTATTAGCTCCATACTCAGCTAATGTAAAAGCTGTGCCAATTTACCTCATGACCTAAATTAGGTTATGCAGGGTCAGCTAGCTTACCCAGGGAGAAGGATGCAACAGTTAACTGAGTCAGAAGACCATTTCACTAAGATTATTTCAGTTGCTCGTTCTATTAAAGGCAATGGCAATTTTTTTAGCATGTAAATCTTAAACTAAAAGTTCACATATAGACTTTTTCTGACATATTACAAAGAAACTACTGATGATTTCATCTAACCTCTAGAGCATAAAACCACACTGAAATAAAGTTAATCTATGATAAATCATGACTGTCTTTGGGCACTGTAGAAATACAACTCCTTTGATGGTCCTGAACCTCTTCACCTTATCATCATTTTATGACACAGCAGAACCCCCATTTCTCTGTCTGGATGCTAAAAGCTTCAAGGTTATTGCTGATTTTAAGGAGTCTGCAGACAATGCCATCCACTGCATTGCTAAGTGTGGCATGGAACATTAAGAGCTGCATTAAAGAAAACCAGACATTTATCTCAGTATTTCAGATATAAACTTTATATCATCTTTTACTACTATAGAAAAATATTTGATATGGTTATGAGATGGCCCATGACTGTTTACAAGGTTAGCAATATAGTTCTGGCCAGCTGAGTTATTTTTACAGAAAGTGGGCAGGTACTGCAATACAGTACAAAGATGGGAGAGACTGAGAGAACAATGGGAAGTAAATGCTGTGAAACAGCAGTAGAGAGGAGCTAAGAAAACCTGACTATGGGTTGGAACAGTGTGGGAATGATGACTTCCTAAACATTTGTGTTGCTGTGCCCCCTAAATCAAGCAATGACCAATAATCCACTTATTTTCCCATTTTTAAATTAAGTAACTCTTCCCAGACACACTGCTACCTGCACTGGACATAACTCCTATTTCAAGAGATACTGGTTATTTAAGGAGCTAAAAATTAGAAAATATTTACACCTGCCCCCTCCCCTGATGTGACTGGTAGCACACCTGAAGGTATTAACCCCAGAAAAAACAGTACAAATCACAATGTCAGGGTATAAGATGAGAAGCATTAAAAAATATGTTGCACAAAGAATTGTTGGGCCAGTGATAGTGAATTTATTATCATTGTGCAGACTTGACATGCGACAGATGAGAATGTTTTGAAGACACCTGTGTGACATTTCGCATCTCATATCAAATGGGTAAATCCCTAACATATCCCATGCATTTCAAAGACTTGTGGCAGATTTTATTCTCCTGAAGTTCTCAAAGACTATTTATTGCTCTTGGAAATAGCTTTCAGCCTGTATCAGTTTAAAGACAAACCTCTGAGAGGCAAATTACTAAATGCAGAGTTCTTCTTACCTATGATTTCTTACGTAGCTTAGTTAAGGTATTGATTATTGTGTCATACTGTATGGCCAAGTGTCAGCTGTGTTCTGAAAAGAATTAACATATGGAGAACACCACACTTTAATTTTGATACATTACCAAAGTCATGATACAAAAAATGACAATGTACATCACGATGGATGCACATTTCTCAGTGGAACAGTAATGTACATGCACATAAATACAAAACTACCTGTTTGGTTTTTTATTACTTAATTGTGTACTTACAAGATCATCCAGCTGCCTTGATATTTGGGTGGAAAAAAAGGCAAGATGAACAGACCAATAGCTACTGACCAAAGCCAGAAAAATCCAATATGAAGTGAAAATAAAATTAAAGAGGGGGTTTACACCAGTGAGTAAATTTGCAGATCAGCCAATTTGATAAAGGTAAAAGATGATTATTTGGAACACAATTCAGAGCATTACTCCACACAGAATAAATTTGTTGCATACAGACTTCACAATGCATTGTTCCAAATGTATTTCAGTTTAGTAATCTCACTCTAAGCAGCTTTCTATGTTGCCGGTGTTTTTGTTAATTTGATTTTGCTGTTGGGTGGTTTTTGCTGTTTGTGGGGTTGCTTTTTTCTTTTTTTGGTTATTTTGGTTTTAATCTTTAATCCCATTGTTACCTTTTTAGCAACTTTTCAGCAACCAGACTAATTGCTTCAATTGTGCATAAAACATGGGCTCTTTCCTACAAGTTTTATTACACAATAAAAAGATGTCCTGTCTCCAGTGGAACTTGCAATCCAGGTATGGACACTTCAGCTGAGGAGGGGTTCAGCCCAGATGTCCCACTACAGACACAGCTGGTGAGGTGATGTTCAGTTACACCGTCTTTTTCTGTGACCATCTGAACTTTTTAAGAGCATGCTGCAAAATTTACTGATAACTCCTAGCCATGGAAAACCATCAAATCCACACTTTCTGCTCTTGGGATTAGTATTAGTTGCTGTGGTCATCTCACAATTCTTACTCAATTGTCAATATCTCTATTACAAGAGTTGAGCAGCATCTACAAAACAAGTATCAAATTTTTAATTTTCTCTGCTCATAATTTTTTTTATTTGATCTGTCTCACAAAATCAGTAACAAAACTAGTGTGGTGCTCCTCAAACCCTTTGCCAGCTGTGAATAAAGGCTGTCAGTGTTTAGATTTCATTTAGTCTCAGGTTAAGAATGACTCAGTGGAGCTCAGGATAATAATTCTGCACCTAAGACTAATCTGCAGTAACAGGGAGTGTGGTGGTGGTTCGAGCCCTGATCTGTTTGCCTGAGATACCTCAGGCCAAAGACAACAAGTACGTTCAGTGCCTGGACCTTGCCACTTCTCACTAACTCCAACCTTAGGGTGAGAAACCGTGTTCACCCCATGATCCTTTTTGAATTATGTTAATCCCCACTCCCTTATTGGTTTTTGTATCCNACTTCCATCTGCCCCTCGCCGCTCATGTTCCGGAGTTTCAGAGAGTGTCCCGAGATCAGTCGCAATCTCAGAGTTACACCCTGGACTTGTTTCCCCTCCTGGCTGTGCAGCTGCCCAGGAGAGCGGCCGGCAAACAGACGCCGGTGTGCTTGGATTGCGTCGGACCGGCCACAGAGAAGATCCCCACCAGCCTTTCAGTTTGTGATCAGCCCAGCTTGCAGGGTGAGTAGGCGTGGGCCCCCCCACCAAGTAAGGATTTTTGGCTTTCCCCGCCGTAAGAGGGAGGCGACCCCAGCCGCGTGACAGGGGTGGGCGGAATCACGGGTTTTATTTAATTTGCTCGTTTCGCGCCTGGTGGGTTTTAAGAGCTTTGGGCTGGGAGATGGGTAACAAGGTAGCCCCAACCCAAAGGGAGGTGTATATCCAAGCTGAAGCAGCCTTTGTTCGCGTTAAATTCTCCAGAGGGACCCTTAAGCAGTTTATTCGGTGGATTTTCTGTCATTTCCCCCATACTACCCCAGATGAGGTCTCTCTGTTAACATTTTGGCAAGGGGAAGACGAAAAAATTAAGAGACTTTACGTCTCAGGGGACAGGTCTGTGGCGCTGTACATCCCCCTGTGTGCGATTCTTATGGAAATCCACCAGAGGTCTTCTGAAGAATCCCCCAGTTCTCCTACCCTCGTGTGTCCCCCTTCTCCCCATGCTCCTAACCTCTCTTCCCCTAATGGAGAAGGCCTCGAGGTGGTAAACCATCAAGTTGAGATGCGGGGATGCCTGCGTCACCCCGACCCCCCGGGAGCTTTCCCCTACCCCGCTCCGGCCAGCCCAGGTTCAACTGACCTGAGCCCTTCCCTAAACCCTTTTTCCTCCCCCGCTTCCCCAGTTTTTCCCTGTTTATTCGAGTTGCGTGGGTGGTTCTCCCTTTGTTTCCCCTGTTCCCTTTTCCCCATCCCCAAACCCTTTCGCGGCTCCACAGAATGGCGCCGGCCACGTTGTGGACCCACAAGATGGTGGCAGCCACGTGGCGGCCACTGCAGGAGAGAGTTGTCCCCCTTTGGGTTTCCCGCCACTGCCTTGCACCGCCCCTTCCCTCCCCCCTCCTGTCCCTCAAACCCGTTTGTCGTGTCTCTTCCCCCTGCTTGGGAGCCGCCCCTTGCATCGGGGGTGGTACCTGCGTCAGGCCCCTCCCTGTGCGCCAGGTCCCTCCTCCTTCTGGGTTCTGCTCTGCCCCTGGCTCCCCCCACAAGAAGCTCTGCCCTCCCCTCTGGTTCCCACAGTCCCCCTTCCGGTTCCCATGCCTGGGAACCCGGAAGTGGGGGGGCTCAAGGCCTGATGCCGGGCAGAGCTGAGGGTGTTGTAGCTCCAGTTACGTACAGCTGGGCTGGCAACCCACGGTGGGAACCCTTCCCCTAAGCGCATATAAAGGATTTATGCAAGGCAGCTAAAGAGTTTGGGAGGGAGTCACTGTACTTCCTCAGTGTGCTCCAGGCCACTTTCACCACAAATACCCTAGTGCCCGCAGATATCAGGAACCTAGTGTCCTGCCTACTCCCTCTGACTACCTGGTCTGGGAGGGGGCATGGAAGAGGGCGCTGAGGGATCTGATGGGTACATACTGATCAGACCCTCAGCAGGCCAATTTGGCCCTGGAGCAGCTGAGCGGTGAAGGAGCCTGGTTCAAACCGGAGAATCAGACAGCAACACTTCCCCCAGAAGTGTTGAATTATATTAAACAGGCAGCACAGTGCACCCTCTCCCTAATACCAACACCCACCACCCCCCTAGTCCCCTTTTCCCAGGTTTTTCAGAGACCTAACGAATGGTTTTCAGCTTTTGTGGATCGCCTGTGGGAGGCGATCAAGAGGCAGATAGAGAATTATCAACTGCATGAAGAAATATTAAGGAAACTGGAAGTTGTTAACGCAAATGCTGCGTGTAAAGCAGTGCTTAATACTTTGCCTATTGATCCTCCTCCCACGCTACAGCTCATGGCAGAGGCTTGTTTACAGTGGGTAACTATCAACCTGGATGCACAAAAACTGAAAGGGGGAAGACTGGTGGGAATGGTAGAGGGCAGAGGGAGAGGAAGATCAAGCGCGCAATGTTTCCGTTGTGGAAGGTGGGGGCATTGGGCTAAGGACTGCCGAGAGCCTGCCTCAGTAACACCCCCTTCTGAGCCTTCCATTTCAGAAACTGCCACCCAGGACCGCCGCCCTTGACCGCCGCCCTCCAAACTCTCAGCGTCATCATCAGGGAAACTAAGGACTCAGCACAGAGCGGCACCGCGCGGGGACAGAAATGCCATTGCTGCATCGGACTTGACTTTACTAGATAAGACTTTACCAGATAAGACTTTACCTATGTGACTGGACGTTAAAAGCAGCAAGCAAGTGAACTCGGGCAGGAGGACAGCAGAGACCAGCGCTTGGAGGCTCGGAAAGACAGTGCCCATCCTGCTGTCAGCTTCCAAGCACTTCAAGAACACCGGCACTGTCCTGGTCCCTGCTGACACCGCTTGCAAGTTGCCCCTCCAATTGCAACTTTTCATCTGCAGGCTTGCTGCTGGGAGCCCACCTGGGATACAAGTCCTCCCCTCCATTCAGAGAATCAACAAGGAGGGAGGTCTGTTATTCCTGGTGAAAGTTACCCTTGTTCCTCTTTTTTTTCATAAAGGCACAGTCATGGCACAGGGGATTGTCATCCCAGAATGTCGTCTGGAGCTGGACCAGTCACAGCAGGTCTTCTGGACGGAGGTGATGGGACCAAACAAACCGACCATCACTTGTAATCTGCACCATGGGGGAAAGGTAGTCCCCCTACCAGGTATGGTAGACACTGGGGTGGATGTCACCGTTATATCCCGCAGGGATTGGCCTCAGTACTGGGGACTACAGCCAGTGGCCAGGACCGTCTCCGGAATTAGAGGGAGAGCAGTTGCCTTAGAGAGCACCAAAAACATCTTACTTGAGGGACCGGGCGGAAATTGGGCCACCATCTGGCCATTTGTCATCAACGCAGGGTTAACTTTGTGGGGCAGGGACACCCTGTCCCAAAGGGGGACTAGGGTGGAGATACCACCAGCCCAGAACGTAGTTGGACTAGCCACCCTAGAGAGCGACCACCCATGCCTCAATTGGACAACTGACAAACCAGTGTGAGTAGATCAATGGCCGCTTTCGGCCGAGAAACTGAATGCTCTCGAGTCCCTCGTGAAGGAGCAGCTTTCCAAGGGACATATTGTTCCATCTACTAGCCCTTGGAACTCCGCCATCTTCATCCTTCCAAAACCTGGGCGAAGAGGGTGGAGGCTCCTCCATGACCTCTGTAAGATCAACGAGGTCATTGAGGACATGGGGCTCCTGCAACCGAGTATGCCCTTGCCGACCATGCTCCCCCATGGGTGGAAGCTTGCAGTAATTGACATCAAGGACTGTTATTTCCACATCTCCCTGCATCCTGCAGACGCTCCACGATTTGCCTTTTCTGTGCCGTCTGTTAATCGGCAAGTGTGGCGGTGGTGAACCACATCAACAGCCTGCCTGAGAGGCCTCAGGCCCAAATACCCAAGCATGTTCACTGGGCTGACATAGCCACCACCCCTGAACTCCCAGCTTAGGGTGACACTTTTTAGTTGCCCCAAGATCTCTTGCATTAATTATTCATTGTGTGTTAATCCCTGCACCCTGATTGGATTTCCCTTCCTCCTCCCAGTTATCCCTTTTGGTACTATTCCAGAAAATTCATTGCTGCTAGGTTCATCATTGGTTCTCGGTTGTCTCTCTCCGCCCCGATGTACCCCAATTGGTTAGTTCAAAGTTATGTAACTGTTGTAACACCCTGTTGTCTGTACCCCATCGGTTGTTTTGAGTGTAACCCCTCCTCTTTCTCCTAGTTTATAACCCCATGTAACAGTTGTTCAGGGCTCTTCGTTCCCCAGTTCTCCCCATGTCGCCTACCCTCCGACTTCCTGTACTGGAATAAACCCTCCCTGCTTTCACCAGAAGAGTCCCTCTGTTCCTTTCCTCCTCTCCGTGCCTTCTCCACCGGTGTGTTTGTCATGCCCTTGGTGTGCCCACAACAGCCCTCCCGCTCTGAGGTCCAGTCTGCCCAGCCCCAGCCCGACGGTAGGAAGTGCTGTGGCCTCCGGCAACAACGAGGCACCCTGCGGGTAGCCGGAGCCCACCGTGGCAGGGAAGCCCCCATGCGCAGGTATCATTGGACGGTGCTGCCTCAGGGCATGAAGAACAGCCCCAGCATCTGCCAATGGTACGTTGCAAAGGTCCTGTCCCCCGTCCAGGAAAGAGCTCCAAAATCCATCATTCTCTGCTACATGGACGACATCCTTGTGTGTGCCCCAGATGACTGTACCCTTGAACTGACTCTGTTTTCAACTGTTCGAGCCATCAAAGAGGCAGGCTCCAATGTCCACCCGGACAAGGTCCAGCGCCAGTGCCCCTACACCTACCTTGGCTTTCGCATCGGGGAGAGGACCATCGTGCCCCAGCAGCTTTCAATCGTCAACAACCCCCGAACGCTCCTAGATCTACGGCAGCTATGCAGAAGTGTCAGCTGGGTCCAGCCGCTGCTGGGGATCTCCACAGAGGACCTCACATCTCTCTTCAATCTTCTGTGTGGAGACAGTGGCCTCAACTCCCTCCAAGAACTTACACCTCCCGCACGGGAGGCCATAGGTAAGGTGCAGGAGGTGCTTTCCACCCACCAGGCACACCAGATGGATCCAGAGCTCGCTTTCCATCTGATCCTCCTGGGTGAGCTTCCACATTTAACTGGACTGATATTCCAGTGGGATCCAGCAGCAAGAGATCCTCTCTTGATCATAGAGTGGGTCTTCCTGCCGCATCAGCCGTCCAAGACCATCACATGGCCACAGGAGCTGATAGCCAGCTTGACTTGGAAGGCAAGGTCTTGCCTCCGTGTTCTTGCGGGGTGCGATTTCAAATTCATCCACTTGCCAATTAAATCGGATGATTTGGAATTTATTCTGCAAAACAATGAAGGCCTCTAGTACGCCCTTGACAGTTTCTCTGGAAAACTGTCATCCCACCACCCGCCTCACAAACTATTTAATATAAAATTCAGATTGGCACCAAAAGCGATGAGAAGCAGGAAGCCCTTAGAGACCTTGACAGTTTTTACCAATGGCTCTGGAGCATCCCACAGATCAGTGATGACTTGGAGGGATCCTCAGATGTCCCAGTGGGAAGAGGACGTTGAGGTGGTCCAGGGATCACCTCAGATTGCAGAATTGGCAGCCATTGTCAGGGCTTTTGAAAGGTTTCAAGATCGGCCTATTAATATTGTAACCAATTCAGCCTATGTGGGGGGAGTGGTGGAAGGGGCGGAACATGCCCAGTTAAAAGAGGTCCCTAACCCAAAATTATGTGAACTGCTTTCGCAGCTTGTGCATTTGCTGTCCCACCGAAATCAACCCTTCTATGTTAAGCATGTGAGGTCGCATTCTGAGCTTCCAGGACCCATCACTGAAGGGAACTGGAGAGCAGACACCTTGGCAGCCCCGGTGTTAACACCAACAGTGCCCGGGACCTTCCAGCAGGTCAAGCTGAGTCATCAGCTTTACCATCAGAATGTCCTGGCCTTGGTGCATATGTTCCACCTAACCCGTGACCAGGCTCGGGCCATTGTGGCCACATGTCCCACATGCCAGACCCACCAGCTTCCACCTCTAGGTGTGGGCATTAATCTTCGCGGACTAGACAGCTGCCAGCTCTGGCAAATGGACATCACTCACATGCCAGAGTTTGGCAGACAGAAATATGTACATGTTTGCATGGACACATTCTCCAGCACAGTGTTTGCTGTTTGCGTCCACCCATGCCAGAGAGAAAGCTAAGGATGTGAAAACACCTGCTATTGGCGTTTGCCACTTTGGGGATCCCCAAAAACATGAAAACAGACAATGGACCTGCATATATTTCAAAGGACTTGAAAAAGTTTTTTGACATCTGGGGTATCCAACATACCACAGGCATTCCCCATTTTCCCACACGTCAGTCAATTGTGGAGCAGGCTCATCAAAACATCAAGAGAATCCTTGCTCAACAGCGGGGAGGTGCAGAGGTAAACTCGCCCATTGAGCGACTCTGCAAGGCTTTGTTTACTATTAATTTTTTAAATAACTCATTTGAAGAGCCACTCCCCCCCGTATACCGGCACTTCTCGAATTCGGCTCAATCTAAATTAAGAAGAAATCTGCCGGTGCTGATTAAGGACCCGGAGACCCGACAAGTCCAAGGACCTTTTCCGCTACTGACCTGGGGGAGAGGGTATGCAGCCGTGTCCACCCCAGCTGGTCCAAAGTGGATCCCTGCCAAGCGGGTCAAGCCTCACCTTAAACCAACTAATAAAGACAACAATCTACCTCAATCTTCTTCAGAGGAAGAGGACATCGACTCAACAAACCAAATGCATGCTGCTTGGAAGCGGCGGAGACGCAGGGTCACCCTCGTCTTTGCCCACTTCCCATTTCTGGAATTTCCCCCTTCTCCCTAATGTCCCCTTGTGTGTGTCCCTACGTTGTACCCCTTACTCATTTTATTTGAGAGGGGGGATCACAGGGAGCCCCTAGGACACTGCTAGAAGAAGTTTATGTTGAAATTAAATGTTTCTTTATTTCTTCCATAGCCCACCCGATCGAGATCCCCATCGCCTGTCTTTCGGCAAAATGAAAAGCCCAGCAAAACCAGCCTGTCATCTTCTGAGCCTGCTGGTGTTCCTGTGTCTCTATCGTGTCACAAAGGAATGGATAGTCCCGCAGCCAAAACAAAATGTGTGGGCAGTTTTAGCCAGGGCATTAAACCAAACATCTATATGCCTAAGCCTGAGCCAAGTCGATGGCCCAATGTCGACATGCCTCATAGGTATTCCTAACCCACCCCAGGCTTTTCCTCATTATCAAGAGGTATAAAACCCCCTGGAGACCTGGGACGCCTGGGCTTTAAGCCTTCCCGATGCAGAAGCAGAGCCCCATGAATTACAGCTAATGGGGTCTGCTTTAGCAAGGTACTGTATCCGCTTTTTTCACAAAGGTGAAGATTGGGTGTCAGTAAGCCCATACAGTACCGAATATTCTTCTGCAAAGTGGTGCAAAAAAACAACTAAAGCCTATTCTGCAGGCACCACTCATCCCAAGGTTCTCTCTAAGGGGATCTTTTTAATTTGTGGCGACCGGGCATGGGCGGGAATCCCATCCCGTCTCATTGGTGAACCTTGTACTTTCGGTAAGCTGTCCACCCTCACCCCAGAGAAGGCTCACCTTCTAAATTGGACCCATTAGGCTGTGATTCGGCACCAAAAAAGAGCAATTCATGTCTAGAGCCCAGATTGTGACTCCCAAATTGTCACTTGGCCCAAATCCAAGCGCTGGCTGACCTCGATCTTTCTGCCCTGGGTGACAGCAGCCAACGCGCTTGGGTCAATCGACCATATTGCTTGCTGGCCAGGAAAGCACGCCAATGCCACCTCGGCGGCCCTTAGCCAGCTACTGGCAGATCAGGATGCGGAGAGGCATGCCACAGAACAGAGTGGCCATTGACTTTTTGCTCCTCGCCCACGGCCATGGCTGTCAGGAATTCCAAGAACTGTGCTGCACAAATATATCAAACCGTTCTCACAGCATCCACTTGAGAATAGAAGAAATCAGTCAACAAGTACAACTACTTCAGCAAGAAGACAGCGACTGGGCTTGAGGCACTTTAGGATCATGGGGACTCTCAGGTTGGGACATTTTCATAGTGTACTCAGTTGCTTGGGTTTTATTAGTTATTTTCCTTATAACCTGTTCTCTTGTTTCTTTCAAACGTTGTTTAACTAAGGCTCAGAACTCGCCATGTCCTTCTTAATTAAATAAAGAAGGGGGAGATGTGGTGGTGGTTCAGGCCCTGATCCGTTTGCCTGAGATACCTCAGGCCAAAGACAACAAGCATGTTCAGTGCCTGGACCTTGCCACTTCTCACTAACTCCAACCTTAGGGTGAGAAACCGTGTTCACCCCATGAACCTTTTCCCCACCTATTTGAATTATGTTAATCCCCACTCCCTTATTGGTTTTTGTATCCTCCTCCCCAGTTTTTCCCATATGGTTATGTTCTGGCAAGTTCTGAGCTACTCGGTTTTTAGTTGGCTCCCTGTTATACCTCCCCACCCTTCACTGTTATTATTGGTTTGTTACCTGCCATTCCACCTTGGTGCTGCCCCCCTGAGTTACCCCAATTGGTTAATTTTGAATGTATCCCCTCCCCTGCTCCCCAGTATAAGTTACTGTGTAACACCCGGTTCGGGGCTCTTCGCCTCCCATTTGCCCTGTGTTCCAGACCTCGCGATCCCGCGACCTCCGCCTTGGAGGAATAAAACCTCTCCTGCTGTACCCTGAAGAGCTCCCTCCATCTCTCTTTCCTCTCCTGTGCCCTCAACATTGCGGGGCTAGCCGAGCCTTGAGTGCGAACTGAGCAGCCTCCCCGCTTTGGAAGTGAGCCAGCCACCCTGGACCGGTGGCAAGAAGGTTGCGCCGCTCCGCTTGGCCGAAACGAGGCACCCCCGGAAGAGTGGTGGGGCGTGTGCATCGCAGTAAGGGAGAACTCTGCAGTTAAAGATCCTTGGAGAATAATCAGAGACATACCAGTAATCAAGGAAATACTAAAAACTAGTATGCCTTCGGTATTTTTATGTTCAAAACTTCAAAGCTTCATTGCTACAGGTCAAAACTAAACTAGAAAGAAGCAGGATGAAGTATTCAGTAGGTCATACATGCATTTTTACCGTTTTTTTGAGGGTTTTGTTTGTTTGGGTTTTCTAGTTTGTAAACAGCTTTAAGACACAACAGGGAGAAGCTTGTGCTTCTTGTGCTTCCACTGCCCTGTCTGTGCCCTGACAGGGCACAGGAATAATTCCTAGAGGTGTGCTAACATTAAAAGGCCATGGGTTAGGGAACAGTCCCAGTTTGGCAGAAACAAGCAGGAAGAACAAGTCAGGGAAGCAGATGGGTGGTTGGATGGGTCTCTGGAAAGCATTTCAAGACGGAAGGAACAAGTGAAACATTAGAAGCTGTTTCTTTAAGGTATTTTTTACATCCTATTTCACAAAAAAAATACATTCAGTGTTATGAAACGACAGGTTTGGTCTTAACTGATAGGAACATGAGAAACATGCTTTGTTTGTTCTTTCAGGGCTAAGGTGACTTGCAATTAAAAAGACATCCCACCTTTGAAAGTCCACAAGGTATTTTTCCTAGGAATTTTCAAAAGTTGGTCTTGAGCTAACGCTAAATTATAACTCTATAAATACTATAATTAATACTGCCCAGAGCTTAAGTAATAGGTCACATGACAAGGTATTTCCAAAAATTTAAATTTAACAGTCTATTAAACAGAAGTTTATGACAGTTATGTCATAGTTTAAAGGTTTAGTCTCATGGAAGGTTTGTTTTCTCCATCATTCAATAGTAACTGTTCCCATAAGGTTCTTTTGAGATTTCATTTGAATTTCAGCCTCCAAAACCACTATTAAAATTTGGGCCCACTGACACAGGCCAGAACTTATATCCCACACACTCATATAATCTACAAACTTTCAAGCAACTGCAGCTGAAGATTTAGCTCTGACAGTTTCCAGTGATACATGCAGGAACCTTGTGAAGCAAGTAAACAGTTTTTCTGCATTTGAAATACACGAAAAAGAATTTACAGATGGAAATAAAAACCAGAGACCAAGTTGTTTTTCTTACAGATTTTATGTACCACCCCATATCTTTCATTTTTACATGTGAACTAGTATCTGCAATAAAGTTTGAAACATTTGAGATTGTTCTTTGCATTTGTATTCTTATTTTAAGAATTATAAAATTTTTGTTTAAATAAAAATTAGCCCAGTAAAAGTCTGGATGCATGGCCTGCCACTGTATACTACCTACCAACAGGTTGTGCTGGATTAAATCTCATTCTCAAACCTGCCCTCTGTGATAGCATCACCACTGAGAAGAATGATCCAGAGAGAAGTCAATGACAGCTGAACAATCACAGAATGTGCTGAATTGGAAGGAACCACAAGGATCATCAGATATTACCCACTGGATCACAGTCCCATTCAGACACCATCTTCATCGTTGTCAAGTGCCTGAGCTCCACTCCGACAACTTCATCCTCAGTGATCTGTTTTCTGTCCCTGCCTCAGAACCCTTGTATCATGCAAACAGTCTCAGTGTAAACCCAAACCTAAGAAGGGAAACTACACAACTGTGATTGAAGTATGCAACTGTTCATCAAAGGAAGCAGAACTGCCACCTCTCCAAAAAAATCCATTTGGTTACAAATGAGCAACTCAGGATATGACATTTGGAGATTCCAGTTTGTGGTGAATTTTTCCACAGATTAGCTGAACTGTAACCTACTTGGCCAGCAGTTTCTTCAGGCAGGGATTTTAATTTTTCATGAACACATTGCTCTAATAAGGTACTTGGCATTTGTTATGGCTTTTGAATTAAATTGCATTAATGACATTAAATTTTAAAACCACTAAGCCATTAATTTTGATCAGCTTTTTTTTTTCCTGGTATAGTGTTTGCAAGAATTAGCAATTAAGTGCATATTTCACCAGCAAAAGAATAAAGGCTGTACTAATAAAACTTCCTTTTGCATGTCCCTGCAGAGAATGGCAGTATTTTATACACCAAATGCACAGCAAATTAAAGCCAAAAACAAATTTGCTGTTCCAATAAAGGCTAATCTGTCAAATATAACATAATAGTTTAACTTACGATCAAGGGTAACTTAGCACACAATTTGCTATCTACATTTTCTTCTGAATTCAAAATTAAAAAGGTTTACAGCATTGCAGAACAGTTCCATAAATTGTCTAGCTCAAGCACTGACTGTAGTACCTATTTGTGAAACCATCTTCCTACAAAAATTTCCAGGTAATAGCTAAATAGCTGAGCCTACTCAGCTGAGGATGCTGATCTGCAATTTCTTCAGGTATGCAAGTCCCTGCTGTTGCCCTACTTTACTCTACAAAAAATTTCCCCTTTGTCTGCTTTGTTCAGGCTAACATTCAAAAGCTCAAATAATATAAATCACAGGTATTTTAGTTTTTAATATAAAATCATTTTTTCAGGTACAACTACGGGCCCCACTAACCCTGTTACTAAAAGCAGTAATCACCTGCTGACAGTATGTGAGCCCAATAACAGACTTCAAATCAGTTCTCAGCTTATGTTTCATCTCATTCATCACACTTACGAAACAGTGCAGAGTTATGACACTGAAGGTATATAATAGGAACAGCCAATTTGATATCGGATTCTCATGCTTGTGTCATTCTACTGTTCAATAAACTGCAGTCAGAGAAGTAGCTCAGCTATAGTTGTACATTTTAATTGAGTACAATTTACACACTTTATACACCTCTAAGTAGTGCATCGAATTTGCTCAGCAATAAGCAGCTCAGTAGAACAGATGTCTGCTCCTCCAACTTCCCCACTTCTTAGTATCAGTTTTCTTTATTACTCTACATTAACTTGTAGATAAATCAAGCATAACATAAGTGTCTAAAATCCCAGCTGTGTTGCAAAATGCTGCTGTAAGACTATATTTTTAAGTCCAAGTAGTTTCATAATCTATCTGCAGTCACTTACCAAGGCAGCAGGAATGCTATTCTGACAACCCAATTAAACTTCCAATAATGTCAGCAGGAATCAGATTACAAAATGGCTCATTTTATGAACATCACTACTTTTATGACTCACAAAAGTATGCATGATCAGGTGCCAGCTCCTTCACAAACACGTATTTTATAACTTGCGTCACAAACGGCTTGCCAGTACAAAATTCTAAGATGTTAAAGTTCTGTCCTCAACCCATAAAAACCAACACACGTCACACAAAGGTTTCATGGATGTTTCTCTTCTTCCCATTCCACATCCGTGTAACTTCAGTAGTTTCAGAGGAGTTAAGTGCCAATAAATACATAAATCTACATCTAAATCAAGCTATCTCCTGTATACAATACTGGATCTGGTATTACACTCGCATTGAAAACACAAGCGAAGTACAGGACACGGAAAAGATAACTGACCCTTGCCTATTGCAAACCCACTCTATGGTCTGCATGTCACAGTGCATGTGAAGCACACACTTCTCCAAAATTTGCTTTTCAAGTTGACTGCCCAGAAGTCTCTTTAAAACAACATAGGCCATGATGCACTGATTAAGTCTGGAAAAAAAAGACATTTCTAATTGGAAATAGTCAAGTAAAAAATGCATACCTGGTATCTCACTATTTAAAGCAGAAATTAACTGTAAATTGAACCACTTGCTCATGGCAGCAGTTGCTGTGTTGGAAGAAGCCATTACAGCTTTGCTCTGTACAGTACAGGTTAAAACCAAGTATTCAATGTTTCAGCCAGCTCTAGTATGACATGGACATATTTATAATAAGCTTAAGTACAGGGAAAACATGGTAATGTGGTACTGCCCAACTGCTCACACAATCAGCAGACATCCCAGTAGTTCTGTAGTGCCCACTCTTCCCAGTCACCACGCTGAATCCATTCCAAAATCCAGGGTCAGCTGCTTCTAATCTTGGGATTCACGGGGGGTTGTTTTGGTGGTTTGAGTTTTTACATTTCCATTATGACCATTTGAAAATACAGGCTCAATACAGCAGGGATGGAAACATACAACTGAAGTCAGACCACACAGTCCTCATAAACTTAAGACATAGTTTTAAAAACCTCTTATGGAGATGTGACTTTGGATTTTATTAAAAATGAAGTTAACATGAAATAAAAACCAAAACAGAATAGGTAGAACATTTTATTTTTGTCAAACCTTAAATGTAAAGTATATTAAAAAAACATGGTTTGGAATTTAAAGAACAGGAATATAAATATGTATTTTCTATCCCAGAAAAAAAATCATGCAGGTGTTACGGTGTTTGATCATTCTCTACATTCACCAGTATGCAACATCAACTTAATGTTATTCCATAGATACAGAGATGCAGTAAATTGGTACAAATACCAGGGTCCTCTGGCCTCACACTGTAGATGAAGCAAATCTGTTCTTTGGTAATTGGAGAAGGCTGATTTTCCACTCCAATGCAGGACTCTTAGGAGGCCATATTAGCCACTCAGCATAGAAAATTCCAACTCCTGTATACAGTTTGGGCTACTTTTGTCACGAGAAAATAGTATTAGAGGTATAAATGCAAAGAAGTTAAAATTATTCATTCTTTGTGGTGGCTGTTCCAGGGAAACAAAAATCCCAACTCTCTCCTCCTCTATTCATCGTTTAATATAGGTAACATTTAGACTCATATGCAAAGGTATTTGCTAGATGGAAATGTACACATGCATACTTTCGATTTAAAGAAAGAGTCGTGTGTGGAGAATCGCAATTTAAAGTTAACATGACTTGAAGGTACACCTATAATAAAGTTTAAAGATTTAGTAAACTGGGACATTACAAATCCAAAAAAAATTGCTAGATTTTTCATCTTCCCTTTTTCAACAAAGACTGACAGAATATACATATACAGGTTGACATTTCGATTTATCAAGAACAACTTTCACTTTGCTCAGTTTGCAAGTCCTATTGACTAAAATGCAATACCATTCACAACAAAATATTTTCACTAAGTGAAACAGTAAGCAAAGAAATCCCAAACTAAGCTCAGAAGCTAAGTGGTTTAGAAAGCCTGGAAACACCTATGTGTGCGTCAGTGTGTCTATAACTTTTTTGCACACTGTATCTATAGACACACCCACACATTTATTTACACGCACCCGTGCATACGTGCACACACACACACACGTGGGGAACCTGCCATGGAGATCCAGCTATCGTCTACTCAGGAACAGAACACATTATTTAAAAATGTGGCTAATTTAACAAAACAGAGAAGAAACTGCTGCTATCAAAATATACAATTTGGATTGCAGACTAGAAGACTAACAACATTAAAAAAATAGTTTTAAGCAAAACCCCTTTGCTTCTGAATAACAACAGGTATCAACCTGCCATAGCATGAATCATCCTAACAAGATTTTATAAAAAGTTTTAACTGTGACCCTTCCTCATTTGTAAAGTTCTTGACATATCATATAGTGCGAGCTCTGGTCTCCAAACTGGAGCCCCTTCCATTCTTTTGAATCCATACTTCAGGAAATAAATGGCAGCTGAAGGATTCAGAATCTCAAGTGAGATTTGTGCTTTATCATATACCTGAAAAAAAATTAAGAGAAGACAGCATTACTACCCTTGTGGCATTTATAGGAATTTTACTTGCAGGAATAAAATGCACAGGCATTGTTAAAACAGAATTCTTAGGGAATTAGAAAGTTGCCAAAGAGATGCAATGTGGTATGCATCATATAGAGCTCTGCTTTATGCACAGGATTTGTCCCACTAAGTAACAGCCGGCTACAGCCTTGCCTCAAAGAAAACTCATGTTTTCCAAGGCACTGCATGACTTCTAACATTGAAAGACTTATGTTAAAGATAACTAGTTAATTCTGGGAGTTCAGATATATTGTTCATCTGAGACTTTTAAATAGAAAGCCATGGAAAGTTTGATGATCAGAATTGACAATTCCCACAGGATTTTTCTTTTTCACTCAATCATTCAAGCAGTTTGCTGTGCAATCAGCATGAAAAGATGAAACATTCATGAAATGCATGGGCTTCTCCCTTCCCTCAATATTTTTTCAACTGCTTCATGATAATAAACTTGCTTCTCTACAACATGAACAAGGTATTGCAGTGAACTTCCCCTCCAGAAGGGTTCTGACCCAGAGAATCAGACTCAGAAGGTGGGGAATCATGAGACTAATCAATTATTAATGGTAACTACCCTTCCTTTAAATCCACACTTTGGAGATTATTACTTATAGCCTGTAAACATATACCACTATGTTTTATTAACTGTATCATCAGGGAAAAGCAAAACAAGCAGTATTTTCAAGCTAAAACATTGTTCAGATGTCTAAGTTGTAAACAATTCCCTGGTTGCCAGAACTTTTAATTACCACCAAAACCATACAAGCATGAACATCAAGAACGCTCAGCACGAAACATACCTGTCCAAAGTTTCCCAGAAGCGTAGGAATACTGGCCTGTCCAAGTGCCTTTTGTGGTAGCTGAGTTCTAACACTGTTACATCCCATTTCTGTACATTGGGATCCAGGCGCACTTCATCATATTTGAGATGAAAAGCTTTAACTAAAGCAAACAGGAAAGCATTTGGTACAAACATGAAGTCTTAAGTGTTTCCTTATTGGTCAAAGAAAATTCCCACCCCACCCTTACTTTTTCAGAATGAAGCCTAAGAGCAAAATTAACAAGCCCATAACCCAGAGAAATCAACTACTCACTAAAGGGCACAGCCAGTCAATGGCTCTCCAGCTATTCCAGGGTGAAGGGAAAGGGCAGCCCCTACTTTTAGATGCACAGATTCCAGGGGAGCAGAGAAACACACTGCCAACTCAAGTACATTATCTTTGAGAAACAAAGTTGTTCTTTCTGAAAATCACTGAACTGTCAAAGAATTAAAAATAGCAATAAAAAAGGTATTTCTGAGACCACTGAGTAGGAAGCCTGGCTATGTCCCAAAAGAATCTGTAGAAGATGGATAGTAGAATGCCAGTGTAACCCCCAAATGCTACACAAAGCATTCTGAGAAATTTAGTAACTGCCAATTTCCCCTGATCTAGTACTCAGTTAAAAACTGTAAAATATTAACTGTTATTTTTCTCTTGGGAAGTATTGTCACATGTGAATTAGGTAAAGCCTAAGCATTTACCCAGTGAGCATTAAAACCAATGTATTTAAGCCTTGTACAATTCCTATCTGGTAACCCAATCTGATGATTTTAGTAGTACTGGAAAAGTAAAACAGAAGCCACCGGTCTTGTGGAAACTAGTTATTTTTAATGCCATGGTTGTATCTTCTTCTGATACCACACCCTTAATTTTGTCTTCCACAAAATCAGTTTTCTTTTCCAGATCTATCTCGGAGCTTCCTAGAAGGCTGGTATGTGAAATTACCTTTTTTTTTAGTTGACAAACTAAAGAAATTATCATCTGACTTGTATCTCTGCCAGATAAATTTCCAAGCTTTGTGATTAAGAATACATATACATTATCTCTGCTATACATTGTTTCATGTATTCATATAACTTCAGAAAAAACAAATAAAGATATGCCACGGCCATGCATTTACAGAAAACTTCATCAACACCTGACAGAGTCTCTGCATTCAAGTTAAATGTTATTGAGCACAAGAGGATCCACTTCTGAACCTGAGACAAACCACTATTAAAGCTCACTGATGTACTCTGGAGGAAGACCTTTAAAATGGTAGTCAAAATTAAGTATTTGTTCATTAAAGTGACAGCATTCAAAACTTCATCTCAAACATTCACTTGTAAATGTGAAATTAGGCTGGTTTGCTACATGAATATGAAACAGTCAGGCCATGCATAAGGAAAACTAAGGAGTACAGTTTTAGAGACTCAGCTAATGAAATGTTCTGTGACAAAGCAATTGATCAAATAAAACCAGTTTGGCAGGCTCTGGCCACACATTTTATTGAGGAGTTTTTTCTGGTAAGCTACCTGCTTGTTTTCCAACAGGACAGTGAATACTTGGTAACCAGGACAGACCCAGAGACAGAAGAAGAAATGCAAACTGCAGATGAAACAATGAACGGCTGCAAATCCCAGAAACCACATTTGTGAAGACTACTGAACACTATAAATATGGCAAAACAATAGCTTCAGATAAAAACAGATACATAAAACTGGACTGACACTGTCTGTGCTCCCTTCATTTTCCTGTTTTCATTTGAGAGGTGAGTGAAGTCATTAGGGAAACTTCTAGAAATACACTTTATCAGGAAAATATTTTAAAAATACCATGCTTTGAAGCAATGGAATGCATTTCTAAACTGAAGATCCATTTCAATGTACGAATTAAGACCAGATATCCCTCTTTCACTTGAAAAGTGTAAGAATTTTTACACCTTCAGCCTGAACTGTGCAGGCTGTGATTGCAATCTTTTGGCATGTGGAGACCAGGAATGTCAAAGCAAGTCAGAACAATTCCTATGGCCCTCCATACATGTATATATAAAATGATAAAATTAATAGGAAGCACCATGTAACTGCTAGCTAGACCTTCAATATTTCACTGCATTTTTCTTGGCTTTGCTTTTTGAAATTGCCATTTTCTCAGTATCTTGATTTTGAAGTGCTATTTCCTTCTTTCATTAGTCTCTTGTTAAACTCTCTCTTGTGGCATATTTTTACTTTTACAATGACTTTCAGGCTCTTTCTTTCTTTGCCTGCTCATTCTCAATCCTCCCTTTAAGTGACTCATTCTATTTTCTTGTTCAAAGACCCATCCTTAGCTTTCTGTCCTACCCTTGAGTTTTTTCCTTGCTGCGCACCAAAGTAGCATTCTCTTTCCAGATTCTACCTCACATACCAAAGAGGGGCACACACAAAATCTGATCAAACCTGTTTCCTCATCACACTGACTGCAAGATGACAGAACTGAACTAAGGTGGGTTTGTTGCCCTTGTCTTTTTTTTTTTTTTTTGTGTGTGTGTGTGTGTGTACGTGTTGGTTTGGCATTTCTTAAAACAATCTGAAACCACAGGACACTATCAAACGTCTGTTTTCCAAGGCAACTCCTAACGGAAGCAACAGAGAAGAGGAGCTGACAGATTCCTAAGACATTATGGCCCACCTCTCTGTCAGAGGGGTGAACTGTGCCAGGGAAGTGCCTCAAAGCACGACAGTTGTGGGAACTCAAGAAACCTGTTCAGATCTATACAATGGTAACATCTAGCTCACTTGAAACTTAAACCAGAACTCTGAAGTTTTTGTCAGACACCAGATCATATTTTCAACGCTTTCTTAGTGGCACACTAGGTGATTAATCCTCTCTTCAAAATAGCACTGGAATGTGAAGACAGCCTGTAAACCTGTTATCCATGAATTGTTGGAATATGCATTGTCTGTTCACCCTTTTTTTAGAAGATTGGAAAGCAGATTTTTACACCAGCTATTTGTGACTCTTGCAGCTGACAACTCTGAGAAGATTTCCATGAGCTTCCACAGATCAGAGCAGAACAACCGCAGAGGGCACGGGAATATTCGCCATTGTGAGGAGACCAAAGCCCAAAGTCTGCTCAGCCACCCATGCCCAACAGCACTTTGGCAGCACTCTGCCATGAGTATAAACACCCTACAAGAAACCCCAAACACAACAACAAACCCCAAACCAAGGAACAAAATAAATCTCTTACTTTTTGCAAAGATATCAACAGGAGATCCGTCCGGCAGGAGCCAAGGCCAGCCCTTGAACTGCCAGGCGGGCCCCTGGACAAACACGGCCACCACGCGGTCCCTGGAACACACAGAGGGATGGACATGGGCATGGCCTGGAACATTTCAATGACCTGCTGTCTTAAACAGGTAGTGTGCCTTAGTATAGCTTCTTCTTTTATAGAGCAGGATAGCACATTTAACAACCACACCTCCAGCACAATTGCTTTTCCTCTTGTAAAGGAAAAAAAACCATTCATGTGATTCCTCTGGGCTTTCAGCCCTGTCCCTTTGCAGAAGGCAGCTCAGTTTCTCAGGTTACAATTTTTAGAAGTCAGTGTTTATTTGTGGTCATCATTACTTTGCTTTTGAAAAGTGCTCCAACATTTTCAGAGATAATCTTCTGTGAACGGCACTGTAAACTGAGATGTGCAGATTTAAAAGCCTTTACTCTCAACACTGCTGACTTCCAGGCTGAAAATTCATGAGAAGCAACAGCTGCTAAATTTATGCTAAGTGAAATTTAGCTATTTCAGCTATTTTAAGAGTACCCAACATTACCTGTAGTCTAAGAAAATAAATTTGTGATTAAGATGAAGCTTTTGCATTAGTAAAATTAAAAAAAACCCACCTTTGAGAAAAAATTACCTCCCCACATATGGTCTATCTTTCTCTTGAACATTTGCATCATCCAACCACGGTTCCTACCTACCACAACAAATAATTACCTCTCTAATCCCCAAAATTAATTTATCATTAAATCCATTAAATCCAAAATGAAAAAGAATAAGCAAGATGAAGTTTTGTGGTCTGAGTTGGTTTTTTTTTTTGCAGGTTTTATAATGGCTTCCTTGGGTAAAACCAAGAAAAAAAAACCCACATCACTTCACGTCTTTGATCAGATGTACTTTAGAAAGTAGTTTAGATGGTTCTTAAAGGTTTGATCATTAAACATTTTAAGTGCTATTTAATATTCAGAATTTTAAATCCACAGATTTCTGATTAGTTCAAATTCTAAATACAGAGAATTATTGATTTAGGAACAGAACCTTTTCAAAGTATTCCTCTCCATTAAAATCTAATTTGGCAATTACAAAACCACAAAATATGTCATTGTCCGTGTCCCAGGTCTTCTCACTTGTGAGGAAGAAGTAAAAATGCTGCATAATGCACTTCATCAAATAACAAAAATATGTCAAACAACAATAAAAATGCTTCTCCAGAGTTTTTCTGTTCAAAGAGAGCTATTTTTTATAGCCTTGAAGAATGGGCTACCAACCAAATAATCAGTTTCCAGCTTTTTCATAAAAGTAAAAACTATCTACAATTCCCTTTCTGCAACTAGGGCTCTTTCTTCAGAAGTAAAATTCCAGTAGTTCCAATACTAGAATCACAGTTCAGTCTTTACTGTCGGATATATTTTCTTCCTATAACTATTAAAAAAGTTGTAATGTCAGATGCGGATCGCCTGCAAACATATCTTCCCAACAGACTCTCCCTCAGAAAGCAGACAGGATTCTTGCAGATCATGGTTCAGTGACTTGCACGTTACACTATCACAAAACAGAACAATATTATGAACATTTTTATTGGAATTTCTGGAACATTTTTAGCAAACCCAATTATATTAGCTGTGCTGCTCACAGTGTTAAAATATAAAGTGTTGCAAGTTTTAAGGATCTTCTAGATGAATTTGGTTTCGTATTATTTTTACCTGAAGAAAAGACTCCTATACAGTTAATAAAATCCATCCTTATATCTGTATCTTCACTTTTCAGTAGATTTCAGAGCATTTTATTGGTCCCCTCCAAATTCTGCATTGTCCTGGATAAGAAATTGTGTAAAGGAGAAATGTTCTTACCAATCTTGTGGCATAAGTTTCAGAGGTTGGTCTACAACTCGGTAAGGGACAGTGACGCTGACTGTGGTTCCCCCCGGCTGCATCTGGTCCTTCCTCCTCTGTATTAGAGTCTCATTCTCTCGTTGACAGCCCTGCTTCTTCTTCTCATCTGATGGTACAAACCTTAGGGAATAACAAACCCCTCAGTAGACAAGGGCAATTTACTTGATGGAGTCAGCATGAAAAGTAACAGCTTATCAGAACTCAGCATTATTGACAGCAGTCACTGAAGCCACCTCGTTCTCATGATGCCAAGTCTCCATCACTACTCATTCAGAACACCAAAAAAATGTAAGAATAATGTTTCAGAAGCCCTCATGATAAAAACGGTCATATTAAAAGGTCTTCTGTGCCTCAAAAATACAGACTGACCTGTTCTTAGACATTTGGGGCCTTACACAATACATTTGCAGATGAGGAGCCAGACCACAACCTGCAAAGTGACCACAGTTCTTCTTTTTAGTGACCAAGGGTAACCTGGGCATTAAACCAATTAAACCAATTTCCTGGAGGAAATTTTAAGAGCTCTTGAAGCCATTAGAATTATTACCAATTAGAATTTTCTCAAGAATGCCGGGATTTTTGGTCAAAAATGGTTTTGAGTGAGGTTTTATTTTTTTGGAGGATGGTGATTGCACATTATCAGTGATTCATTTGGTTACTATGATGCATAACACAACAGGTTTTTTGGTTTTTTCTAAACAGATTCTGTGATGGAGTAAGTGCTTGTAAAATCCAGCTAATGTGGCCTTCATGTCATATGTAACCTCCGTATGACAAAAATAAATGCTAAGATGTAACAAGGCTTTCCTCCCTCCAATTCATTACAGATCCTTAATATTTCAGCCCCCTCACCTTAGAAAACAAATGCAATCACATTTGAAGGCCCTCTTCTTTATGGTGACAATAAAATACCCAGAACAGTCTCAAAACTGGTATCATAAATGTGAGAGTAGTGTGGGCCTTTTCACTGACAAATCTCAGTGGATTCTGAGATAGACAAAAGAAAGGTAACAGAATCATGTCTTTCACAGAACTGGAAGTATGCCATGGAAAGGGAAGTTGATGTGACCAGCAGCACCTTCCAGGCCAGCACGAGAACAGAGTTCAGCCCTGTGTTCTCCTAGTATTCTATTCAGAACCACCCAGCTGTACTACAACCCTGTCTGCTGCTGAAATTTCATTGCCAAAGCTTCTCATAAAAATAAAACTGTTTCCCTTAACTGCAGTAGTTAGCAGGAGGATTTGTGGTACATTTTAAAAGCAGAGTACATAGTTGGTAACATTTCTCTTCGTTACAGTGCACATAGTGCTTTTGAGCAGTTTACTACATTTTCTGGGTAAGTTGTTTGCAGCATTTCTATTTGTTCTCTTCAATCTAATTCTATTTGAATACTAAAAACCAAATTTGAATGCGCTTTAACAGGTAGACTGCACTTCCTATTGTTGGATAAACAGGAAAAAAGAATGCAAGATGATTGAACATGAAGAAAAGCTCATTATTCAGTCAACTTGAAAATAGTAGTTTTCACTACATATCCAATGAGAAAATGGCATTTTGGGGAAAAAAAACAACAAACACCAATCAAACAAACATGTTTTAAGGCAGCAGGTGAAAATTGTCAGTAAACCTCCAAGCAAAACTGTTTTACTTTCCCAATGTAAATTAACAGATGATGTCCCCTCATGATTTAACAGTGTTTCAGAAACAGAAAGTCACAAGCAATTTCTGAAACGTGTGACCAAATGCATTCAATTGATACAACTGCACTGGGAAATTTAAAAAAGCCCAACACCTGCAAATGACTATGAATGGTGCATTAAAGCTGACTAGCACTGCAAATACAGAAAAAGCATCACAGGTGTTAAAGGAGGAGCTATAAATTAGATTATGCTTTTCTGTCTAGTACATGTGAAACACCATCATTCTAAAGGAAATACAGACAAAAAAGCTGTACAGGACACTGGGAAAAAAGTACACCTTGGCCACCCAGAATATATTTTTTTAGAAGTTAAGATAATAATTTCCCTAATCTTTGAAGTAATTAGCAAACAGTTGACATTTACATACATTTTGTCCATCACAACAGACTGACATATACCATTGCATGCTACACAGAGGCATTCAACTGAGTTCTGCACTGGAAAATGCCACCCAATGTGACACCACAATTTAAGTATTTCTCACCAATTTGCTAATTTAAAAACTCTGAAGTGAAGTGCACCTTCATCATGAGTACTTCTAATGGCCTGTCCTGCCAATGTGTCACAGACTTTGCTGTGCCAATAATAACTGATAGGAAACTCTGTAACTTAAAATGAGGATTTGCTTGGTGGTCCTTCAGCTTTTAAGAAAACTACTAAGGAGTCTTTCATCACTCATTAGAACTGAATGAATCTGGGCTGAAAAGAATGAAAACAAATTTTAAAAAATAGTAAAAAAAGAATTAGAGAAACAAGCCCTCAAATATCTTTTATCCAGCTGGCAGGGTTTATAGGAAAAGCCAGGTTAACCTGAATTGGTGGGTAGCTCGAGAAGAATTTTGTTATTCTCTATCCCCTGCATTAAACAAGAACAAACGTTTACAGAATATGTAAATAAAAACCAAACAGCCCTACACACATTACAGTAATAATCAAGCATTCACCTGAACAGAGATCTAAAAGGTCACATTTTAAATTTAATTTGTATATGTGAGGAAGCAAACACCTCTTAAATGGAAACAGGAAAGCAAAGCAGCCCTGGCAAATGAGACACCAGGCAATATTGCTGTGCTACAGAGTAACAACTTCACCACTCTGAGACCTCTCGCATTCTCTGATTTAAATGTTTCTGTGTTTAAAAATTCATTTCAACACTAGTTTTTGGCAGTTTCTCTCCATTTCAGCTAGAAACTGTGCTACAGCCATTGAGGCACCATTCACTTGCGCCTCAGTTATGTCCCTTCTAGACAATGGCTTCAGTTTTATTTCCTGGAAAAAATCTGAGTTTTTGAATGCAATTCTCTAGGACACAACACAAAGATATCTTGTTAAGGAAAAACTATCAATGAGCAGATTCAAATGGCAGAGCAGAGAAGACAACTGTCACAAAGCAAATATTGAAGCAAGCACTTACATACAGATAAACACACAGAGTACAGGAATAAAGGACAGCTTACAGAAAGTTTATTGAATATATGCCTGCATTTCCAGTTGAAACATCAACTCAGTAAGCACAGTAAAAGTCATCTGCTCAAGAACTGAGAATCAATAGAAATTACTGTATGATCATAAATATATATGGCCTATGTCATCACTACCCAGACACAAAACATAAGCGTAAGAAACTATGTATTAAACACCAAAAATCCCATCTTCTCTTGGAGATTATTTATAATATTATTATTTAATACTATAGCCAGTGGCTTAACTACACATTTGTACTTGACATCTTTTTATATACCAGCAACGGGTTCTGAAACCTGAGTGTGCAGGAGCTTACAGTTTCTTGCTGCTTCTCCAGATTACTATTCCCTATTAAAAAAAAAATAAAAATCCGTATCTACTTAGAATGCATTTTTATACCCCTAGTAGGGGTAGGAAATTAATAGCCCTTCCTGTTAATTGCCAAAATCATTATCCACATGAAAAACGGTGCGCTCACTTTCCAAAGGCAGCAGGTCCCTCCCTAAGGTAACAGGCAAGCGATTAAACACCATCAGATTGTGAGAGGTAACTGGTAAGACACCATCCACTGAACAGCGTGAGCTGCTCCTGCCTCGGCTCTAAACTCACATCCACTGTTAGCAGTGCCTTTAAAACACTTTTCACTGAGGTCAAATCAGCACTTTCTGGCCCCCAGCTCAGGTACACTGAAAAATGCATGAATGGAGAATAAGGCAACTCACCAGCAACTGAGATCATCGTAACACATTTGACTCTGTTCAGAACTGGAGACTTATTTTTACCACCCTCTCAGTATTTCAGTTAAATTACAGTATCAAAAGCTTTAGACACCTATTTTTGCAAGAGAACAAAGCTTTTTTACACTACATCATGCCTGAATCTATCCCAGATACTTCACTCAGTATCAAAGCTGGATAAATCTCCAGTGAGTTGCCTGGCCGCATATGGTGAAATGTATCACAACCAAGAGCATCATCATAATAAAAATACATAATCACCATCTAATCATTCTCATCTGCCTGATGGAATACCCGCTTTGCTTTTGCTCCATGTAAAGCAGAAGTCTTGCCTCTGAAAAGCCTGACTTCAGGTATTCTCAAATACTTAGTCACAATTTCACACAGTAATTGTGATATCCAGTGTTGCACTCAGTGAGTAAGAATAAAATGTATTATATAAAATATTTTAAAGAAGCATCACAACATACCAGAATGTACTGCAGTTCTGATTTTAAATTAAATTATATCTTTTTACTATTTTAGAAACTCTTCACTTTATGTTGTATTTGGCTCCTTAGAAAAGTAACCTTTCAAAAAAGTTAGCAAGAATATTTGCATATTATTTAGTGTTGCGGTGATTCAAAGATCACTTATGTTACCTCAGCAGGCTCAGGCAGTGTTCCTGAGGCATCTCTCTTCCCTTTCACTCAGGGTGAGAGGCTCTGTTCCTCCCAAGATCCCTTTCCCTACCTCTTTCAATTGTGTTGATCCCTGTATCCTGACTGGCTCCTTCCACACACGACAGTGTCCCGGAACCTTCTCTGCTGCGGGGTTCCTCATTGGCTCATTGTTGCCCCTCTCCTCTCCCCGTTGCTGTTATTGGTTTATGTACTGTCAGTCTGCCTGTGTGCTGTACCTCAGTTGGCTTGTTCATGGCTATTCCCTCCTCTCTCCCAAAGGGATAAAACCCTGTGTAACGCCCTACTCCGGGCTCTTCGTCGTCCGCCCCCTCCCTCCTCCCCCCCCGTCCTGGGGAAATAAACCGCTCCTGTTCACCGTCGAAGGGTCCCTCCTCCTCTCATTCCTCTCCTGCGCCTTTAACATCGGTGGGCTAGCCGGACCCTGAGTGAGAGCCCCGGCAGCCCTCCTGCCTTGGAACCAAGCCAGCCGCACCCGGACCGGCGGCGGGAGGGTCGCGCACGCTGCTCGGCCCGGCCAAACGAGGCACCCCCGCGAGGGTGGTCGGACGCACGGCCCGGCGGCAATTTAGCAGGTGAATTGTGTATATTACAATCACATACAGAAATGTCTCACTTCAAAATCTAAGTTGCAACAAATATATTGAATAGAAAAATTAGATATCTTAAAAATAAAATCTTAAACTAGTGCCATGCTTTGGGTTTGTCATATGTATTTCCTTCTTTGCATGACAGTTTTCCTGCTTTCCATATTCTCTGCCTTAAAAGTGAGCCTAACATTAGTGATAAATTAAAGATTCTAAGCATCATATAAATGTCAGCTAAACTTGGCATGAAAAGCTAATATACTACAGAGCTATGAAAAGGCTTAGTAAAAATATTGGTATAATTAATAGGCTTCTCTCAGTTCTTCACAATTCAATTTAAGTCCTACCGTAGAACTGGATGAAGAATCTCCTATTTATTTTACAACCATCAACCTAAAATATCTGGCAATGATACCACAATTAATTTTTCTCATACCCAAAGTGACAATGCATTGCTGTCCAGTTCCTTACTAAAAAAAAAAAAAGAAATCCAGGACTGTAGGCAACAAGTATCCTAAAAGACAGAGATTCCCAGCTATGATTGTAAGTTTTGACCCCTAATTACAATTTCAGCTGATTCTTTTCCTTATTTTGTTTTAAGAAACATTTAAATGGACAGAATCACAAATGTTGATTTATGAAACCGAAATTCTCATTCTTTATCATCACACACTTCACAGACTGTGTTGCCTTGGGGATTTCCATATCCCAACCATCCCGGGGGCATCATCCTCCCAGGCTTCTCCTACATTCCTCCAGAGTCTCCCCTGCAATGGCTCTTACCCTTCCAGCTCCAAAAATCTCTCCTCCTTCTGCTGTATCACCAATCTCCTCTGATGGCAAATACAAGCAGGCTAACTATCTCTAGAAATACAAGAAATGCAAATCTACCTGCATCTTCCTCAGCAAGGGTAAAGGAGGGAAGATTAATTTAGGTGTTTCTTTTCTATCTGGACAGTATTTCTTTATCCTAAAACTTGTGGCAATCACAAGACTCTCTGAAATCTCTGCTCTTCTGTCAAATTTAGGTGCAAGTGAAGAACGAGTTAAAGAAGGTGCTGACTTAGAGGCAGAAATTTGCTAAGTCTTCTTTCATTGGAAAACAATCACATATCTATCAATCACGCTCTACATCAAGGCTAGTTCTACACTCTGCATTTCTGAACAGTAAAAACAAACCCTTAAGCCATTCCTGAACAAAGTACTTCCATAAATCAGAATACAAACAAATACAGGCCCGGTGGCATATTTTCCAGAAGAGTGCTAGACCTGTCATGGCTAAATTAATATTTCACTCTTCTGAATTCTGCTATTGCACTTCTGATCCATTAACATACCTTGCTTCTCCCCTTTCTCTTTCATACAGGCTAACTATACAGTGTCCTCCTTTGAATCCTTAAACTTCCTTTCAGTTTGTTCTGGATCATGTTCATTGCACTCTAAATATGAGCATCCTCTCCGGACAGGCCTTGGGAAGTTGACTGTGACTCTGCCCCAGTGGAGCTGGGAACAGCTGAAAACTCTGACTCCTGGCACAGGTGCACTTAGAGATGACAGACAGGTGCTTCGTTCCTTTCTGGGTACACC
This sequence comes from Melanocharis versteri, assembly GCA_013397845.1. Taxonomy (NCBI): domain Eukaryota; kingdom Metazoa; phylum Chordata; class Aves; order Passeriformes; family Melanocharitidae; genus Melanocharis; species Melanocharis versteri. Next base: position 105,651 of record VZTG01004174.1, read on the forward strand.
TGTGCCAGGAAGTCACAAATTACACAGATGTAAAATCCAGGGCTTGTTTTGAGTTTTTTTCCTAAATATAAAAACCCACATAAACAAACAACACCCTCTGTCAACCCAGTAAGATCAGTGCAGTGACTGCTTGCACATTAAACCATAATGTTAAAAGCCAGCCTTCTCTCAGAGTAAATATTTCAGAAGAGACACCAAGAGTCCAGTACACTCACTGGATCTTTGATGGCCTGTGGCAGTAAGATAGGCACTGGAACTAGCTGCAGATCAGAAGACACCTGGTATCTCAGAGCACAGTTTTAAACAACTCTAGGGCAACTCCAGCAGACGCTGAACCACCACAACAGCCTGGTTTGGATGAAAAGCAGTGTAACAGTATTACAAAAGATGAGTGCTGGAGGTGATAAAAAGATGACCCCTCCATTTTTTGGACATACCATTGCAGGCAACCTACAACAGTGTATTTCTCTGTGAAAATGCCTGTTTCAAAATAATTACCTGATATTTACTGATAGGCAAGTCTAAAAACCATGATCTGTTGGACAAGCAGAAAGATTTATTCACCCATAATGAATTAAATCTTAGAATCAGATGTGTGCTACAATAAAAAAGTTTTAGCAACTCATTGAAATTTCCATGGATGCATTTGCATCAATACCTAATGACAATATGTGAACTTTGGAAAAAAGTATTTATTTGCACAACCAGCTGGGATGCTTGGCTGATACAGTCTGATACAGCCCGCCTGGTCACCTTCTCCTTTACAATAACTGCGGTCCTTTCCTAAAATCTTTTCTGAGCTCCACGAGCTCCCTTGCTTAGCTTCTCTCAGCCTTCTTCCATGGGAACGGTTCACTGATCACTTGCACATGGCTGCACAGATGTTACATCAAAAAAAAACACTGCACGCATTCCAACTGCTACTATAAGAGTTTCCGAAATCTGCCCACAGGTCACAACTGAGCCAAAACTCTGAATTAGGTTTTCACTTTTTTCCTACTAGTCAAGAGGAATTAATTTCTTTTAGACTCTGGTCTGTAAAACTAGCTTGTCACAAGAGAGTAAATGAAGCCTCTTGCTTAATTACTAATTAGGTGCTAGTATAACTTTGTATCTGAAAACAATTTGTTATACAGTATGTTCTAATCTACTACTTACTTCAGATCTTGCAGAAGGTCCTTTGCATTAAGCATTGTTATTAAAGAGGTCGTGGCTGCTGGAATAATGATTATGGGAGTTCGAGATCCTGTAGAGATAATAAAGTCAGACTCGCCTGAAGGGGTTTTTTTGTTGTGTTCTAGTTATTGTTTCCTCCCCTCCCCCCTTTTTTCATTAAAGGAACTGTACATAACTAAACTCTTGCTAAATAGGTCCCAATCATGACAACATAGTCAAGGAAAATTGTAGTAAAGCTTTTCTAAAGTCAAGGTTCTCATTCACCAAAAAAGCAGACCCCTGTATCACGAGTCTCTCAAAATGTGTGGGACACATATTTAGCAAAATAGAATGCTATTATGCTATATAGAATACATGCTATATATTCCACTGCGTGCTTATATTGTTGCTTGTAGTGTCAGGAAAAAAAAAAGGAAAAGTGGGTACAATTCACACAAAAATGGAAAGGATCATGTAACTAAAACTGACTCACCTTTTTTCTGGTTTGGAGGTGGTCTTGCTTGAGAAACTGTGAAAAAAAAAACCAAACAAAAAATACAGCAGAATGACTAAGACATAGATCCAAATGTCATTGCAAGGCATCTGTTTAACTGCAGCAGTTAACAGGGAAGAGTCACGCTATAGTCATTAGACCATTTTTACAGATGCAAGACACTAAGATGAAGAACGGATTTATAATTTGGGTTTGAGTATTCAGAAAACAAACAGCTTTTGACCATCTGAAGCAGATGTTAGGAGAGTTGAGTCAATCTCTCTCAGTTTTACTGAAGCTACTCATCCCCCCTCTATCTTCCACAAAAGGCCAGGATATGACACCATGGACAAAAATTTCCAGCAATCTTGAAAAAAGCTGCTTGTAGATCTTCAGTTCAGGAATGCTGAACCAACAGGAAAACCTTCACAACAAACTGATCTCTACACCTCACCTTTTCATTAGTAGTTATTATTGCACATGACATCCACGGGATTTAGCTATCCCGAACATATATAAAACTTTCAACAATCAAAACCTGAATTTCAGGCTTACTCAGGTTAATTTTGGATTGCAGCTTGAGTTACATGAGGTCTTCAGGCGCCAGAAACAGTCAAGCTTGACACTCAAGGGGAAAACCACCCAAGCAACCAAAAAAAGAAAAAGAAAAAGAGAAAAAGAAAAAAACCAACTCACCCCCAAACAAAATTACCCTCAACCACCAAAGAAACCCACAAAACCACTGTTGGACTGGTAGAAACCGAAGAACTGCCCCCCACCTCTCCAGAAAAGTGTTTCCCCTTCAGTCTTCCAAGTTGTGAATACCTCAGTATGGGAGACACTGCATTCCAAGGGTGGAAAAGCATCTTTGTTTCTTCACTTTGGTGCTATTACTGACCTACCTGGCTTCCCCAAAAAAACATTTTATAGTTCAGTTTTCAGGAGCCCTAACTTCAGGAGAGAACTGTAGCACTTGATAATCATCATCATCATCCATGTTTATCCTAATTCAGAAAATGGTGAGTAGTAGAGAGATTGATGCAGACTAACTCAAGTCTCAACTGCTACTATGCATGACAAATTTCATTAATTGACTTCCAATTGCTTAGCACCAACTTGCTCATGTTTATTTATGACCAACTGTTTTAGAAACTTCCTAAAACAGTATAAATATTCACAACACATACTTGCCATTGTTGAAATATTGAGACCATATCCTTAATTATCTTTTCCTGACACTGTCAAATGCACAGATATAATTGGCAACACTATATTGAGCTATATGAACTTTACCTACCCAGTGATTTTTAATTATTTTTTTTAATCTAAGTATCTCCTTAATGTAAAAATGTTCTTGAAATTTATGGGCAGAGCCAGCTGTCTTAAGGAGAAAAAAACCAAAACAAAAAGGAGGGGAGGGAGAATAAGCACCTGTAAGAAATTTAATATCTGTACAAAGACAGGTTATGAGAAAAGTTGGTAAGGCAAAATGGTGCCAAAAATATAACTTAAGAGCACATGTCAGATATTTTCTTCAAATCACTACTGTACAACAGTTTAGCCCAATTTAACTAATGCCTCCCATGTGCAAAGCAGCATCCTCCTGGAAACAGCAGGTTTTAGTTGCTTTGACTGCTAAGAATAGAACAGCTGAATTCTTAAAATATCCAAATATCAAAACTCAAAAATATCCTAGAACAGGCAGAAAGAGAAACCTCTTCTGACTACACCTGTCTTCTTTATTATCTCTTCCATTTCCAATATAGAGGCAAGAAAATGGATGGGGCTGGCCTTAGAGCAGGGCAGTATCAGTATCACCTATATAATGTACAAACCCCATGCTGCTGGCAGGAAATGCCCAGGAAGTCACAGCCAGCAGCAGGGACTGTGACAACTCAGCCACATTTCTGTTCTTACCACTTCTGCCCTTTTCATACTGCTGTCTGTCAACTCCATCTGCATTATGATGCTTAACAGGGCTAGTGAGATAAGTATGACAGGCAGCATGACCTTTCCAGTTCCAAAATAACCAAACAGAAGAATCTGTGCACAACAGCATTTAGGCATGCTGAGAACATGCAATATTAGAATGGATTTTGGGGGAAGAAGCAGCTTTACAATATTAAGTCTTCACATTAATTCCTGCAAACAAATCTCAAGGAATTAGCAAGGAACACATTGAAAGCATTTAGAGTTTCAACAAGGATATACAGTATTACAGCAGTACTTCCAGAAAACGTATATTCATTTTAACTGGTAGTTTTGGTTCCAAACCCCCCAGAATGTCCCCAGGACCTCCATAACATCATCTTGTCCTGAAATAGCACCTTTCACTTGAGACCTTCTTCCACCAAACCACTAAACTCTCAAAGTATGTAAAGCAGGGGCAAATCTGCACATCAGTTTGCAAACACTGTCCCTCTCATGTACTGCTCTTACACACTTCTAAAAACTCATCCTAAGGGTTTTTTATTTAAACAAAGTACATTTATCATCCCATCACTGAATCAAAACTCGAGATTCAATCTGACAGACAAATGGACTTGGTAGCCAAAATCTACTAAATGGGAATTAAAAACCCAGCTGAGGATTTTGGCCCCATTACAAATACCTTATGTGCAAAGAAATGTGAAGAAGTAATGATAACACATTCAGAGAATTACTTATTTCTGACATATTAATCCTAGAAGTAATCATATAAGCTTTTTGAGATTAGCTATTCTGTTTGTTTATCCTTGGAGTACTAACCAGCTCTTGTTAGATATTTGAGTGGGAATTTAGTGACATTTTAACTGGTAACATACCAAGCCTACAACCAAGAAGTTTGTGACTTTTTAATTTCAGCAGTGCATCCTTTCAGTGGGCTAACTGGGCAACACACTGAAGAGAATGACCCCAAGTCCCATGGTATAACATTAAACAAAAGGCTATGGGTTTTTTCCAGTATATACACAGATAAAGGCCAAAAAGAAATGACCCTTATTTAATTCTTGAGCTAACTGAAGTTTTAAATAGCACTTCTTCGAAACTCATGCATATGTGGGACAGAAGCGCATGTGACAGTGAGCCACCTTACCTGGTCGTGGCACAGGCTGTGCTGCCGGAGTTTGTGTTTTTCGAGCAGATGCACCTTCCTTTGAAAAGACAGAAGAGGCAACATTATCAGCTGACCTTCCTGTCAGGTACACAAGTTTTTCAAATGAACACAGAGGTACAGAAGGTATCATGATAATGAGAGCAGTATGTTTCCACTAAAGAAATGGAAGAAAATAGAGAAAATATTCCAAACTCTTTAGAGATCCTGCTTTAGATTTGAGGAGGACAGACAACCTCAAACTTTTACAGTCTTCCATTTTAACCAATCATAAGCTTTTTAAAATATACATTCAAAGAAACCTTTTCTATTTATAGTATTGTTTTATTTTAACTCCTATCACTTTCACCAATGGTAAGTAATGTAAATACAAGCAACTGGCTGTAGAAATTTCCAAACAAGATCCACTTATGCTTTGGATCGAAAACCAGGACGAAGAAATTGCAATGCATTCCTGACTTGAGGAGTTTTAGCGCCCAGAAATAGCACTCTCATGATAATTAGTTCTGCTCATGCCTTATCCAATTACCTTAATGTAACACACAAAAGACCTGCACCACTGTTTATTCTTGTTAACTCCCCAGAGTCAACACAGCACCAAAGAAAACAGTGAGGCCACACATCTGCTTCCAAAGCAACACTGAATTTCTGCAAGAGCAAATTCTACTCTCAGTTACTGCTGTGAAACCTCACTGAACATAACACATAGCACCAATGTGCTCAAAAGCTGCAGCACATTCCAGCCACTTTTATTTGCAAAGATGACAGGAAAAAAACTTTTTAACATGAAACCATGGATTTTATCCGAAAATTACTTAAACACTGTGTGAAGTATCCGAAAGGATGAGACACTCAGAAAGGTCAGAGATCCCACTCAGAGAAAAACCTGTTGGAAAGGACTCCAATACAGCATTATCAGACTTCTATGTCCATGCATAAATAACAGTGTGGTTTGTAATTCAAAATAAAAGAAAGCTAATGAGCAGGCTCATATTCCATGATTTAAATAACACTTAGAGGAACTGCTTTTAAGTTTCCATCACGAAAGTTTCTTTATCTCACGATCTCTGAAGTACAAATAGAAGCTCCCACACAAACCCATAGAAAACACAAATTTACTCAAAGCCTCTCTTCCCTGAGGCCACCCATGATTAGTTACAATAAGCTGGAGATAACATTTGGTGCAGTGTGCAGCTTCTGTAACTTTTAGCAACCTCCCATTAATCTTTAGTATAAGGATTTAACCCTGCACTGCAAATAATGGGTCTATCCCAAAATTTGCTGTACTCTTTTCTGATTATTAAAATATCAACATTTATGTAGGGCAGTTGAGTCAGTACCTGTTATTTTAAGACTTACTTTTATAGCAGCAGAGGAAAGGTATTTTTGCCAATGTCCTTTCACAATAATTACTCAGAAAATGATAAAAATGAAAATACCACCACATTCTAGAGGAAGAGCAGCAGGAAAGGCTGACTACCTTTGAGACAAGCCTTGCAACTGAGAAATAGCATCCTTCCGTTTACTTCCACTTCCCAAGAAAGCAAAAATAAAACATTTTGCAGCTGTTTCTGTAGAAAGATACCATGTTCTGTGTCAAAAGAATGATTCTGTGCTGCACTAGTTTCTCATTTTGAAGAAACCAAGAATTCCCCCATAACAGCTCCTTAAATTCACAGTACTTGATGAAATGTAAAGGAAATTATCAAGCTAAAGAAACATCAGCACCTGTAATGCTAAGTTTCAAGTTTCTAAATCCAGTTCAGATGCATAACCACTACTGCATGCGGTCCCACACCTTCATTCCTCCTTCCACCTCTACGGAATCAGCAGCGCAGCCTTGCTACCTCCTCTGCCACTCATCCAGTGCTTCCCATGTCTCAAACACACCCTGCAGTGAAGGGAGGCAACCAGGAGGTGCTGCAGAGAAATTTGTGAAGAATTATAACCAAATCAAAACCAAAGCCAAACCAGTCGCTTTAGCCTAATGAAGTAACTGGCAAATTATCTGTTTGGGAGTTCTTCACACTCTCCTCTGAATTGCCTGCTCTACAGAGATGCATGAGAAACTTAGTGCAGGAGCCTAAAACAAAAAAGGAAGGCTTTGAGAACATGGCAATTGAAAGAAACAAAATACAGCACTCCCAAACCAACAACAAAGTACAGTAAAAAAGCCACATAAAAATATCTGATTAATAGTAGGAAATAAATTCATTTAAATGAGTAAAGACCACTTCCATGCCTACAACCATTCTATTTGTAAGACCAAATTCTGCAAATCAATAAATGATGGAGGTCACAGGTTTTAGTTGTATAAATTGGTACCTCAGACTATGATAATCTCAGGAATGAACCTCCCTCAGCTCACAACTCCTGATATTGAGGTATCCTCAAAGCTCAGCTGTCACCTGCTGAACGTGCAATCCTTTGGAAGTGATTTACACCCCTTCTCTTTTTACAGTTTTCAGTGATCTAACCACCACCTCCTATTCTGTAAAAGCTGCAGCCAATGTAGCAAAGGAAACTCTGATCAATATTTCACCCCCACATTTCTCAGATTTGTAAGGAGAAATGTATACTACTAAGGTGAGGAAAACAACAGAAGTACAGAGCTGTGATGGTTGACAAGACCTGCAAGTGGAGAGGAAAACCTGGTGTCAGTAAGGAAGTCATTATCAGGATAATTTTGTTAGTATTTTCCTTTGTCCTGCTAAGTTTGGATTGAAAATTAATGCTTTTCAAAAGCATTCAGATAGAGATATAAGCTTTTCCTATGACACTGATTTAAGACAAGCTCTGTTCTTAAGGCAGGTATAACCACAGAGAACTCCATGCCAGGATTTCTCCCAAAGAAAAAGAGTATTAATCTGACAGAGTAACCTCTGTAGCTGCTTCATCCAACTACACAAAGGTGATGCTGCTGGTGATTCGTGGCCTCTCAGCTACTCAGAGGCAACTCCTTCATTGTACGCTCTCACTCCCTGTAAAGGCAGGAGTTATTTCTCACTGAGCACACAGGAAGATAATTCAAACCTTCTCATGTGAAATTTTTAATCTAAAAGTTACTCTTAAGTAACAAGCACACTGCAAATTCAAACTCTAGCTAAGGGAGCTTTTGTTCATGCAGCTGTACCCTAAGCATCACAAGCGTCAGAAATCACTGTTTAGCTATTTAAAGAACATTCATTTCCTCAAAATTTCTGAATACTTAAACAGTTTTGCTTGAAAATGACATACCTAATTCTCATGCATAAGCTGTTTGACACTGTTAAAGAGTATATTATGAATATTCATATGTTGAAACTAATTTAGTAACAAAACCATGTAATTTGAAAAATACAAATCTTTTTTAAGATGACCACTTAACATTGTATTTTAATAAAAAATGTATTACTTGGTTTACTTGTGCTAATTTACCATAGAAGGTTATAAATATATATATAGTTTACTTATGATTTACAATTTAACCATTCAGAAGCAACAACCTGACACAGAATATGTCAGGTCCATACTTTCCTGAGCCTCACTGCCTCGTTTCCCTATAGTGCTGGATCTGCTTCTCTGTGGGACTCATTTTAGTGCTTGTTTTCCCCGTCATTTTAGACATTTAAAATATCTCTGCTCACCAATGTTTTTGTGGTTAGTGGATTCCTTCTGCTACTTAGCACTGTCGTACCTAAACACCTAAAATTACTGGGTTCACAAACCAATGCACGAGTGGAAAACAGCTCAGTACACGTGGTTAGTACAGCGACAGTTGCGTTTAAGTTACTTAAGAGTGGGTGCTGGGATTTTGTTTGTTTGTTTTCTTTTAGACATCTTTTGAAACCTTTTGGAGTGTTTTTTGACCCTTCTAAAAATAACAATTTTTAAAAACAGCAATTATCGGTATTAATTAACAATAATTACCCACTACCAATATTTACCTGGCAGATGCATCAGGACCCAACTATTATTTTCCTATATTTTAGGAAAAAGATCTGTATTTTAGATACTTTGTGCTTTTCTTAGGTCTTAATGAGCATTAACATCCGCACTTAGGTTACTTTCATTTCCCAACTGGAATGAGAAATTACCTGAACAATAACTCCTGCTACACTTCAGAAAATAAATCCTCCTGTTTAAAAACAAATTATTAAAGATATCTTATGGCAGCTTCACAGGTTCAAATGGTGGAAGGAAAAGCTACTTCACTTCCCAACTGGTTTCTGTGTAGAGATCCATAGAGTCTGTAGTATTTTGACCTTTAAAAAAACATTAGGAGCAAAGGACAGAGTTGACAATTTGATGCCATCTTGTGGCTTTAATTTGGTAAATTTAATTACTATCTTGTTCCTTAATAATATTTAAATTAGTCCCAGAATTTCACCCAAAAATCTGAAAATTATTGGGCAGCTTGCATGCTCCTGCCCAGAAGCAGTAGAAGCAAAAAGTAACATTTGATTCTGCAAGAAGTGTTAGCAGCTGCTTGCATATAAAACACAGAGCAGCTTCCAGCTTCACCAGCCATGACAGAATTCACCCAAAGACAGCTCTGTTTGTGAAGGGGAACACAGTAAAACTTGCATTCAAAAGAGAAAGAAAACAAGTACATGTGGATGGCAAGCTTGTAAAAGTATCTTTAAGAACAGACTTCAATGTATCTATTCAATTTAGGGTACAAAAGAAGACTGTAAAAACTCATTTTAATTACCAGCAACTCTATTATCATTTCCTGACTTAAAGTATTGAACCTTTAAAAATCCTAGTAAAGCCAGCCTAAAGAACTATGAAAATACCTAAAACAACTGCATAGTTCAAAAGAACACGACTTTTCTACAAATTAAATATTGTATATATCAATGTATGACAAACCACCAAAACAAAGGGTTGACTTCAAAGCAGGTATCTAGAAACCGGTCCAGATGCCCTACTTCAAGCCTGATAGAAACATCTATTTCATATAAATTGGATTCTGAAAACATAGAGCTTTGTTCTAAAAATTTAAAGCCCTTAAAAGCCTTGGAAAAAAATCCAAGCTTTTAAAAGAGTCATGCAAAATAATCCAACTGAGTAGCTCTGCCTTTGCAGCCTTCCCAATAATTCTCTGACTTCTGTTTGCATCAAGAAAATTTTAATAATATTTTAACCAGTGTTTCACATCATCATTTTATTTATACATCAAATTGGTATAGTTTATTTTCCTACTTCTATGCACACATAAATCTGCATGCAGTCCCCCAAGACACACTTAAATAATAAATAGCAAGCTTTTAACTGCCTTCCTAATTTTAAACTCTGCTGTAAAAAATAGAATTTGATAACAGGATCTAACTATTGTGCAAATACTTCTAATATTATAGTCACTTTCACTTCCCTTGTTTGCAATATTAATAAAAAGGTCATTTTTACTGTTAACATTTTTTCAACTTCCTTATTTTCTGGAGAGTGAGAGTTTAAGCGAATTAAAGATATTTTTACAGAACAAATTTTAACAGAAGAAAAGTTTACCAGTATTTAGCAGAGTATTTACCAACCATCTAAAGAAAATAACAACATAGATTCACTTTTTCCTACTTGGACAACTAAAAACACTGATGTGACAAGACAAAGAGGACTGATAAAAATATATAGAACATGTTTATTTCAAAATACAAAACTCATCACAGAACCATTAAATTTGGAAAAGACCTTCAAGCTCATTGAGTCCAACCTTTAGTGTATTATATTAAAATATATTACACTGAAGGTCATATCTTATCCAGCATAGAAGGCTTCCAATCCTGAAATTCAGTTTCATGCCAGAAAATTCAACGTCAATCTTACAAAGGTAAGAGAAGCCTCATTATAGTTTTCCAAATACTGATGTACATATAACAAATTTCATAAGAGTAAGGAAATCAGAATGAGCACAGCACTGCAGGGAGGGAGGAGAGGGGGAAAGGAGAACCAGGGGAGGGTGGCACAAATAAAACTCCTGGTGCCAACCAGGGACTACCCAAACTTCAACACTAACACTTGTTGTACCACAGCATGCAAATTAAACTTCCACTTACAAATCTGGTCTTTTATTAATCCATTACAGAATTAAAACTGACAGGATTATTCAAATTCAGAAACCCTGACACTATTAAACATAATAAACAACAGAACTGATGGGTGTTTTCAGTAGCAGGTTAGACCTGGCAATGAGTGTCATTGAATGAAAAATATTCACTGCGATTTCTTGTTCATTACCACGTCAAGAGAAAAATTCAGTTTAAATGTGGAAAAATCTGACTGAATTAAATGGACTGCTTATTGATATCTTAGGAAATATTCTGGTTCTGCAAAGAAAACAAACCAGATCACAACTGAATCAAAAAGAAAACTCTAGTGACTAGTGAGCAACTAGGGACAAAAGCATATAAAAATGCTGCAATAATAACAATAATGGAAATCACTGGAGAAGCTTTTGAAAATAATTAATCAAAGCCACAACTACTGAGATGCCTCAAAACCATTACCCCCAAAGTTCAGCTATCCAACCCCTCTGAAGAGTCCTCGCAGAAGTGTGCTAGAGCTCCTCCCACCTTTACCCTTGCACTGAATATCTGTAAAATTAAGATCTTTGTCTTGAATTTACATCAGTCAGATAAATTCAAACTGTTGCTATCAAAATAGCAATTTTTGAGCTGAAGAGGGATGTTGGTGATGAAGATTAAACATGTAAGCACTTCCATTTTCCTGGGGATAAGATGTTTTCATCAAAAACAACAACTCTTAATCCTGAGAACTCCAGAGGACTTGTTTGTTTGTTTGAAAAATAAAGGCTTGTCTATATGTTCATTTAAATGACTCATTTCCTTGAACTGAATGAAAAGACAAAGGCAGTTATCACTAAAACATTATTTTTGCTTAGAATTCTTTCCCTTTGGGTTAATTATGTGAGCTGGCCTCACACATATTACTTGGCAGTTAGGGAGGGTTTTGAGAAGCACAGTTTGAGTATTAAGGGATTGTTTCATTTTTCTCAAAAGCCAAGTGTAAAGGTTTCTACACTACTGGTTTTCTGCATGCCACAATCAGCCCAGGACACATCAGTTCAACAGAACTGGAATTTGTATCTAATTGTGAATTTACTGCAATTGGCTCATGTTTAAGTCTCTAGCTTACAACTTCACATATTCATAACTATCTAGTTCCAATACTGCCTCTAAGGACAAGGACTAGTCACTCACAGGAAGTGGTTTTAATCAGAAATATCACAGAATATGGGGCTCAAGCAACCCATTTGCACAACAGCACAACTGACGTGCAAATTCCAAACATATAGAGAAGCACCATTGTTTTTGCGTTCAGATTCAGCTTTGGAAATGGGAGTCAAGGGAACAGTCACATTACAGAAAATGCTGCTCAGTACAGAGCTGCAGGAAGACCCCACTTACACCTGCACTCAGTGAGCAATACATGAGCAGAGGTCTAAGTAACCTCAGAAAGGTTCCTTTGCAACTTCTGGAAAAATTCGTGAAATGCTTTGTGTGAGAAGAATATTTTTAAAAGCTCTGCAGGTGCCTAAATAAATACAGATGGATCCTTGACTTCTGTATGAAAATTTCTTCCAAACCCCCCCCCAAAGACCCCAAGTAACTGAATAACTTTGTGTGATGCTGTCCAACATCTCAATGCAACAGAAACTGCTGAGGCTCCTTCCAGCCTTCCCTGCTTATACTGACTCCCATTGCTATAACACAGGGGATGCTGGATTAGAATTCTAATACACTGGCAGCTTTAAAGACCCTGGGTTACTTCATGATCGCTTGTTCAACAAATTATCCAGCACCAGTTGTTCCCAGTTGTACTTCATCCTGATGTGATCTTCTCCTTTCTATTCACTGAAAAGTGGTTTTAATATTATTCTTCTGTAACTCACCAGCTTTACCAACTCCAGCACTACGCTTATATATTACATTGTGTCCTGGGGTGGCTGAATAGCTCAGTATCCCCAGTCGTCCGTTTCGCCGTGCTGCCGGACATTGGGCGCTGCGCCTTTAAGGCCGGCTCTGAGGGCGAGGGGGAGAGCACACGGCGCGCACTTTGTGTACCGGATCCTCGTCTGCGCCGCCCCACCCGGAACTGCCGGCTGCTTCGCGTGCTCGGTGTGCGTGCTGCGGCGCGAACAGCGGAGGGGCTTTTCTTTTGCTTTTTTTTTTGTAGTCAGTTTTTTCCTAGCTAGCCGAGGCCGAGGAGATCCCTGGACTATAACTTTTCGTTCCGTGGACTAACCAGCTCTGCTCCGGACCGAGAACCCAGGAGAAACGCCAGGAGCTCACTGCTGAGGCCCAGCCGGCACGGGAGGCTGCGTTTCTCCAGCCCAGGAGGGACTGCTGAGAGACTGAACGAGCCGAGATACACCCCCGAAAAGAACTCTTTTCCTGAATTTGCCATCTCTCCAGAACAACGAGAGGTTCCCCTGTTTAATACTGCTCATTTTTCCGTTTTTGTGGGTGTTTTGCTGTTGAATAAACAGGCTCTTTTTTTCCACTTATCTCGGAGGAGATTTTCTTTTGTCTCCCGAACCGGTGGGGGGTTTTCCTCCATAATTTCGCCCTGAACCAGGACACATTGTTACTAGAAAACACAACTATCATGGGTGGTCATGGGCAGAGAGATGAATGCAATTTTCCAAGGAAATCACCTTGGAAGACTTAAAATATCTGGAGAAAATCCTGAAACTGAATTCCTTGAGGAGCCAATGCGCAAAGCTGAACAGCAGAGCAATGAACTCCAAGTTGTTTGTGTTGCCTAGAAAAAACACTGCTGAGTTCAAAGATGTGTTTTTCAGGATCAAAAGCTTTAGCTGCAGCTATAACAAATTGTAACAAACAAGCCAAGAGATGAGGGCTTGAGTGATGACAGCAATGGATGGGAGCATTCAAGGGACTGTAACCACTCAGATATGGAAAGGGCTATTTTGAACTGCCACAGGCCAGAAAAAAGGTTAAAAAATGTCCAAATTGCAGAATGCCTTGTACTCCAGGCTTCCTTCCTTGATGAACAGCAGCCCATCTGCTATGTAAATTCAGCTGCAAAAGCAAAGATACTTTTTTTAAACCCCAAAAGGTGATGATCATGAGATCTGCTCTAACTGCAACAAGCTGCTGGTAATACTAAACCACACGTTTGCAGTCAGCTGAGTAATACCAGTCATGAAACTTGAGCTATCTCAAATTTTCTTCTCAACTTTTCTTGTACTTTTTTTACTTTGTGACTTTTACACAAGCATACCCGAAGAGATTCTGTGGGATGCCCACTGCTTCAATGGCTACAGCAAAGTTAACTGACAGAACAGTAGGTATAGGCGAAAAAGGAAAAAGTAAGTGTATTTATAGAAATTATCTACGTCATTTGCAAATAGAATAGTGAACTCCCAGCATGAAATTGGTTAAAGCCCTCCGATGAACAAACTATCTTGTTCAGACAGAGCAGATTCACTGTCTTGGGTGCTGGTGATAAAAGTATTGACAAGATACTGAGACACAAGAGAGATCTGTACAACATGAGACAAGCAAGTTAGAAACAGAAAATTTCAGCAAAAATTTCTGAGTTTTAGTCCAGCGCAAAAGTGTTAAGATTTCTGGACTTGCACATCCTGCAGTTATCCACACCCTGTAATTCCCCCAGACAGGCAAAACTGGATATTTTAATCTGCTTACAAGATAACCAGAATTCTCTCTCTGAACATTTGTCCTGCCCCATCTGCCTCAGTTGACAAGTTCAGTTTTAGTTATCATATGGGGAAAAAGAAGTTAAAATTAACCAAAGGAACACCACAATTCACAGACCCCCCAGATCCTGTCCCGCCCTTACTCTACAGATTTTATTGCTTTAACTCATTTCAAGAAAAACAGACTGAAAGGAAGAAAATATGTTGTCTACCATGAAGACAGAAAGTGAATCAAATCAGGATGCAAGCAGAGGTTTTTTGGAGGACAGGGGTGCAAGGACAATGGGTGAACAAACTTTTTTTTGTTTCATAACACTGTAGCTAAGCACCCCTGACCACAGTGGCAGCAAAAGGTATCACTTCTCCTTGGCAAGAACACAATTTGGTCATTTCCCCTCTTCTCAGATGCTGAACTTGAGCTTTGCATTTACAATTGGACAATTACAAAGCTTCTACAATTGGAACAGCCCAATGTGAAATGTTTGCCAAGCACTGCACATACATACAGCATTTGCAAGGTTAAAATGTAGCGGGGAACAGGGACAAAAGTTTCAAAGCTTTCTCCACCAAACTCACCTCCACCTGGAGGTGGGACTTCTCCCATCACTGCCAGCCCAAACTGTGTTCCCCATCTCCTTTCCTCATGCGCAGCCCCAGAACAGTCCTTGTTAACAGGCCAATAATGTGTTCAGAGGAACTGAGCTATGCTCAGATTTTATCACAAGAAGCTGGAAAATCCGCCCCCAAACACAAAGTTACTGGTCATGTTGTGAATGAACTTTTATTTCACTAAAAATACTAAATCAGAGAAAACAGCTGTTGTGAACATAATACTTTACATTCACAATGTATATATATATACACATTGCTTGCTATACAGCGTGCTATGAAAAAACTTATTTTGATAACTGTTATGACCAGAGCTGACATTTGATTGCAATGTTTCTTTCTGCCCCATGACTTTACACATTTGCATCAAGTAAAACAAAAATGTCAACACAAAGAAAACACATCTATTGTTGGATTGAAATGTTTATATTCAGATTTCAATAATATAAACACATCCTTGGAAACATTTTCCCACATTTTGAGACAGGGCACGGAGGCAATTTGAGATACAAAAGAATATACACACAAACTCCTGTCAGAGACTGAAAATAGTTTATGCCTCAAACATTGATATAAACTACAGCCACAGAAATCTCCCTGAAGAACTTTGGACTGTAAATCAAACTGCTGATTGGATTAAAGGAATTGTTCAGTCACCTCAGGCTAAGGGAAAGGTATGCATCCACAGTAGGCCAAAGCCTCCAGCTGCCATCCCAGCTGAATTTGGAGTGGGGGGGGAGAGCACAGCTCACAGAAGCCAGGTGCATACAGACTCCACCCAACCGAGGCGAGAGGAGGAGGTTTTGGGTGCATGGCTTAGCCTCTGGTGAGAGGCAGTTAACATCCATCCTCCGATTACACAAACTGGCCCAGCTGTGGAACCCCCAACCCCACAGGACTGCACGTGACTCAGAGTCTGCTGTAAGAGACTGGCCCCCCCAGCTCCAGAGGGACATGCCCGGACATGCCTGCCCAGCCTGAGCATATAAACCCATGGGATCCTGTGTTTTGCAGGGGGACTGACACCACCAGAAGACCTGCTAAAGAAGATCATTGAGGCACCAGTGGGACTCACGGAGCGGTGATATTCTTTTATTCTGTCTCTGTCACACCTCATCCCCCCCTGCCTATTTTCCATTTCTTTCTTTCTCATTTTCTCTTCTCTTTCTCTCATATTTACTACACAATAAAACCCATATTCTTGTCACTGGCATATGGTCTCGTTTGCACCTTAATTGGGCAGAGGAATTTCCAAAGAACCTTAATAATAATAATTGGATCCTAACATTGGATCCTAACAACTTCAAACCGACAAAGTTCCTATGCAGTGTATGAATAGTACCTCAATCTTAATATTACACTTTAGGAGTTACTTACCTGCAGCTTACCATAGGTAAGCTTAGATATTTAACACAATAAAACATCATTGAAAAAAAACTTGTGCTCTTCAGTATCCTTAAATGGCTGCTCTCACCTAGAGTCAACATCATTAACCTATTTTTCTCAGTAAAATATTCTGAAGTTAGCATTTCCAAAATTTGCAGTAATAGCATTCCTCTCACACCAGTCACAGCAGCTCTGACAAAAACTGCCTTCTAGACTACCTATGTCTTTTCTTGGCTGCAGGATGTAGAAGTTTCATACGCAGCATCATAATCAAACACCCTGAATAAAAATGCAAAGGGTTTGGTGCTGTTATGTGCCATTTATCGTCCTGTCCTCCAGTTCTCTCTGCCTCCAGCTTTCCCTGTGAGATCTACTCCAACATATACTTTTCATTGCAGAGCTCTCATTCCAGAAGTCTGTTTCAATTAAAATATTCTTTTACTTACAATTAGAAAGGAGCACTCAAATTAGACCAAAACATTTATTATTCCCCCCTCTTCAAGAAATTTCCACTGAGTGGAAATGGGTAACTACAAAGGCCTGAAGTTTCCCTCCCTGGGTAACATGTAAACAGATGAAAACATTAAAGTATTTTGCAGGGATCACTACTACGGAGCACAAAATCATACTACTGTACATGTCAGCAGAAAGAGCCAGGCAGCCGCCTGAACCCAAAATTCTGTATTTCCTAAATTAAGCCTTTATACTTATCCTATAGATTCCAAAATTAAAGAAAACAAAACCCAACCTAATATTCGCCCAAACACAACAACAAATTAAAACCTGGTTTGTACTCAGAGAGCAAACAGACAACATACATTAACGTTTCAGTTGTCTCCACTTCAGCATGTTCTAAAAGCCTGGCTCTTTGCCAAAAATAATACAGCCTTTGGGCAGGGCTGATTTCCTTCAAAAAGAAACCACATAGGAGGACCAAGCAACAGAATCACAATATTAATCATATCGTAACAAAGGCACCTGGGACACTAAAACATTCCAGTCACACATCATAGATTCATATACGGAGGACAAACAATAGAAGAATATATACTGTATTTGCATCACAGCAACAAAGCTTTCTACTTGTGTGCTTCTTGAGAAATAGAGATGTTTAAAGAAGTGCCTTCAAGGTTTTCAAGTTTTCTAGCATGGCTTCAATAGAATCGGTGTATTATTGCTACAATACCATACACCAAAGAGGTTGTGCAAACGGCGGTTGGTATTAGTATCCTGAAGAAATGTATCATTCATATTACCTTGCTGGAGCATATAAAAGCTGATGATGTTACATGCCCATATCAAAAACTAACTGTAGTGGCAATAAATCATGCATTAAGTTAAAATACAGGAAGGCTTCTGGCTGTATCGCACAAGAGGAATTTTTCCATTTGGCCTTCTGCGTCTAATTTCAGCTTCCTTTGGCATCATATCTAAATTCCCCATTATTCTTCTCTCTTTAGTAGAGAAGATTAAATTAAGCCCTTCTCAAAGCACTAAGATGACAGCATTCAACTTTTATTTTTTCATTTTACACACAATCCATACACTAGATAGACTATCTCCAAGCTTCTAGCATTGCATTAGGAGATCTGGTTTATCACACAGCTGTTCTCAGCTGTATTTTTGGTAGTGCAGAAATGTATCCTATTAAATAAAGGTCAACTGACAAGGTCTCACATAGTCTGAGGCCATCTTACTCAGAGGACAGGATAAGGGCTCTACAAAACCAACAGATTTTAGGATCTTCCTGTTACGCTGTAACTTTTACACAGGCTTCGTCCATCGCTGCAAAAAAATAACCCCTGACTAAATGAACAGACTCAAAAGTGCATCACAAAACAGGTTCTGAAAGTTTTCAAATGGCTGTGCCCTCCCGCTCAGTACACACACACACAAAAATTCATCTTTAAGAACCTCCCACTATGAATAACCACCGGACATGACAGACTACCAGTCAGCACATTCACAGGTGAGGTTCACTACAGCCATTATTTCTGCTCCTCACGTGTTAGCAACTACTAGTCATCCATGATGATCCTGGGGATTTCACAGTTTATCTGAAAGAAATCTGCCATAAGCAGCAAGACCTCCTCAGCTCTCCTTCAGCCCTCACATCTGTCTTGGTACTCCAAATAGCTGTTTCACCTTTGAAAAGTCTAATGTCAGTGATAAAAAATAAGTAAGTTCTTTTTTTTTTCCTACAGCAATGTATTGCAAAGTAAAATCCCCTCAGTTCAGAAAACTGAACACTTAAGTGGCAGGAAATAAAAATGAGTAAACCACTAAGAGCAGACAATGTTTTGGATCAGAGTTAGGCTTCCAAGATTTCAACGAGAGAAAAAAAAACAACACAAAGTGTAAGAACATTCCTCTGTTATGACACCCTGGAACTTTCTGTACATGCTTAGGATGGCTTTACCAGTCACGAACAGATTCAATTTCATAGAGACTCATCCAATAACTTCCTTGTCTTAGTCAGGTCGTGCTCTACTTTTACAAGAAAAACACCCAAACAAAATAGCAGCATCACCTTTTGAGCAAGGGCAGCAGAGTAATTTTATGTGTAGCTCAACGGGCTGAAGAGACCTCAAACTTTTCTATTTATTCCTGTGCTTCCAAAAAGACATTTTGAAAATGTAAGAAAAAACAACTAATCAAGAGTTAATGCCAGACTACATATTTCTTCCTTATTTCGCAGTTTCTGCATTGGCATATTCTTGGGGGAATGAATATGTGCCTATTCTGAAGGAAGAGCAAAAATCCTTATCTCCTCCAACAGACATTTCTGATGTGTTTGAAGAAACACATCTGAAGGCACTACCACTATGAAAGCTGTTCTAAAAAATATCCCAGCTTATTATTGCCCTCAGATCTCAATCAGCTGGGATCAGATATTTCCAGGTAGCACATTTTCCATTAGAGATGATGGAGGTGCCTCAGATTTCATGATTTCCTTAGCTCAGGGCAGCTTCTCAGAACCACTGCTTGCTTCCTTCCAGGCCAGCAGGCCTTCAGCCACAGCACCGCCACCCAGCACGGAGCTGCTATTTATAACTCCTGCAGGCATCTCATGGATGCCTCAGCATTGTTCCAAGAACGAGCAGGCAATTCTGCACAGAGTCATCAGAGCTTAGGAACTCCAGCCACATGGGACCCGAGGGCCGCACCAGCCTGTTCTGAGCAGGCTGGTGCATCTACTCCCACATGGTGAACATTCCACAAGGCTCAGGAGATTGTATGCATTACCCTATGCATACACAGATCCAATTTTACTCTGGCACTGGTCCCAATCAACCTGCCAGGGAGAGGAGAACAGAGATTCCAGAGAGCTGCTCTAACCTTTCCTGCTGGACCCAGCATTTCCCACTTTACTGACATACCTCCTTGCTCACTCCCTCCCGTGCACCTCAGATAAGTGACACTTAGTTACACAGAATAAAAAACCTCTTTCACTCTTGTCATTAGGCAAACACAGCGTAAGAGTACAGATACTGGCACACAGTAAAAAAAATAGAAAAAGAAAAAACAAAGAAAATGGCAAATGTAAATTTTTCAGAGAAGAGAAACCTTCTCCTTATGAGGTGACCTAAATTCTCAAACAGAGGGATTCCCTTTCTGTACTGTATCCAGGCCTTATTAAATTAAGAAGACATTTTTATTCTATTTATTACTTCACTTGTTTACCTAGAAATTCAATAGAAAGGCTTTTTATATTTGGCAAAATAAGGAACACCAAGGCAAAGACTAACATAGAGATACAAAGGTTTCAGGGGGAAAAAAAAAATTTTAAAAAGTGGGTCAGATTTGGTCTCATCAACAGTTCAATCTTTTGATATGCCATGTAAACCATAATACTTGCACATTGATAAAACACAAGCATGCATTAACCAAAACTTACAGAAAAAGTATTTGTAGAAGTCTGAATGTTTGATCACACAAATCCTCAAGAGGAGCAGACTTCAAAGAATGTACAATATGCAACCCATCATCCAAGGTCATGAGATTTTGGGAGGTTTTTAAGAGGATGACAGGTTTTTGTATGTTTTGAAGAAGTGGAGTGAGGTTTTTTAGGTGACAGATGCTCCCTATAAATTTACTTTAGTGAGACTGATCAGCGATAGAACTCTTCGCAGATGCTGATTATGAACTGCAAGATTATATACCCAACAGAAAAATATTGAATTTTAGGCCAAATTTTATGAATTCAGCATTATTATATTAAACATAATCAATATTTTTTCTGTTACAGACACATCTCCCTACAGAATGCATTAATGATTCTTAATGTTATGTCTTGAGGTGGACAAGATACAACAGAGCTGTCTCTGATTTCTTCTTCTGTTAGAAGCCACTAAATTACAGAAAATAAACCACCTGGAATTTCAGTTTGAAATATAGCTTAAGATAGCAGAAAATAATAAAAATTCTCTAGTTCTCAATCAATATTCTCTGTCATTTTACATCATTCAAACCAGACTCTAAGGATTTCCTCTAAATCATATATTTGAGGACTAGGAGTCCTGGTTACTGACTCTACATTAGTAATTTATGTGAAAAAAATCCTCAGGCTCATGAAATTAATCTGGAGTCTTACACAGATTAAAGAAGGAATTATGAACATTTATTCAGACAAAATCCATGATTTCCACAGCAGGGCTTCCTTTTCCTTGGAAGCCACTCAAGGAATGGTATCATTTAAGTTTCATGTGAATTTTAGAAGTGGAAAGTGTGCAGCTTAATCTCCACTGATTGGGAACTACAGCAAACTGAGGGAAACATGAAGGTGGAACAACATTGGGTAAAACCAGGGACACATCCCCAGCTGGCCAGGCTGAAGCAGTTCAGTCAGACTGGGTGATGCACACAGTGTCTGGAGGAATTTCGGTTCCTCCAACATGTCCAAAAAAGGGCAGTAGGGAATTGCTCTCAAAAGGGGATTTATTCTCCATTTTATGAGCTAGGTTTTCTGTTGGCTATGAACAAATATTGCTGAAATTTATTACAGGAATAGGACCTCTTGAGTCACTGAAGAAAAGATTTTTTTCCACGGATTTTGCTGGTTTTCCTAGTTTAAGCATCTGTGCTTGAAGAAATGGATTCAGGCATTTAAAGGCACTTGCTAAATCTTTGTTATTTCTGCTGTAAACCTTTCATGTCCCCCAGAATTAGCTGTAAATGAGGATACCTACAGGATGGAGCTGTAGGAATTAACATACTAAAGCTACTGAGGAAATGTGACAGATGAAAAGAGTCAGTCTCAACCCCAAGTCACAGGAAATTCTGACAGCTCTGAAAGTCCAGTTCTTCAATTTCACATTATTTAGCATTCACTAAACAAATGCATCACCAATTTCAGTACTAAAAATTTTTGAGGCTGACAAAATGTCTCCATATTCCCATACAAACCATATACATAGGGAAATAAACTAAGTGAGAGGATGAACAGTTGGAGTTGCTAATCTCTTAATTAGTCCCACACAAAAGAAAAAAGAAATGTATGTAGCTCCTCCAGCATGGAAGAGAGCAGGGCAGGATGTCTGCATCCGTTGGTGAACCTGATGGGCCAAGCCTCTTCAAGTTATTGGAAGAGAAGTGTGGGATGCCTCAAGAGCCTGAGCATAGCCTGAGGGAAAAGGGGTGGAAAAGGAAGGAATCAGGCAGAGAAAAGGCCTGGACAGGAGGCAGCAGCTGGAACAAGACATCTTCCTTCCTCAGCATAAGAGCTGGTGCCTATTATCTCCAACAGGATGCCATCTTCCTTCATTCCATCTTCCATGCTTTGAGATTGGATATTTAGTACCAGTTCTTCCATGACAGTCTCACTTTCTGTAAGAACTGGAGTTTTTATTTCTAATTCTCATGCTAGGGTTGTGAGGGTGGGTGTCAGGGGTACCTTGAACATATAGTGTAGGCAGGTGGATGAAATAAGCCATGAGGTAAGGGGGAAAACATCAGCCCATTTCCCACCATCATCATTTAAACTGCCTGGGAATTTTTGGTACTTCAGCGCTTGGCCTCCTCTCCCCTGCTGTGCTGAATCAAAGCTTCATAAAGTCCCTGCTCTTCTCAGAATGCAAAAGCAACACTTGTAACAGGCAGAAAATATTACTGCTGGCACTGGCTTGTCAGTTCATCAGGGGAGAACCACACAACTAAAAATCCTGCACAATACAAATGACATTATATTGTCCATCCCCTGGAAGAATAAAATCTGCATTTAGCACTTGAGATCAGCAATAATTGCATGAAATGCCTGGGGGAAGACATGAAAAATCAGAATACAGAAGAAAGAAAAGATATGATAAAGCAAACAACACAGTATTGAAGAAAGAAATACGTCTGGACAATAGTCCAATACACATTTGCATAACACACAAAACTAGAACTGAACCAAAGCAGACCAAAACTTTTTAATTTGTATTTTGGCTTTTTGAGTGAATTTTGAAGCCCTCCAAACCTGTGTTCCTCTAAAGAAGCTGTGATAGAATAGACTGAATTCTAGCTGGATACCTAGAACATCAGTTTACTTAGTAAAAAAATACAAGCTTTAAAATTACAGAACATCTCCTTGAAATGTTTCCCAGGAAGCACCCTTCTGAGTCGAAAACATCACTTGGACTTTCTCCTCTCTCACGACTTTGTGAATTTGGGGATGTCCTTATGGACTAAAACATAACAATAATCAACTACATAAAACCCCATGCATGCTTTATAACAACTGGGAACTTTTTCTAGTTCTATATATTGATCTATATTGCTGCATTCAGTTTCTAAAGTTATGACACTCGGTAATTAATGAAATCACCAAGTTTATGGCTTGGGTGTTATTAGAACAGAGTGCAAAATCTTGACCATTTATAAAAAAATGCACCAAGTGTAAAAGCTGGGTTTCACTACTAAGCAAAATAAGGCAGGCAATACTGACACTTGTGGTCATTTCTAGATTGCTATTTCTTATACACTTACAAACATCTCTGGGATAGCTAAGAAACATGTTGGGATCTCAAAGTAGCCAAGCAAATTCCAAGTATTTGCCAACCCTGTCTCCACTCTAGATGAACTGTCAGGAGAAGTAGTATTTTTGAAGAAAAGAGGAGAATGGCCACTGGCCATATATATAATAATTCGCAACATGGAAAATTAAAACTAAGCATTTATGACACTCTGTATTAACACATTTCCAGAAGGTAAAAATAAAGCTTAAAAGCAAGAATAACCAATCTTGAAAATGTTGCCATTAATCATTCTGAACTGTCACTTGAAAGGTTTTCAACACATTACAGTTGATGTAATACTGCATTTTACTATGATAAAGTGAACTTTGCAAAGTATTCACAGAGCATCGAGAAAGCACGGTCCATATGGAAATAGTGATAGGTCACCTATGGCCTAAGTATTTAAACTCTCAAGGGGCTTGTGCCACCAGGCAGAAGTTACCAAGCAGTACATGCCTGACTACTGCAATTACTCCAAATTAGTTGGAGGAATTTCTGCTAATGTTGTCAAGCTAGAACTTTACTGAACAGCTCAACCTAAGAGTTTATTATAAAACCAGTTAGACAAAACTCTGCTGACACCCTCTAAAAATGACAAGTAGAGAGTTTTTTAAGTTTTTTGAAGAAAATATTCCAAACCACCAGAAGTTTATTTTGCATTGGTACATTTTGCTCAGTTCCAAGTGGTCATGTGCACAGGGTATTGTGAGCAGCCCTCTCCTCTCCCTCCTGGTCTGTCTGCAGGACTCGCTGAGCACTCCAGTTCCTGGTCACAGTAACTCCACCTGTTCCCCACACAGGCTATACATCTTCACTTACTCCTTGGAGCCTTAATAGGTGGCAGCCTTTCAAACACTAACATTGCAGCTTCTAATTTCGGATGTAACCATAGTAACATTACAGAACACACTACTCCCTGCATCGAGAACAAGCAGTCCACTGACTCTTCATGCTGAGATTGGGCTGAAATAAAGCTCATTCCAATCTCCAACCCAGCAAGATTACCAAAACCTGCAGCTCCTATTTCCAGTCCAAAGCAAGACCTGCCCTCCTGAAATACCCACAAACACATGCAGTATCATAGGAAAGTAGCAAAGAACAAAGTGCTATAAAACAAAAGGAAATTCTTCCCGAAACTTTGACTCTAAAGCTAAATCAGTCACTTCCAGATAGAAAGCAGTACAAAAATTAAAGTTTTTTCATACTTTTCTATAAGATGTGCAAAGAACTGCTCATACTTTATTTGAAAAAAAAAAGAATTAAAGAAATTGGCCATTAATATTTAAGAATTCAATGCTCAATTTGTTCACAAGGCAAGATGACAATTTTTACACATACCAACAGACACCAGCTCTGCCTGAACTTTACAGGCTACACACAAGGGATACGGCCATTTAATTAAAAGCCGAAGCTGATGTCTGTTCCCTTCTAAATTTACTTTAAAAAGGATTCTCTTCAGAAAAACAGCCCTTGGGATTTTTGTACCCTTAATATTTACTAATGACCATTTCCAGAAAAATAAAAACAGCTCTGCCCCTTCCAATATTATACATAAACATCTTACCTATAGCTTCCAAGCTTTTGGAACTATACCAGGTACAGTGAAGCAGTAGCAAATAAATTAAATTGAAACAGCACAGATTTTAATAACCATTCTGTTATGAGATTGGAACTCATTTCCCAAATACAAGGTTACATGTCTTGTCTGAAAATTCAAAACTCAGAGGCAGATTTACATGTTTGTGTTTGACAAAAGCATTACGTCCTTCCGCCTAAGTCCTCATGGGTGCATTGACCACATGAATAACCCACCTGGTTTCCTACTCACAGCCCAGAGTGTAGAAACTGGGAGGACTCCTGGCCACACTCTCACATGTTTGTGTGCTTCAGCAACAGACTACACAAAATTCTGGATATTATACAGGGCGGGCGTAAGAAAGCTTTGTGTGTTCAAGTGGGAAATTGAGTAGTTTGGGCACATATTTTGTATGCAACCTCTCAATGCACTGATTCTCAATTATTCATAAAGGTCCCAGATCAGTAAGTGGTGCTGGACACAGGCCCTCTTCTCATGCTCCACCCCCACACTGACCCCTCTCCTTGATTTTTTAAACACTGATTTCTTTAGACTGGAGGAGATACAATGTCTTTACTGATACACACTTTATATTTATAATTACTACTTAGGAAATATGCTCGTGACCCTAAAACGTCCCCAAATAGGATCAAAGGATTTGTGGAAATCATTATTAGGTTAGGAAATGCATGCATTACAAATAAGACTAAATTAATAGAGAAAGTTAGTGTACATAGGTAATTTAGTTAGGAGGATTTAAATCTGATTATGTTTCTAGTAAATTATCATAATATGCATCTAGAATAACAAAACAGACGGACTTCCTGGGGAAGCCTTATTTCCCAGTAAGGGACATGCCTACCCCCAATCCTACAAATCAGACACACTAGATAAATTACAGTTTCTTTACTCTTTGGTTAAAAAAAAGTCTAAAGAGCTAGTCACTAGCTTTGCGAAACAGAGTGGGCAAACACAGTGACTAATAAATACCTGGGTAAGTATGCTGCTAGCTCTCTATTTTCCCAGCTACCTATTATGGTATTTTATTTATATAGTAAATATAATAAGATGCTTCACTACAGAAGGATCAGTCATTGAAAGGAGAGAAATGAAAGGAACACAAGTTTCCTTAGGACCAAAAAGACAAATTCTATGACATAGGTATGTCTGTAACAGACAAAAGACATTTTAGGTTCATCAATAATGGAAATGAAGTGCCCCTGACTTTGCAATGCCAGACTTTAGACTGTACCATAGCAGAAAGCCATTAACAGCAGAGAGGCAGCTTAACAGCGTATGCTTACACACCAGTGTTGATCAGCCTAATTGAATAACCTCAGATAACCAAACGCAGCTTTTAAAGAGTAAGCATGTGTAAAGGAAGTA
The DNA here is from genome assembly GCA_013397845.1 of Melanocharis versteri. NCBI lineage: Eukaryota > Metazoa > Chordata > Aves > Passeriformes > Melanocharitidae > Melanocharis > Melanocharis versteri. The sequence goes on from VZTG01004174.1 coordinate 132,030, forward strand.
TGAGCAAAGAAGGACATTTCTATCTTTTCTTTGGCATGAAGGCACAGACCATTCGTACTCCAAGAGAGCCAAATAGGTTAAATCAAGCTTCAGCATTTAAATGCTTATAATTCCCTTGCACTGCAGAACAGCTTTTGGAATATGGGAATATAACATCTGGCATTAAAAATCCCCTAGAGAATCGTAAGTTACAGTGTCAAGGAAAAGTGAAAACAATCTGTAAAAACCCTCAATTTTTCACTTAATGATCATACAATTTTTATACTATTCACCTACCACAGTGAATGAACTGAGTATGTATCATTTATCAAATAAGGGCAAGAGCCTGTAAAGCTTCCTGTCTGCCTTTGGATTTAGTCAAAATGAATGCAAACAATCACGTGGGATTCAGCCAAGCAGTGACGTTAAATTCTGCTCTGTCAGAAGACAGCATCTGTCAAAGCCCACATTTAAACTGCTGCCTGCCTGTGCAGCAGCTGAAGAACTACGGAATGGATTTTATACCCCACAATTCTGGGTTAAAACAGCACCAAACCATTTATACTACTGCCTAGCAACAATGAAGGAAGGAACAGAGGGAGATCCTATTACTGAAGACAACTGAGGCACTACGCGCTAGCACTCCCCGCTAACATTTCCAGCAGAAATATGGATCCTGAGGAGAGGAGAACACAGCCCTGCATTGTCCGAGCTGGGAGACACCAGATGTGAGAGCCTCAGTAGAGCAGCTGTGAGCGCCAGTCAGCCCCGCACCCAGCAGCAACCGTAACTCCTGTCCTTTTGTCTGCAGCGTGAACAAAAAGCCCTGAGACAAGGACGCCACTTCCAAGCAAGGAAGGTAACACAGCAACGGGCAGGCAGATGGACAGAGTGGATCCCGAGCAGAGCGGTCGCAGGAAGCAGGGCCGGTGGGGGATGTGCGCATGGTCGAGCATCTTTTCTGCTGAAGTGATGGCGTTCCCAAACTATTTTCTGTGGGTATAATCCTGCACCATAAATGGCCTGACCAAGGAAGGTATGTCAAACCCTTGTGTGTGATATTCATTCGCTTGTCTGTTACCTTTTCAGCCATTACAGATACTGATCATTCCTAATTTGCAGCGCCCTGAGATAACACTGTCTCTAAGCAGAGACAAAGAATTCTAGCAGGTTTTGCTCTCCTCCAGCACAATGTCACTCCCTTACATGAACAAAATGCACTGCTCACAGTCTGCCAAGGCTGGTGTGGCTGGAGAGGAAGGATTAAAGGGATAATGGAGCTCCTGTAATGATTGCTTTTAACTGAGAAATTAAAAACTCAAACCCCTCCAATACAGAAAAATCAGTTAGAAATCCTCTCAAACTAGGTCAGAATTAATCCTTATCTGAAATAATCTTAAAGCATGGCAAGATGGCCATAATGTGACATACTGAGAGCACTGAACCATCAAAACAGACCACGCAGTCAAAAGACATTATCTTAGAAGTCCCCGCAGCCCTTTTTACACTTGCTTTTCTACCCCCCAAACACAAGCAAAATGTCACAAGGGCACTACCAGCCAAGCATAAACTGGGAGCATGCAAAAGACTGGGCATGATTTAAACCATCAGCAGTGCAATCAGGCACCACGATTTACAAGTAACATCAGACTCCTTGACATCCTGAAAGGAAACCTTCAAGCACTACACACTCAAAATGGTAAGCACGTAACTTATCTCCTGCCATCACTGCAATTCCTGTTTAATATGAAAACACTGTTTAACTTGCATTGTAAAATGACATTCCATCTAATTGCCATTCATTCCTATTTTTTGTTGAAATTTAAATATTTCTTCACTAGTGGCAAAAAAAGATGAATATTTGCAATACAAATTTAAGACCTAAATCTATAGCAATTCAATACACCACAGAAAGAAAGTGCTTATATGCAGAATCTACCAATAAGCTATAATAAATCATTAAATTGTCAATATAAATGTGCTTTCTTTGCCCAAGGCAATGCCAACATGAAATAAAACAACTGCAGCTGGAAAGAGTTCACAAACTGAGGGATGCAGCATACATCAGACACTGGTTTCAAAAAAATTTTAAGATATTTAGAATATACAGTCACTTTAGAGAACTTTTAAAACAACAAAAAAAATGTACCTTTAGGCAACACTCCAGAAGAAGCACACCTGGCTAATGTAAGACATTGGTATCAGACATTTAAAAACCCGCACATCAAACCTCATCCCAAATACTGTTTTGTGCAAAAGATTAATGGAGTTTGTAAGGGAAGTCAGGCACATTAAATGAGGCCCAATATCAGCAAATGCTGATCATCAGAATATGGACTCAGGCAGCCTTTTGAACTCTTCCCTCTAATTTAAGAGTTTGCCCACACAGCTAATCAAAATATGAAAATCCAAGACATGTGAATAGGAAGTCAAATGCTTCAATTTGCAAAGCTGTAATTACAGAGCAGAACTGCAAGTAGCAGGAACCAAAACACCAGCAGAGCACAGACCACAAATAAAAATTCAAGAGGCATTCACAGTTTATGTATTTGGCATTTGATAATGCATCAGTGACTGCACTGCCAAGTGCCAAAAATGAAGCAGCATTATCACAAATAATATCTCCAAAATGCAGTTACATGCAACAACACACTATCAGAGGACAAGGTGAGTGTTTTAGAGACCCTCTGCTGTACTTAGCTTTTCTTATCTCCTGTCAACTGTGCCTGTTCATAACCTTTCTGTGAAATGGAATTTTAAGTATTTGGGCAAAAAAAAGTAATGCTCTAACCCTAATTAAGTGAGAAAAAATAATATTTTTATTATACTATTCAATGATGGGTTTAACATCTATTGACAGTTTTCTACATTATTTTTAAACAATGCACCCTAGCATGTAGTATTTCTTTTCAAAGGTGCAATTGTTGTTGCTGTATTTTCAATGCTTAAAACCCCACTATATATTTTGAAATGTTTTACACACAACTGAAAAGAAAATGAGCCCAAGTTATTTGGGATTTTCAGTCAATAGCTTTATGAAGCTGAAAAATAGATGTGGATGCTTCCCCTATCCATAAAATGCCTTTTAAAAGGGCAAACAGAGACAGGTTTTCTAAGACACTCCTACCTTGAAAAATCAAGGAAATATGTAAAAAAATCAAGGAAATATGACTCTCTTAAAATATCTTCTGATTCTAGTTCTGTCCCTCACTGTAAAACTTATTTTCATATGCACTATGTGAGCATGCAGCCTAATAAAAAAAGGCTTTCTGCCATTGCAACTGCCTTTGCTGGGACACTTCCTCAGTGCATCACGGAAGCACAGCACCTGCAAACTGTTTTCAGTTTACACAAATATTTATGTAACTTAAGATTCTCACTTTTGCCTATTGCCTTATCGAAGTACGCGCTCATCAAAACACTCCCTCAGTTAAAGATTAAACAGAGATTAGTAAAGCAGTGCACTTTTGCTGAAGTATTTCTATCTAATGACTGTTGTTTTATAAGTGGAACAATTCAGTGTGACAAAATTAATCTGAGTTCTAGCTGCCACTCCACATTCGTGAAATTCTGGCTTTGATTTTCTTCCTAAACTGTGGATGCATGCAATGGAACAATAATTAATCAAACATTCCCACTGCTGCTCTCAAATCTGCTGTCAAACAATTAACTTCCCTGAGATCTAGGGTTTCCTTTGAAGTGACATTTATGTTTGCTTATACAAACATATTCCCGAAAAGCTGAGTGCTCATTTACAACTCATTGCACACTGCAGACAAACTAAAAATTACGAGTTTTGAGGGGAAGCTTCTGTTTTTCCAACAGGCAAAAGCAGGTGCAAGTGGTCACATAAAAGCGAGTCTTGCACATTTGGGGCTTATCTTCTTTTACATAAGGACATCACTAGAGTTAAAGCAGCACAAGTGTGGAGTGTCAGGTTAATTCCTAAACTACACAGTTTAGACACAAGCGTTTATGATTTTTACAGAAACAGCTGAGTCTCCGAGAAGTGGCATCAGCCCCGAACAGTTAAATAAGAAAATCAGAGATTCTTTCAGCAAGCTTTAAACCCAAACGCACGAAAGCAGCTAGAGCGCACCCGTCCGGACGTGAGGTGCCGTTCGGGTGTTCTCGAGCCCGGCTCGGGTGTCCCCGGGCCGGGCTCGGGTGTTCCCGAAGGATCGCGGCGCGCGCGCCCTTCTCGCGTCACTATCGCCGCGGAGCGTCGCCCCCTGGTGGGGATCGCTGAGGCGGCGGGCCGGCCGGGAGGCAGCTCCCGCTCACTCCGGAGGGTGGTTGTAAAGATACCGGCAGTAAGTAACATAAACATCAGTTATACCCTTCTCCCCACCCTTCCGAAATACAAATAATCCCTTTCGTGAACAGGGCAGACTGAATGTTGCATCACACATATACAACTTAATATCCTATTATTCGATTGACATCTCAAATTACTTCCTTACAACATTAGACCCAGTAATTTCCCATGTAACGTACCACTTAGTTTTTAAATGCACAAATTAATCTAAATATTGGCTTAAGAAGACAGCGAAGAAATTAATAAATTACATATTTCTATTAGAAACAGCATTTTCTATGGACTCTTGTTCAACTGTCATCCTTTTTCCTATACAAAACCCTAGGGCCCAGGAATAAATTAGAACAAATTGAAAATCACAAACGAATTGCTACTGTACAGTGTAAGGTTCATTTACGAGATGATGTGATCAGCTTTTAATATGCAGCATCATGAAGCTACCATATTGACTCTGCTCCTGAATATGAACAAAAATTTAAGAGAAAATGAAGCACAGACTACTTTGGCACTTTTTCCTACAGCTACTGCTGCTGGTCAGAATACTTCAAATTTCCAACTGCTATGAGAATTACAGTAGTTACATATACTTTCACAGAGGGAAAAAAAACCCAACCCAGTATCATGATCATCAGATAGTTGGCCAGAAACTTAGTCCTGAGCAATTTTATTTCCACTTAACATGATCGTTACCCAAGATCTCTGCCTACTAAAAATCAAGAGCATAATTTTAATTCAGCTGCCTCTGAGCCTGGCACCACAGCCCAGTGTTCCATTCGATGTTTTCCTCTAATGCAGAGTAGAAGATGAAAGGTGCCTGGAAGGTGACCAAGAATGTTATCCTGCACTCGCATCTGAGGGCTGTGCAGTGAGGTTACTGGACTCTGAAAATTAATTTTGACAGGTGCATCTTCTCATGGACTTTCCTTGCACAGTGGGGGCCAGTGGAGACGTGCCAGGCAGTGTCCTGTGACTAACACAGCTCTGCCATCACCAATCCTGTGCCGTCTGTCCCACCACTAGGCATGGCCGTTTGCAAAAAGGGCTTTAAACTGTGAGCCATCCTAGCCTCCGCATGTCAAATCAATTTTAATTAATGCCAATAAATCTTCCACCTGCCAGCAAGGCCTTTTCATTCAGTCCTTCTCAAACACTCTACAAGCCATGGATATGAAGGTATTTAGGTCTACTTCACGCTTTTTCCTGCTAACATGATCCATTTTTTTCCTCTATATCTTTGGTATCCAGGATGTTTGTTGAAACTTTTACCAGGCAAAAAAGCATTTTTAAAAGCTAAAAAATCAAGTTAAATCATCAAACAAGGTTGGCTTTTAGCATAAGTCAAATCTTGTTTCCATTGACATGGGCTGTTCTTTAAAAAAGTATGTTTAACTCAATTTTATATCTAGTTTCTATTTGTAACTGTTTATATTATGAGTGTGTAAAACAAAAGATTTCTGACTTTTTTTTTATTCTTTGCAGAGTGAGCCATTTGAAGACAATTACTCAACTCAAACAAAGGAAAATGAATACCAAAGAATAGTAGTGGATTTGAAACCAATTGGAAAAGCCTTTTCCTTCAGCATTGTCTCATATCCCATCACTGGATCCTTACAACATGCTTCAGTGGAGAAGACGACACTGCTGCTTGGCAAAGATGACCTGGAATACCAAAAGGTCTCTGTTTCGTACCCATCTCATTGGCCTGGTCTCTCTGGTGTTTCTTTTTGCCGTGTTTCTGTTCTTTAACCATCACGACTGGCTGTCAGGCAAGGCTGGATTCAGAGAAAACCCCATGTCTTACACCATACGAGGATTTAGATCTACAAAAAGTGAGACCAACCATAGCTCTCTAAGGAACATGTGGAAAGATGCTGTGCCTCAGACACTCAGGCCTCAGACAGTCACCAACCCTAACAACACGGATCTGTCCCCACAGGGAGTAACCGGTTTAGAAAACACCCTCAGTGCCAATGGAAGTATTTACAACAAGAAGGGCACTGGGCATCCAACTTCCTATCATTTCAAATACGTCATCAACGAGCCCTACAAGTGCCAGGAAAAGACCCCTTTTCTAATACTGCTCATAGCTGCAGAGCCAGGCCAGGTGGAGGCCAGGCAAGCAATTCGACAGACCTGGGGCAATGAGAGCCTGACACCTGGCATCCAAATTGTGCGGATTTTTTTGTTGGGCTTAAGCACCAAGGTAAATGGATACCTCCAGCGAACGATCCTTGAGGAAAGCAGACAGTACCACGACATCATTCAACAAGAATACTTAGACACCTACTATAATTTAACTATAAAAACTCTGATGGGAATGAACTGGGTTGCCACCTACTGTCCACACGTTCCATATGTTATGAAAACTGATAGTGATATGTTTGTCAATACTGAATATTTAATACACAAGCTTCTGAAACCAGAACTTCCTCCAAGGCACAAGTATTTTACAGGTTATTTAATGAGAGGTTATGCACCTAATAGGAACAAAGATAGCAAGTGGTATATGCCACCTGATTTGTATCCAAGTGAACGTTATCCTGTATTCTGCTCTGGAACTGGTTATGTTTTTTCTGGAGACTTAGCAGAAAAAATCTTTAAGGTCTCCTTAAGCATCAGACGTTTACATTTAGAGGATGTGTATGTGGGGATCTGTCTCGCCAAGCTGCGGATTGACCCCATGCCCCCACCCAACGAGTTTGTCTTCAATCACTGGCGAGTTTCTTACTCCAGCTGTAAATACAGCCACCTAATTACCTCCCATCAGTTCCAACCTGGCGAACTGATCAAATACTGGAACCACTTACAGCAGAACAAGCACAACGCCTGCACCAATGCGGCCAAAGACAAGGCAGGCAGGTATCGCCACCGCAGACTGCACTGAGGGCCAGCACCGCTGCCTGGCCCCGCATGCCACGTGTAAATAAACAGCACTGAACACATGGACAGTGACAGCAGAGCAGCCCCAGGCACAGCCTGGGTGGAGCCCAGCACAAAGTGCAGGCGGGAAATTATTTTTTTAAGTTTAAAAAAAAAAAGTATCGCTCTTGAATATGATGAAATTATAACCAAAAGGTTTTCCCAGCAAATTTGAGATTAAAAAAAAAAAAAGATGGTATATAAGGATTTCTGTGTTAATGTGCAATAATAAGCATGCACACTTTGGTGGTACAATTGCTGATTTATGTGCCAATAAAATATAATTGAGCATATTTTCCACACTAAAAATTTATTTTAAGAAGTGCATTCACAGCTCTAGTTCTCTTCCATGTAATGATTTCTTGTTATCTAGAACTGCTATAAAATGAAAAATTAAAACCTAAGGAAGCGCACAAAGGGCAGATCAATTTTACCTTCTGATGCCACATGACAATTATTATACACTTCTTTAATGTACAACACATTTAGCAATGTCACAGTTTAGTAAGATACTACCAATAAATTCTAAAGCACTAAGAAAGTACTCCCTTCAAGTAGGTCGAGTTTTGGGAAGTTTGCTTATTTGGTCTGGAAGGAGAGAGAAATGAAATCAAAGTTGCAAAGACTTGCTTTGTACATTGCCTTCAGAAATGCAAGTGGCATTCTGGATGCAACTAGATTGTCCACAAAGAGCTGACTGAAAGTTACTTCATTCTCTAGAAGTCACAGGGCAAGCTCCTAAGATCTGGTGCCAAGTAACATTCATTCCACTTGGCACCTTCATGCAAATTCATTGGATCTGCTATTCATTTCCCTACATATGAGAAATGTAAAACCTAAGTTCCAGTCTTGCACCATTCTTGACAAAGTTTCATTTTGTGCAAAGCGGGAGAAAACTAATCAAACATGTTGATTTTGCTCTTTCCTGTCTGACAAAAAGCAAGGATCAGCCAAGTGAAAATACATCTGCTGGAGAAAATGAAGCCCCACACCTGAGTGTATAGGTGGGGAAGACTAGGTCACAATAAGATTGAGAGTTCTGGCCAGCAATATGGGCAGGAACAAAATCTAAGCAATTTAAAGTCACAATACATACCAGTGAAAATAAATTGTGAGAAGTGGGTTAAATGTATTTACTGGTTTCCAGTTTTCTAACAAACAAAACTTTTAAAGCTTATTTTCCAACTGTTACAGAAGAGTTGTATCAGATTCAGGTTATTACTGCTTGTCACAGTGCCAGGGTAAGCAACACCCACCTCTGATTTAGCAAATTATCAAACTGCAATTAGTTTTCTGTTTGACTGGGACTTATTAATTGGATAAAATACAAATATTTGATGTACTTTTATTATTTAATAAAATTGATTATATTTATGGTCTTAAGATTTCACTTTTTCTGGGAAAGCTGCTCAGGAAGAAATAAATGTCTAGCTTTAGGATTACTAGGTTTTTCTAGTGTTCCCTAGTCCTTAAAGCCTGGTTTTCATGCACAGTACAGAGATCACAGCAGGGTTTTCTCCTTTGTAATGAGAAGACAAATCATATTACTGAGCATTCTCAGCAGCTGTCTGTCTGCAGGAACTCTCACATGTGAACAGACTGCAAGGCACTGGATGCACCTCTGAATCAATTCCAGCAGATCCTCTGGAAGGTGGAGATGAGAATTTGCTCAACACCTTTTTTTTTTTGTGATCCTCCACTAAATTTTTTCCTCTGCTGTATTTGGGGTGTGCTAATTGTACATTTCTGCGTTTCCAACACACCTCAAATCATATAAATGTCTGGTTTTGGGGAAAGCAAATACCTGTAAAAGTAATAACTCTCTTCTGCAGAGATTTCTCCAACTAAATTGAAAGTTCATACACTCAGTTTGGGTGATGGCTGTTGGCATTCATGTGGGAGAGGTGCCCTGGACAGATATTTGGGAGTGTGCTTTCAGCACCCATTGCAGTTTTCTCCACTCAATGTGCTGCTTGCTCCCAGCTAATGCAGGCCACAGCTGACATCCAGCTGAAAGGCACCTGGCTCAAGGTCACTGAAGGCAGGCTCTACACCGCAGTGCCAGCTCTAGACACCCAGAGTGAGTGTGGGAAGCCAGCTACTACTTCAGGGGACTGAATTTTGGAAGACGTCCAATGCCATAAGTGGCCCTGTCCCTGAGCAGTGCTGGCCAAGGATGCAATCCAGCCTCCTGGAGAGGACTTCAGCAGTGGTCCCAGCCCTTGGCACTTTCCAGCTCCACTGTGATGTGCTCGATTTTACCAACTCTGGCTAGTCCTAAATGCTGTTCCTGGCTTCTGGGTGTAGTCCAAGAGGTTAATACTAAACCTTAAATAGTTTGGCTCTGGAATCATCAAGTTTGGCAGCCAAACCACCTCTCGGGTGCTGGGCTTTGGAGCTCCTGCACGATGCTGATCTGCCCAAGCTTGCCAGAACCATGGAACAATGCCCACAAGTTCAGCATACCAAACCTCCTGCTACTTACAGGACTAGTGAGGAGCACCAGATGCTAAATAAAAAGCCATTCTTAATGCCCTTTTAAGGGTCCAACATGATTTTTAAAATTTGTATTAATGTTTGGGTGTAAGTTGAAACTACTCTATAAACATACTTTAATCCTTATCAAGATGGTCAAAGGCTACTAAAAACATTTGCACCCAAGTGCTGTTTTCTTGCACAGTTTGTTGCAAAGCTTTCATAAACAAAAGAGAATCATTTTGTATGATGAAATATGCAATTCCAGAATGAAAGCTCTACATTCTTTTCTCTGAATGTTTTACTGCTTTCTAGCTTGTGCTTAAGCTATTTGCTCACTCTACTAGAATATAAAAACAGTTCATGTTAAAAATAGTGGAATAATTAATTATATCATTAAAAGCTTGGACAAGTTCTCTCACTTCCTTTCCCCACACAGCAAGAAAAAAAATGCATTTTTCATTAGCAATAGCATACAAACTTGTAGCTAAAACTCTAACATGTCTGCAAAAAAAAGGATATAACTACTCATTGAATACAGAAGTACAAGAGTTTGTATAATACTTGCTTTAAATGTTTTTACTTCTCTGTATGTCTGCTTCAGGTTGAAAACAAATATAAAAAGTCATAATGGCTCAAAAGTTATGATGGGAGAAAAAACTTGTGACATCATCAGCACCATTATTATGACAAAGAAAAATCTTAGAAAAGCTGGCCTGGTAACAAAAATCAGAAATTGGAATTCCATCATTTGCCCATATTTATTTAAACTTTCAACTAAATAAAAATTTACACATTGATACTATAGGACCAAAATGAAGTCCTACCAAAAAATGTTGTTATTGAACAAGAGAACTATTCCTTTCATGTCTTCAATTAAATCAGTGGTGTGAGATATTTGCACATTCCACATCAATAGAATTAACAATGCAAAATGCACAATTACAGCTTTTGGTGCAGTAGAACGGATCCCACCCCTAGCCTCTGAGAGATCTTTCATGGGTAAAGCTCACGATCTGTTCTAAATTTTAAAAATTACATGTCAAGGTACTTCCAAGCCTCAGTGGTTGTTCTGAGAGAAAATTCAGTGCCCACTAAGATCTTCACTTAAATTTATAAACCTAAATTATGGGATGGCAGTGATCTAGAAGAGATGAGACAGACTGCCTTTCAGGTTAACCTTACTAGAGCAGCAATTTAGAATCTGCTTTTCTTTGCAGGGCAGTAATATAAAATGTGTCAGTCCTCATTTACAAAATATTTTCAGAATATATCAACATGTTAAGACATGCATTAACTGTCTCCAAGCCCGGGCTAAATCAGGCACTGGAGAGGAGTGAAGTACCTAAAGGCCATTACTTTAGACTGCCTCCTTCTTCCCACTAATTTTCCCGATACGGTAACACAATCCCCAATCACACATCAATCTAAAATACCTACATAATACCACAGGGCAAGAAAATATTTTCTCTTGGATGAATGCTCATTGTAATGCGTGGAAACATCCTAGGAGGAGATGAAAGGGAGAGGGAAGATGCTAATATAGAAGCTACTACTTCTTCCATTTTGTGCTTTTGGGAAGAACAGGCTTGTAATTGATTTGCAAAAACATCACTTGTTGTTGCCATATTTTCCCAATTTTAGATGCCATTTCTCAATCCCTCTTATGCTGTCAAATAGAACAAATAAATAAATATTGGACAAACACTCAGTTACACTGTGAGAATTGCACCTCTCGATGAAGAGCATTATTATCCTTTTCATTTCAAATTATCCTTCCAAAGCAGGACGTGACTCGGGGCACAGTCTCACCGCCCTTGCTGAGCACACCTACTGGACATGGCACTGGCTGTTATTCCTACAGATGCCATCTCCAGCCCATCCAGCACTGCCTCACTTCCCCAGCCCTGCATCCCAAGCCAGCCACTCCATGGGCAGCCCAGGGGAAGGAGGGAGGCAGAGAAGCTGTACCGCCAGCTCTGAAATGCTGCACTGTGCAAATGTAGGTCAGCAAGGACAGAACGTGGGCTCTGCTTTGTACCAAGAGTGAAGGCAAAGGCTTTCTGGGGCAGGAGGCTGGGGGAGGGCTCTGGAAAACAACTTCTTGCAGCAAGTCAGTGAAAAAGAAGCTTGAATGTCAGAAAAAAGAGTGAAACTAAAAATGCAGCAGCTGATCAACACCACACAGATTGGAAATAGAGGGCAGGCTCAGTGGCAGGGAAAAGCGTTACAAAAGTGAGGCCAAATGAGAAAGCAGGATTTGGAATTCTAGTCATAAGTGTGCACACTTCTGCACTCAGAGAAAATAGGAACCTATGGGGTAAATCAATCCTTCTAACAAAATTTTTAGTTTGTGACTGCAGTGTGTATGTTTTATTAAGGCTGGAACCAAATTCCAAGTCATGAGACAATGGCATGAACAGCAGATCAGTAACTCCACAGAGAGTACTTTATACACAGTACGCAAGCAAATCAAGAGCAAAGCAAATTAGATCACTTGTGCCTAGGATTTGTATTTAATCTTCACACAAAGAGTTAATTTCAGCCTTCATTTGTTCCAGCTCGAAACAGAGCCTGGTGCAATATGGTACCTTCCTTTCACAGTTAAAAGACTGCAAAGGAATTTAGCTGAACATGGGATATGGACGAAAACAACCACCTTGCTGTTCTGATATTGCCATGGTAACAGTTACAAGAGCTCTCTTAAGCATTTAAATCTGACAGTTTTCCTGATAACACTAACTGAATGATAGTAATGATGCATTTTGGTTCCTGAGCTAACTGCTGTATAACCACAGGGTTCGAACCATTCCCTTCACTTTTCTCAAGACTGCTTTTGGTCAAAACGTTCTGACCGAAACAGTAACCTTGAATTACTGCTCAAAAAAAAAAAAAAAATTATCCCTCCAGCTCAGGGAGTACTTATGGCTTAAAGCTTTATGTACCCTCAAAGGTTTCCATTTGAATGCTTAAGTTGAGCACAGTTGGTGTGCAAGGTGGACAAGTCAAGACTGCTAAAATCTTTGACGGGATTTTTCTCAAAGGGCTTTCATTCACCTGGGAAGGCTGGAGGAAAAAACCCACTTTATGAAGGGTGGATTGTATTGTTGCTGACCTTCAAGATGTCATTTGCTCAAGAAAAAAGAAGCAGGAAGAAACTGGCATTTTTATACAATCTTTATCAGTTTGTAACCAATATACACTTTTTAAAATAATAAAATACTGCAAGCTGTTCTACCTCAGTAGAGGCCAAAGTACACTGAGGACTATACAGTGTGCTTTGAGGACAAGGGCATCACAGCAACACCTCCACCTCCTTATTAGCCCATTTAGCTTTAACTGATATTAAGTGGCATTTCAACTGTTTAATATGAATATTCTGTAAACCACTCGCTCTGATTTCCCAGATGCTCAGTATGGGCATAATGGAGAAGTCTCTTTTTCTTTACCTCATTAAAAAGTGAAGTGTGTGAGATATGTTTGTCATCCTAACATTTTAAGGATACCAGCTTTGATAATGTCTTGCAACATATTCAATTTAAAAAGATTAAGATAATCTTAATCTTTAAAAATTTCCCAAGACAACAAAAATTCAGATTTCAGAAGAAAGAGTCATGCTTGCAAGGATCGAAGAGAGGAATCTTTTGAACACAAAAAAGTTGTCAGAAGGTAAAGTATTCCCAGTTCTTTTGCTCTTAACACTTTTAAAAGTTTTATATTAAAAATTGAAAACATCCATGCCATCCTAAAACTACCAAATCCCTCCACCCTCTTGAAAAACCACAACCCCACCACATCTTTTCCTGTGGAAAGGCCAAGTATTCCCACATCTCAGTAAAGCTCAAAGTTTGAAACAAGAAATCCAACTGCCACAAGAAATCCTTTGTTAATAAAATACCAGACAAGACACCAAAGAAAACTAAAACCTTACTCACTGCCTTTCCTAAATATTTAATATACTCTGCATTTAAACAAGCTGAGGCCTAAGAACTACTTTGAGAATAAGAATAACCTACAATCTTACAGGTTTCATTCAGGATTTGCGTCACTGTCATCACTTTCAAAAGAAGCATCAATTTACATCACATTTTAAACCTATTTTGCCCTAACATATAGGTTGATACAAGATGATAAAACAAAAAATGAAACACTGGAACGTACCATCTGTGACTCAGTCAAAAATATAGTGCTGCTACTTAATGCAAATGCCAGTCTTTTTATAGGCATTCTTCCAAAGTCCACCTAGACATCGATTTTTGCAGCCATAAAAATCCAACTCAATTATCCAGCCTTCTGAATTTAGAGAACCAATTTCCCATTGTATAATCTTTAACTAATTTAAAATATTGTATTTTATTGACTGGGTTTTTGTGCAGAAAAGGGTAACATTTTTATGCCCCAAAAAATGTAAAGAAATGAGACAATTTAGAGGTACTTTTAATGTTTCTTGAGACTCTAAAATAAAGGTAAATAACTCATACATACCTGAGGGAACAACTAACACCTCTATTGCTCAAAAAGCAAATTACAAAGCTTATGCTGTACCCACAGTGAGGTATACCAAACTGAAAAAGGAAAAACCAACCAAAATCCAACAAACGCCCAGAAGTCACATTGTTTGTATATAGATGTATCTTCAACAGTAAAGTATTTTCAATAATACCTCTATTTATGTAATGACAAAATTCTGTCTTCCAAATCTGAAATGATTTTTTAAACCTGATGCAGCAGTTTACTTCTATTATTTGATCAAATATTACATGGTTTAACTATTTTGGAAGTTATCCACATTACTTAAAAAAACTAATATTTTCCCTGAATTCTCAAAATGGTAATAAAGAAATAATTAGGGCAGCAATGATAGATAATCACAATTCTTTTACTTTCCAAAAAATAAAATTTATTCAGAGTTAAAAGCTGTAGTCACTACTTCCTACTAACCAGCTGTGAATTATCCCCTTTATAAAAAGCAGGCAAATTTGTTTGCTACATCCATCAAAGGTATGATTTTTTTCTAACTAAAATTCAATTGAGAAATGGATGCGGCAAACAACTTCAGATATCCAGCTTTCATTAATGTTAATAAAGGAATGACAGCCCTGTGACAACAATTTGGAGGCTGTAAGCCTGAATGAAATATAATGCTGTCCTAGTCATTAAGAAGTGCACTGCCTGGATCCCTCAGGCATTTTAATTTTTTTTTCCTTCCACCATTTCCATATTTTCTACTAGTAGAAGTTAAGCAGTTTGAATGATTTATTGTCCAAATTTCATGATAGCAGAGCAGAATGGAAAAACTAGAATAAACTACACAATTACATTTCTTCCCTACCCATCCTCCTATACATTAAAAAACTTTACACCCATGAGCACATTTTTGTTAAGTAGCATCTTCTGCACACATTCCAAAAACTGAGATTTAAGAAACATTTCTTTGGTTTTGCCTGTAAGACTCCTTATGACAACCAGTCAAGTATTAATGTTTTACCTCTTCCAATTCTGTAAGAAAAAACCACCAATGAATCTTGTATTAATTTTTTTTTCATTGTAAAATATTTTACTTGGAATAAAGAGTGTTTTTTCCCCCATTTCTTATCACAATATTCTCTTGGACTTATGAGTATTAGCACCTGAAGCACTAACATAGTCCTTGAATTCATCAGACCCTGATTTACTAATAGAACAGATAAATCCTAGGATGTTCATGACAAAACAGATGATCAGGAGCATTAAGTGTTGTTTCTTTTCTCTCACAACAACGGAATTGCAGCAAGCAGTCCATGCTGACATATCCTGGCCAGGACATAGCGAAGTTCTTCTGCTCCAGTTCCAAGTGCAGCCATTTCAGCACATACAACTATGATCCAGTTTAAATGTAAGATAAATTGCAGTGGGACAATGCTCACACTCTAAAAGGATGGACACTTCTTCCACAGGTTCTCTGGGCAACTTGTTCTGGTGCCCCACCACTCTCACAGGAAAGAATTTCTTCCTGATATTTAATTTAAATCTAAATCTCTCCTGTTAGTTTAAACTATTCTCCCTTGTCCTATCACTATGTGCCCTTGTCAAAAGCCATTCTCCCTCTTTTCTCTAAGCCCTCTTTGAGGACTGCAAGGCTCCAATGGGGTCTCCCCAGAGCCTTCTCTTCTGCAGGCTGAACAGCCCCAGCTCTCAGCCTGTCCTTGGAGCAGAGGAGCTCCAGCCTGCCAAGCACCTTCATGGCCGCCTCTAGACCTGCTCTAACAGGCCCATGTCTGTCTTGTGCTGAGGATTCCAGAGCTGGATGCAGCACTGCAGGTGGGGGTCTCACGAGGGAACAATCCCCGCCCTTGACCTCTGGCCACCCCTCTTTTGGCGCAGCCCAGGATTCATCTGGCCTTCTGGGCTGTGAGTGCACACTGTTGGCTTTTGTCCAGCTCTTCATCCAACAGAACCCCCAAGTCTTTCCATGCAGTCCTCCCAGTCTGTGTTCATCCCAGTCTGGGATTTCCCCAACCCAGATGCAGCACATTTTGCACTGGGCCTTGTTGAACCTCATTAGGTTCACATGGGCCTTCAAACTCTTCATCATATTCAGTTGAGTAACCCAAGGTGCTGGACAATTTCCATTTTTTTGGTGACACTTTTTAAGACTTGGGCAAAAATAGCTTTACATATTTGCTGAACATATTTCATACTGGCATTGTCAGTTACTTGAAGTGAAAAATGATGACAATGAGATGTGTTGCCATAGAAAAAAAAAGGCTGCCTCCCACCACAGCCAACTAAAACATTTGGCATTTCATTTGTTTCAGTGGCCAATACAGACAAGAATGTGTTCGTCTCTAGATTTCGGGAAGTTAAAAAAAAAAAAAATCCAACTGTCAGTAAAGCTTTCTTTTCTTGTTGTCCTATTTCCCTTTTACAACTACATCTTCACAGCTAGATGTTTTCTCAAGTTATCAGAGATATGCTGTAACCCACTGGAAGTGAATCTTTGCAAGATGCAATATGAAAAAGTAAGCATTTTCTAAACAAACCCCATAACAATCTCCCTCCTCACCTAAACACCTCAAAAATACATTAAACATTCACTCTCGGAGAAATTTCTAACTAGTCCTTTTAAACAAGTGAACACTAACTCCCTAAAAAACACTTTTTTAAGACTCCCAGTGATGACACAAACCTGTCTGCTTCTAATAAATACCAAACTACAGTTTCTGAATTTTTATACAACATTTTCAAAGCTTACTAGCAAGTTTTAGTCCTTTAGAGAATTGATCATATATTGCAGACCAACTCTTTGCTTAACAGTGGCATCAGATGATTAGATCAAATCAAAATTACTTGTTTCAAAAAAAACAGTAAGTATAAATAAATGTTGATTAGGACCTGTTATTACCAATACTCCCCCCCCCCAAATGGTAAAATTTAGCCAACAAGTCACAGAAATATTACCCAAGTTTCCCCATTTACTGAAAAATATAAGGGCAGAAGACAGAAATTCACCTACTTAGATTCAACTATAGGGATGTTGTAATCTAGGACTGTACCATCCTCCACACATGCAGAATGGGAGCAGAAATTATCAGCACATTTACTCTGCTGCTGCTAACTGCACTAAATGAAAAATATTTTTTAAAGCCTTTAGAATAATGGACAGTAACTACAAACTTTGTAAGTTGTGACACTTCAGTAAGTGTTACACAGTACATCTCTTCCTATTAAACAGGAAGATAAAGATGCAAAACCCACAAAAGTCATATTTCAGGGGAAATACACAGGCAGAACGAGCACCTAAAAGATAAAATATTCTGCCCTAAGGAGCTTAAGTAAGTAAATAAGTGAACAAATTTTAAGTGGTAGGCTTCAATTCATCAGTTTAAGTACTGGAAATGAGTGTTTTTTCTTGTGTAATGACAACTGAAGTAAAGTGTGAAAGCACTGACTATACCCTAAAATAAAAAGTCTATTAAGCATCTACAGCAATTCAATTTCCTACTCCTTTCTCAAATTAAACACCCCAAACATAACACTGAAAGCAAAACAAATTACTGTTGTGCTTGCCAACCAAAATAAAACGAAAAAATAAAAATACCTTTACAATTTTTAACTTTTTATATTTATTTNTGCATTACGAAAAACTGAAAAGGTACTGAATTTACTGCTGGATGTCCATGAGATCCAAAGGATCTTGAACTGTGCATTGTGGAAAACATGTGGGCTTTGCAGGTTAGTTAATAAATACTATTGTGGCTTTGCATAATCCAGCCATTACTTCCTGGAGTGAAGAGCAGCAGTTGAATTTTATTTATGGCTCTGGTGCAGATCAAATCTGTAATCCCATGTGAGCTATGCACAGCACTAAGAAACAGGACCTCAGCAACCAGAGGAGCAGGAATCACATATGACAGTCTGGAGAAGCTGCTCCCAAACTTAATGGGCGAACAATGATCTGAAGGTTTATCAAGATTCAAGGAAAGGTGAGAAGTCAAAATTATTAATTTAAATGCATTTAATTCCCATGTGAGTTTTCCAATGCAGGAGTAAATTGGCCTTCACTCACTGTAAACCAAGGAAATTAAATTTCATACAGCTCATTAAATTAATTTTATTCCTAAAGACCTCACCAGCCAATGGCAATTTAATGCATTATAACTTATGAATGTTGATGTTGTACACTTTGGTAATTTGCTTTAATTTGCTTGAGTGCCTTGATCTAGATATAGCCTTAAGGAATACTTGTATATTGCCATTTTAGATTGCATCGTCCATTGTATTAAGGAGAAAAGGTTATTTGTGATCGGCAGAACTATGAAGTACTTGCTTTAACAGGAAAATACAGACAATTATTGAAGACTCTTAACTTCCTAATGACTCCCAGCCATGCTCAGGTGGCAGCAGCTCCACCCTGGAAAGACCTGATCTGTTTAATTACAAATGAAATATAAATTAAGATTTTACCCCATTAAAACAAATTCTGCTTTGGAGAGCTCAGGAGCTACAACAAAAATCTGGGAGAAAGTTCCGCAAGGTCTTCAAGTCCCTGAAGGGAACTGACTGACAGAGACGCCAAAGTTACCAGGAAGAACCACAGTCATGTTTCAGACACAGGGAGAGCTTTTTTCATCCCAAAGCTTTACATAGCTGTTGTTCTTTGATTGTCTTTTGTGTGAGCACAGAGGCACCTCCAGAAACCTATTTATTTGTCACAAAATACCCTAACAAGCCTGGAATCCAGGAGGATCCAATGATGAGAAAGGCAAGTAACTTACTTTAAATTATTTAATACCTCCCAGGTCAGCACAAGGCTGGAGGCTACCACAGAGAGATGAGGATTCAGGGGTTAAGAATCAGTTCATTCCAGGAAGAGAATTCTGTGAATCCTGCTAGAAAGCACACAGGGTCCACCATGAGTTTCTCCTGCAGCAGCTTAGTCATAAGGAGTAAGCCAGACTGCAGCCATGGCTTTATCAACAGAAAAGAAAAATATTAGAATATTAAGCAAGAGAACTGAAACTAACTAGACTAACTAAAATGAACCAAGATGTAAATAATGTAGGAAAATTCTGACTTCTAAACATTTTAGAGCGATAAACAAAGAAGTAAAAAGCAAATAAAATTCACAGTAACATCTAAAGTTACCCTGAAGCGTAACAGATTCACTACAAAGTGCTGGGAGTAAATTAACTACTAATACATAAACCCAGAATACATCTTTATTTTTCCATCAAGATAATGTCAAAGAGCACATGAAGTGTATTACAGAAAGGTATAAATGCCTTTCTGCAATTTAACTAGAAGCAAAACATTCCCTCCCACCACCATTATCTTCAGACTTGCCAGAGAAGCTCATGATACTTCCTTCACCCCTGAGAAAATAAAACATCTGCCCACCCCATGAGCTTTTAATCTTCTTATGGACAGAATAAATTTAGCTTCCTTCTGGAGAATGTGAAGAGGAAACTGGCCAAGCCTGTTTGAGCCAAAGTCAGTCTTTTGTTTAAAGGAGAAAAAAGAAAAAGAGTTGGGGGGAGGAGGGAAAATCGTAAGCTGTGAACACTCTTTAGTTATGCCACATTTATTAAGTATCAATACATTTCTGTGCATTTTACCATAGTTTAAATATAACTTCACTAAAGAAACACCACTTTACTGAACATAAGGCAGAAACTTCCTGAAGCATGCCAAAGATTAAATGTCAGGTTTATCAGTCACTTCCATTCCACTAAGGAGAGGCATCAGGAAAAGTTACATTATTTCCTTAGAGGTATGATTCTTATTCTTTACAGAACTTTCACAAGTATTAGTATACTAGTAACACTATCCTAGTGTTTAACTTTAATCCATTCTGGATCTCAACCTGGAGGATGTTGAGTACTTATTATCTTTTCTATTCTATTCCTCTCAGCTCCATATAAAGGAGTAATAAAATAATAGTTGAAAGTATTTTCTGTGTACTACAAATTTCCATCTATAAAATGTTCCCTGCATATGGATTACTGTTACGGTACTTATTCTTTAAAATTATCCAATACCCACATTCGTATTTGAAAGGATTACAATTCACAGTGTTTGGTATTACAAGCCAAGTGCAGGCAGCTTTCCAGAAAAGAAAATAAAAGGACATTAACAGTCTTGCTGAGCCTTGCTGGGGGAAGGAATTTAAGAGACATATTGAATCTGTGGTTTTGTTGTGCAGTACAATAACACACATATGCAAGCTACCCTTATTAAATATTTAGCTCACCTTAGGTGAGAAAACTGCCTGATTAGGCACTTTCATTATTCTGAATGGGAACTGTAACAAACAAGCACAGTTTTCAAAGACTTCAGCTATGGACAAGGAAGTTGATTTACTTATTAAAACCTCACCTTTGAAATCTGAGCCAGCTATACACCTACCCTTTAAAATCAGACGTAACATTCAGGCAGTTCAGAGTCCCTTTAGATTTTAATTTCTAAGACAGCATTATGATCCATTTAGGATTTTAATATGTATTTTACTACTTTAATCTGCATTCCACCTGCTGTTCATGTTGAGATATTTCTGGAAGCTTTTTCTTGTCATTATTTTCCAGACATAATTATACATGTGAAAGCTACTATAAAAATCATTGTTTGCTACAGCACACAACATCACCCTAAAACAGAATGGGTTTTATAGACCCATATGAGGTAGCTGCATATGTTCTGTATATTATAATATATTCTATGTATTATTAGCTACAAAATATTTGGCTTAAGGCATTATAAAGCCCTCTCTATCCACAAGTCTTTCATTTTAGTTAGCAATCATGATAAAACACAACTAATCAGGCAGGTTATCTGCTTTAATAATGACTATATTCCATTTTTATTTCAAATCTGTTTGCCTGATTTACACCAACTGCTCCAAAGGTAACTGGGAAGTAGGGCTGATGGATATGCAGTGGTGCTGCATAATGCACCCTCAAGTCTCCTACGCCAAAGCAAATGCAAAGTTGTTTTTTTCCCCACCGCAGGAAACAGAGCTCTTCTCAGTCTAGTTAAGTAACATTCCCTCCCTTCTCCCACAGTATGGTTCGAAACTACTTCCCAATTTCAATAAAACCTGGAGAAAACTTACTACCTTTGTCAACTTTTATGAAAATTGCTGGCCAGGGAAATTAAACCCTTGAATTACTGCTCCCAGGAAGAAAAAGGCAAGCAGTGCTTTCTCTGCGTCTCCTCAAAATGGCAGCACCAAGCCACCCAAAAATCACACACCTGCAACTCAGCAGCTGCACTTCTCTCCAGGCCAAGGGAGGGCACAAGGAGACACCCACCTCACTTAGAAGAAGAGAGGCTCAGGCGATTAAAGAGACAAACCCCATTATTTATATGAAGAAACCTAGAATTTTTTAACAATATTCTAAATTAAAAGTACTATGGATTTACAGCCACTAGACTGACAGTTAACTACAAGCAAACTTACCACATCACTACATCACTTTGCTTAGTCACACCAAGTTTTCCTTCGCACTTGAACTGAATTTTAAAAGCATATCTGTTGCTCATGCACAAAACCTACTCATATATCTTTATGGAGGGACAGAAAGGAAGAGATTTCAATTCCAAAAATACATCCTAAGTTTCTTAAAGCAGCAAACCAGCTGAATAGTTGAACTTCCTAAACCTTAATGTGCCAAATGCAACAGCAATGTAAGATGAAATAAAAATATGCTTTGTTAATATTCATGCTGTATAAAGTCTAACTAACAGTGTCCTGGTTTAGGGCAAAGTTATGGAGGAAAACCCGCAGTAAAGCGAATTCAAAGGGCCTCCCTTCCCCCC